>CANJKZ010000150.1:0-124101 GCA_947471745.1 Closterium sp. Naga37s-1 | reverse complement strand
CTCTCCCCTCTGTTCACCTCCGCTCCTCCCCTCTGTTCACCTCCTCTCCTCCCCTCTGGGCAGGTGGCATTATCTCCTGTGGGGCGCCATTCTGAAGACATTGTGAAAAAAGTAGGATAGTAAATCCGGTCCCCTAGTTGCGATGAATGGATTTCGAATGTAGGCAAGGCACTCCCTCGTGCTTGTTTTGTAAATACTGCTATATGAGGCGGTGTGGCCGTGTGCTGGCCATGCCTGGGGAGGAAGGGTGGGGGCGGCTTGGGCAAGGCCCGGGGATGGATGGATGGAAGGGGGGCCTGTGGGTTTGAGCACAGGCCAGTGCAAGCCTGTAGGGTCGGGGTCTGGTGGTTCGGAGATGAACAGTAACAGGAAGTGCAAGGGAGGAGAAAGAGAAAGAGGAGCATAGAGACAGGGACCATCAAGAAGAGAAGCAGGGACGGAAGACAAGCAGAGATGCAAAGAGGAGGAGCAACAGAAACAGAAACCGGATTCTTGCGTGCAAGAGGCGGCCGCGGCCCGAGGGGGCTCTCTGTGAGGGGTCTGTGAAGTGAGGTGCTGTGTGGGGGGGCTATGCTGTGTGAGGGGGGCTATGCTGTGTGAGGGGGCTATGCTGTGTGAGGGGGGGCTATGCTGTGTGGGGGGGGGCTATTGCTGTGTGAGGGGGGGCTATGCTGTGTGGGGGGGGGCTATGCTGTGTGAGGGGGGCTATGCTGTGTGAGGGGGGCTATGCTGTGTGGGGGGGGCTATGCTGTGTGAGGGGGGCTATGCTGTGTGGGGGGGGCTATGCTGTGTGAGGGGGGCTATGCTGTGTGAGGGGGGGCTATGCTGTGTGGGGGGCTGTGTAGGGGGGCTGTGAGGAGGATTGGGGGGTAGGGGGGCCTTAGGGGGGCCTTGGGGGGGGCCGTGGGGGGGTTTCCACTCGCTTCTCGTTATTGTCACTCCTCTTCATTGCCCGTTTCCTGCTTTATAGTACCACTGTCCTCTGTTTTGTTTGTTATTATCCTCTTGCACCGTTTCTTTCTTGCATCACAATAAGGAAAAGCACACTAAACCTTGTATCGCCTGCAGCAGCAGGAAGAGTCCGGGAAAGACATGCTGCTGCAGGTCATGCCGCAACATCTGAAGCAATAGTAGCAGCAGCATCATAAGAAGACGAGGCACCAGTGAAAGTCATGAGGTGAAGCGATGGGGCCAAGTCAAGCCAATGGGCATTGGGACTGAGAAGCGGCATTGGGCAACCAATGTCATGGACATCATGCCTCATGCCTCATGCTTCATCCCTCATCCCTCATGCCTCATCCCTCATGCCTCATCCCTCATGCCTCATCCCTCATGTCTCATGCCTCATGTCTCATGCCTCATGCCTCATGCCTCATGCCTCATGCCTCATGTCTCATGCCTCATAGCTCATGGACCATGATGCCCAACCATGCAAATGCGTTTGAACACTGTGAGACGGCAACTGGGAAATGGGCAGGCAGATGGTGTTAGGCTTGGCGACGGTGTGTGTCCGAATCATGTACAGGGCAATGCTATGCTAAGTCATACCCTTACTCAAATGTCAGGGTGACATTAAGAAAGGCACAGGGTGAAAGATATAAGCAGTAGTGACCCACACATCATGGTTCATGGCTGAACACATTGCCCACTGACTCACGAGTCATTTCACATGCATCGTGGTGCGCTGTACGGTAACGATCTGCCATGATGCACTAGGGGGGGTTGTGGTGGTACCCTTCCTACAAAAAAGGGGCGCGGGGCGTGGGGCGTAGGGTGTGGGGAGTGAGGAGTGGGGTCGGCGTGAGTGGCCAGGTTTGGTTGACGCCAGAGAGGGTGGCAGAGGTGGTGAGGCAGGCGAGAAGGGAGAGGTGCACGAAGCCACCGAGAGAGGCCGGAGCGAGTGGCGAGCGAGCGATGTCTGACTGTCTGCACTATGGATACCAGATGAATGCTTAGAAGGATTGAGGATAGCGTGGGAGTAATGAGAGCAGCAGTAGGGGCCAGGTGGAGAGCGAGTGAGATTGGTGAAGAGACGATGGCCTGCCACTGACCTGCCACGGACCTGCTACTGATTTGCCACTGACCCACTACTTCTGAGTATCAAGCATCAAGTAGCACAACCCACTACTTGTGAGTATCAAGCATCAAGTAGCACAACCTACTACTTGTGAGTATCAAGCATCAAGTAGCACAGCCCACTACTTCTGAGTATCAAGCATCAAGTAGCACAACCCACTACTTGTGAGTATCAAGCATCAAGTAGCACAACCCACTACTTCTGAGTATCAAGCATCAAGTAGCACAACCCATTATTCTGAGTATCAAGCATCAAGTAGCACAACCCACTACTTCTAAGTATCAAGCATCAAGTAGCACAACCCACTACTTCTGAGTATCAAGCATCACTGCCCTTCTCCCTTCGCTCCTCCACTACTCGCCTTTTGAGAAGAACACCACGAGGGGCCACCCAGCAGCCTCGCCCAGCTTCGCCTGCAGCCTCTCACACACCTCCGCCACGTCAGCAACCCACAGGTTGCCCCCATTCGCTGCAGCATTTCCCATGAACAGTGCGCCCATGCCATAAAGAGAAGGTGGGTGCGCTTAGGGGTGCAAATGGGTGTGGGAAAGAAAGCAGGAGCGAAGCAGAGCTGGAGAGGTCAGGGATGAGGGGAGGGGAGGGAAGAAGGAGTTTGGGAAGGGTGGGAACGGGGTAGTTGGCCAGGGTGGGAGGGAAGCGAGAGTTGCAGAGTGTTCTGGATGATCCTAAAAGAAACCCTTGGAGCTCAAAAGCATCCTCAATAACCTGCAATTCCAATTCCAAGGATGCTACCGACACGCACCCTCCTTTCCTTTCACCAACCCTCCTTCGTTGCACTCCCCTTCCCCTTTTTCACCGCCTGGAGTGACTCTCACACTCACCCCCACCCCACAGCGACCCCTCACCAACTCTCACACACATACCCACCCCTCACCGACCCTCACACACCAACGTTTACCGAACCTCACCGTGGTGATATACAGCCTGTTTGTCAACAGCCCCCTTCCCATCGTAGTAACGCCTGACGCGCTCTTACATGCCTCCGCAAGCCCCATCAGCAGCCCCCCCTTCACCAGTCCCTCGCCCTCACACCGCCCTCTCCCTGTCACCGCCCCCTAATGCCGCCGACGCTGCTTGCGCTGCTCGGAAGTTTCCCCCATTGCAAGAAACATGCCTGCTATATTGGTGCGACTTTTGAGAATTCTCAAAAGTCGCACCAATTCTGCTGAAGCTGCTTCTGTCTGACTGTTTGCTGCTGTTGCTTCTGCTCGGGCTGTTTGGCTGTTGCTTCTGTTCGGACCGTCACTGCTTGCCACTTGTTCGGACCGTCACTGCTTGCCACTTGTTCGGACCGTCACTGCTTGCCACTTGTTCGGACCGTCACTGCTTGCTACTGCTTGCTACTGCTGCTGCCGTCACTGCTTGCCACTGCTGCTGCCGTCACTGCTTGCCACTGCTGCTGCCGTCACTGCTTGCCACTGCTGCTGCCGTCACTGCTTGCCACTGCTGCTGCCGTCACTGCTTGCCACTGCTGCTGCCGTCACTGCTTGCCACTGCTGCTGCCGTCACTGCTTGCCACTGCTGCTGCCGTCACTGCTTGCCACTGCTGCTGGCCGTCACTGCTTGCCACTGCTGCTGCCGTCACTGCTTGCCACTGCTGCTGCCGTCACTGCTTGCCACTGCTGCTGCCGTCACTGCTTGCCACTGCTGCTGCCGTCACTGCTTGCCACTGCTGCTGCCGTCACTGCTTGCCACTGCTGCTGCCGTCACTGCTTGCCACTGCTGCTGCCGTCACTGCTTGCCACTGCTGCTGCCGTCACTGCTTGCCACTGCTGCTGCCGTCACTGCTTGCCACTGCTGCTGCCGTCACTGCTTGCCACTGCTGCTGCCGTCACTGCTTGCCACTGCTGCTGCCGTCACTGCTTGCCACTGCTGCTGCCGTCACTGCTTGCCACTGCTGCTGCCGTCACTGCTTGCCACTGCTGCTGCCGTCACTGCTTGCCACTGCTGCTGCCGTCACTGCTTGCTGCTGCTGCCCTGCTGTTGCTGCCGATGTCGATGCTTGCGCTGCTGCCGCTCGCTGATTTGCAACCCCCTCGCCCTCTCCCTACTTATCCAGTCCTCTGCCTCGTTCCTTTCCGCAGGTCGCGTGGGTATTCTGGGAAGGAACCTGCCTGGGACTTTCACGCAGCCTGGCTGCTGCAATGGTCCCCGCTGGGTCAACACACCCAGCACCACAAGGGCTGCAGAAGCACCAGTAGAAGAAACAGCAGCAGCAGCAGGAACAGCAGGGAAAAGCAGCAACAGCAGCCTAAGGGGTTTTTTTTTCACAATGCTTTGTCTCCAGTATTTTTGCACAATGTACAGTAAACTGATACAAGAGGATGTTATGCGAAGAATCGAAACACGTTTGATCTACATCTTGATGGTTGGGATCGCATGAGTGGTTCAGAAGCACCAGACAAGCACAACCACCAGAGCTGTACAGTCATCACTACCGTTTCCTGATGCTCAAGGCATCCTTGTTTGCAGTAGAAAACGGCAGGGGAAGGACATGGACGGCACACCTTAGTCAGACTACACCACTCATCATCACTCACGGATGCTCAGCACCACCAATGACCGCACACAACGGCCCAGCACTGCTCATTGCCACTCTGAACCGCTCGGAGCCACACACAGGCAGTCGGCACCACTTCCAACTATTCATCACCGCTCTCCCCGCTAACTGGCGCTCAGCACCACCAATGACCGCACACAACGGCCCAAGACCTCTCACTACCACTCTGAACCGCTTGGCAACACCTGGCACCAGTTAGAGCCACTCACTACCACTCGGCAGCACTCCCAACCGCTCGTCAAAGCTCCGCGCCGCTCGTGGGCGCTCAGCACCACCAACGACCGCACAGGTCGGCCCAGCACCGGTCACTATCACTGTGAACCTCTCGGCAGCAGCCCCAACTACCCAGAGCCACTCATAACCGCTCTTCACCGCTCGTCACCACTCACGGGCGCTCAGCACCACCAACGACAGCACTGGATGGCTGAGCACCGCTCACTACCACGGCACCACTCGCTACCGCTCACAAGCACTCGTAACCACTCGTCATCGGTGTCACCACTGACAGGCGCTCAGCACCACCAACGACTGCACTGGATAGCTCAGCACCGCTCACTTCCACTCTGAAACTCTCAGCAGCACTCGGCACCGCTCAGAGCTACACGTAACCGCTCTTCACCGCTCGCCACCACTCACAGGCGCTCAGCACCACCAGCGACTGCACAGGACGGCTCAGCACCGCTCACTACCACTATGAAACTCTCCGCAGCACTCGGCACCGCTCAGAGCCTCTCATAACCGCTCGTCACTGCTCCCCACCACTCACAGGCGCTCAACACCACCAACGACCGCACAGGACGGCTCAGCACCGCTCACTACCACTATGAAACTCTCCGCAGCACTCGGCACCGCTCAGAGCCACTCATAACCGCTCGCCACCACTCGTCACCACTCACGGATGCTCAGCACCACCAACAACCGCACAGGAAGGCTCGGCACCGCTCACTACCACTCTGAACCTCTCGGCAGCGCTCGGCACCGCTCACAGCCACTCAT
This sequence comes from Closterium sp. Naga37s-1, assembly GCA_947471745.1. Lineage (NCBI taxonomy): Eukaryota > Viridiplantae > Streptophyta > Zygnematophyceae > Desmidiales > Closteriaceae > Closterium > Closterium sp. Naga37s-1. The sequence continues at coordinate 118,447 of CANJKZ010000150.1, read as the reverse complement.
AACCGCTCGTCACCGCTCGTCACCACTCACGGGCACTTAGCACCACCAACGACCACACAGAACGGCTCAGCACCACCACTGACCTCACACAACGGCACAACACCGCTCTGAACCGCTCCCCAGCACCTCCGAACCACTGAGAGCCGCTCATCACCACTCAGCACCGCTCTTCACAACTCATCACCGCTCGTCACCGCGCGTCACCACTCACGGATGCTCAGCGCCACCAATGACCGAACACAACAGCTCAGCACCTCTCACTGCTGCTCTGAACCGCTCTGCAGCACTCGGCACCGCTCAGAGCCGCTCATCACCACTCGGCACCTCTCAGAGCCGATCATCACCACTCGTCACCACTCGTCACCACTCACGGGCGCTCAGCACCACCAATGACCGCACACAACAGCCCAACACCACTCACTGCCACTCTGATTCGCTCATAGCCACTCACAGCCACTCGTCACCGCTCCCAACCACTCATCACCGCTCATCACCGCTCGTCACCGCTCACGGGCGCTCAGCACCACCAACGATTGCAGACAACAGCATAGCACCGCTCACTACCACTCTGAACCGCTTGGCAACACATGGCACCGCTCAAAGCCACTCGTTACCACTCGGCATCGCTCCAAACCACTCTTCACCACTCCTCACAGCTCATCACTACTGATGGGCGCTCAGCACCACCAACAACCGCAGATAACCGCTCAACACCGCTCTCTACCACTCTGAACCTCTCGACAGCACTCGGCTCCGCTCACAGCCACTCATAACCGCTCGTCACAGCTCGTCACCACTCACAGGCGTTCAGCACCACCAAAGACCGCACAGAACGGCTCAGCACCACTCACTCCCACTCTGAACCTCTCGGATTACTCTGAATCGCCCAGAACCACTCGTAACCGCTAATCAGCACTCGTCACCACTCAAGGGCGCCCAGCACCACCAATGACCGCACTGGACGGCTCAGCACCACTCACTACCATTCTGAAACTCTCGGCAGCACTCAGCACCGCTCAGGGCCACTCATAACCGCTCGCCACTACTCACGGGCGCTCAACACCACCAACGACCGCACTAAACGGCTCAGCACCGGTCAATACCGCTCTCAACCTCTCAGCAGCACTCGGCACTGCTCAGAGCCAGACATAACCGCTCTTCACCGCTCGCCACCACTCACGGGCGCTCAGCACCACCAACGACCGCACGGGACGACTCAGCACCGCTCACTACCACTCCGAACCTCTCGGCAGCGCTCGGAACCGCTCAGAGCCATCCATAACCGCTCGTCACCGCTCGTCACTCCTCACGGGCGCTCAGCATCACCAACGACCGCACTGGACGACTCAGCACCGTTTACTACCACTCTAAACCTCTCGGCAGCGCTCGGCACCGCTCACAGCCACTCATAACCGCTCGTCACCATTCACGGGCGCTCAGCACCACCAACGACCGCACAGAACGACTCAGCACCGCTCACTACCACTCTGAACCTCTCGGCATTACTCCGAACCGCCCAGAGCCACTCATAACCGCTCGTCACCACTCACGGGCGCTCAGCACCACCAACGATCGCACTGGACGGCTCAGCACCGCTCACTACCACTCTGAACCTCTTGGCAGCACTTGCACCGCTCATAGCCACTCATAACCGCTCGTCACCACTCACGGACGCTCAGCACCACCAACGACCGCACTGAACGGCTCAGCACCACTCACTACCACTCTGAACCTCTCGGCATTACTATGAACTGCAGAGAGCCACTCGTAACAGCTTGTCACCGCTCGTCACCACTCACAGGCGCTCAGCACCACCAACGACCGCACTGGACGGCCCAGCACCGCCCATTTCCACTCTAAAACTTTTGGCAGCACTCGGCATTGACCAGAGCCACTAATAACGGCTCGTTACCGTTCGCCACCACTCACCGGCGCTCATCACCACCAACGACTGCGCTGGACGGCTCAGCACCGCTCACTACCACTTTCAACCTCTTGGCAGCACTCGGCACCGCTCAGGGCCACTATTAACTGCTCGTCACCACTCATGGGCGCTCAGCACCACCAACGACCGCACCAAATGGCTCAGCACCGCTCACTATCACTACGAACCTCTCGGCAGTAGTCGGAACCGACCAGAGCCACTCATAATTGCTCGCCACCGCTCGTCACCACTCATGGGTGCTGAGCATCACGATGCGCTTATTGGTATCACATGTTTATATAACCATATGCTTGTAATTATTTCTGTTATTACAAGCCAGCACATATTTATTTTGTACAAAATTTATGCATGTTTGCTCATGTAGAAAGCATTTCCTTGCAGTCTCTTTGTGGCTGTAAGTCAAAACGCGATTGTTTGGATAGCTGCCAAGCCTCAAAGTGGGGTGCACTGTCAATTTTCAATGTAGGCACGTCCGTTTTTGTTCTGATTGGTTAGATTTGGCCTGCTTCATTTTACACCTTGACTAAAACCAACCACGACTCTAATGATCGAGCCGGGTGGTTTGCAGCTGCGCTTCCAGGCTGCTTGATTTTTTTTTTCTTTTTTTTTTTCGGGCATGTTGGTTCCATCTGTACCCCCCCCACATAGCAGGGTAATTTGTCCATGATGGGCTCCAATTTATGATTCTGATTGACGTATTATTTGTGCTTCCCATTTATTTGCCCCTGCCCCACATGTTACACAGCGTTTTGTGGGAGGGGTGGGGTTGAAGTGTATGCTTTAGAATTTCGTTTTCATTTTCCTGCCCACCCATCCACCTCGCTCGTGCCTCAGCCCAAACAGCTCAAGTCAATTCAGTCGAACCTCCTCCTTCCATCCTACCCACCTTGCAGCTAGACTTAATCACTAATCCGCTTGTATTCCATTCGACTTAGTGAGATCCGCGAGTCGTTTGTCTGTTCGCGCGCCCCGCGCGCCTCGCGACCGTTAGATAGTCATGCGCGCCTCCAGCGTTTTCGTTTCGCCGCCCCGCGCTTTCATTTGTAGTTCACGGATATTGCCATTAATATCGTTTCGTCTGCATTTCGGAGGGCGGCGCGACGTGTATCGGACGTGACCGTCGATCTGTCGCGTCGCGAAATTTCGAAGTAGTTATCGAACAAACTCCGTTGCGCCGTTGCTGCGCAGTGAAGAGCGCCCGAAGCGCCGATGCTGGCGCGATGAAGAGCGCCCACCGTTGCGCTGGTCGTGAAGCAGCGCGACTTGTAAGCGGGCCCCGAGCTGCTCTTCCCGCCGCCCACACCTTCCGCCAGTCAGTACCGCCTGAAACAAGGGACTTCCGCCCTGTAACAAGGGACTTCCGCCTGAGTCCTGCACGCACTTCTCGATCCTCGTCCCCCCTGGCTTTAGAATAATGTCTAGTTTGGCACTCGCTTCTTACTACGTGCCAGCTCACGCGCTTCTCACAAGCTACGAGTACCCTTCAATTTCTCGTACACGGACGGTCTTGATGCGATCACGGGCTGGCAGCGTAAAAGCAGAGCCTGCACTGTGACAAAAAACGCAGTGACTGCCGAAACCAGCTGCTATCGTAAGGAATAAGCGTGAGTCCGCTCGCCGAGGTTGGTCTTCTGCTCGGCGTGGATCCTGGCGGTGCTTCTTCTTCGGGCGAAACCTTTCTTTGACTCACGGTTCCCTCCATTCCTCCTTTCTCTCGACCTCTCCGCGCCTCTCGTATATTCCTCCTCCACACGCATTTCTCATCGCGCGGTACCTAGAGTGGCTTCGTTCTCGTGAGCACATCCCATCGGATGTGCGGTTCCACACCAGCCCGAAAAGCTCCTCGGGATCCGTGACGTTGTCCGTCGATTTTCGCCTCAGATCAACGACCGGATCGCGTCGTGCTAGCTGGCATCAGAGGAGATGGCGGATCGAGCGCCATGAGGCAACGCCGCCCCGCGCGTCCTGCTCGGCGAAGGTGGTACGTAGCGGCACTCCACGTTCGTGGGCGCGTGAAGCGCCGTCCCGTGCTGTGCATAACGTGATTTGTTTCCGCTAACAAATCACGCTCTCCCTGCCGGTCAGTGTGCATAGTAAGGCTTGCGTTTGTTTTTTTATTTGCGTCAATCATTCGATTGTTTTGTAACAATTCGAACGTTTTTTTTGTTTCTTTGACAGGGACGCGGCGCGCATCAGAAGGCAGCGGCGCGCATGCATGTCACGGTGAGATGCGCATGCATGTCAGGCCGCTTCTCCCCGTGCGCAGGACGCAAGCGGGCAAGCGGGGAACCGGAGAGGGCGCGAGTGACGGTGTTGGAGCGCCCAGTGCTACGGGAGGTTCTTAGACGCGCCAGTCGCCTGGGCGAGCTCGTGCTCTTCACTGCCGGGCTGGAAGGTGCCATGGGATGTGAACGAGTGCAGTTGGGTTCGTTTCGGTTGCAGTTGAGCTGGGAACCGGAGAGGGCGTCCTCGTTCCCCCTTCGCCTCGTTCCGCCCCCCCTCGTTCCTCCCCCCTCGTTCCTCCCCCCTCGTTCCTTTCCCCTCGTTCCTTCCCGTCGTCCCTTCCCCCTCGTTCCTTCCCCCTCGTTCCTTCCCGTCGTTCCTTCCCCCTCGTTCCTTCCCCCTCGTTCCTTCCCTCTCCCCTCGTTCCTTCCCTCTCGTTCCGCTTTCCTCATTTCCCCTCGGTTTCCGCGCTGCAGGCGGAAGAGCAAGGCGTTTCCGTGCTGCAGGCGGAAGAGCAAGGCGTTTCCGCGCTGCAGGCGGAAGAGCAAGGCGTTTCCGCGCTGCAGGCGGAAGAGCAAGGCGTTTCCGCGCTGCAAGCGGAAGATCAAGGAGTTTCCGCGCTGCAGGCGGAAGAGCAAGGCGTTTCCGCGCTCATCCCTTCCCCTCGTCCCTTTCTCTTGTCCGTTTCCTTCCCCCTCGTTCCACCTTCCTCATTCCGCCGCTTTCCCCACTCTATTCCCCCTTGCTGGTTTTGCCCGGTCTCAATCCCCGTTTTTCCGCCCCGCCAGTCCTCACCCCCCTCCAGCCGGTGCAAGCAATGCAACGCCGCCGCCGCCGCCGCCGCCGCCGCCGCACGCCTCGGCGCTAATGCGGGCGGCCATGGGGCGCTGCAGTGGCACCAAGGCACGGCCACTTGGTAAGAGAGCACACGTGCCTGCTTGCATTCGTTTTGCCCTTGCTCGTTCCGCCCTGCCCTTGCTCGTTCCGCCCTTCGTCGTTCCGCCCTGCCTCGTTCCGCCCTGCATCGTTCCGCCTTGCCTCGTTCCGCCTTGCCTCGTTCCGCCTTGCATCGTTCCGCCTTGCATCGTTCCGCCTTGCCTCTTCCGCCTTGCCTCGTTCCGCCTTGCATCGTTCCGCCTTGCCTCGTTCCGCCTTGCATCGTTCCGCCTTGCATCGTTCCGCCTTGCATTGTTCCGCCTTGCATCGTTCCGCCTTGCATCGTTCCGCCTTGCATCGTTCCGCCTTGCATCGTTCCACCTTGCCTCATTCCGCCCTGCATCATTTCGCCATCCCCTATTCTCACCTCTCCTCCCCTCTGCTCAAGTCCTCTCCTCCCCTCTGTTCACCTCCTCTCCTCCCCTCTGTTCACCTCCTCTCCTCCCCTCTGTTCACCCCCTCTCCTCTCCTCTCCTCTCCTCTCCTCTCCTCTCCTCTCCTCTCCTCTCCTCTCCTCTGTTCACCTCCTCTCCTCCCCTAGCATCAACTCCTCTCCTCCCCTCTGTTCACCTCTCCTCCCCTCCGTTCACCTCCTCTCCTCCCCTCTGTTCACCTCCTCTCCTCCCCTCGCATCAACTCCTCTCCTCCCCTCCGTTCACCTCTTGTCCTCCCCTCTGTTTACCTTCATCAACTCCTCTCCTCCCCTCTGTTCACCTCCTCTCCTCCCCTCTGTTCACCTCCTATCCTCCCCTTTGCTCAACTCCTCTTCTCCCCTCTCTTCACCTCCTCTCCTCCCCTTTTCTCAACTCCTTTCCTCCCCTCTGTTCACCTCCTCTCCTCCCCTCTCATCATCCTCTCCCCTCTGTTCACCTCCGCTCCTCCCCTCTGTTCACCTCCTCTCCTCCCCTCTGTTCACCTCCTCTGTTAACCTCCTCTCCTCCCCTCTGTTCAACACCCTCTCTGTTAACCTCCTCTCCTCCCCTCTGTTCAACACCCCCTCTGTTCACCTCCTCTCCTCCCATCTGCTCAACCTCTCCTCCCCTCTGTTCACCTCCTCTCCTCCCCACCACTCGCCACCTCTGCCACAATTTCAGAACCTGCCACACACCATCCCCTCACACCTACTGTTCTCTCTTGTTGCGTGTATGACTATTTCTGCTTTTCGTTCCTCTTCTTCTCTCTTGCACCGTGTATTCACTGTAGAGTGTTTCACCATCTCGGCAGCCCCTCACTCCCACTTGCCCTCACGCACACTTGCCATCCGTGCCGTGCTTCATTCCACCCCACCTCACCCCACCCCACCCCACCTCATCCCTCCCCACCGTGGGCAGGTGGCATTATCTCCTGTGGGGCGCCATTCTGAAGACATTGTGAAAAAAGTAGGATAGTAAATCCGGTCCCTAGTTGCGATGAATGGATTTCGAATGTAGGCAAGGCACTCCCTCGTGCTTGTTTTGTAAATACTGCTATATGAGGCGGTGTGGCCGTGTGCTGGCCATGCCTGGGGAGGAAGGGTGGGGGCGGCTTGGGCAAGGCCCGGGGATGGATGGATGGAAGGGGAGGCCTGTGGGTTTGAGCACAGGCCAGTGCAAGCCTGTAGGGTCGGGGTCTGGTTGGTTCGGAGATGAACAGTAACAGGAAGTGCAAGGGAGGAGAAAGAGAAAGAGGAGCATAGAGACAGGGACCATCAAGAAGAGAAGCAGGGACGGAAGACAAGCAGAGATGCAACAAGCAGGAGCAACAGAAACAGAAACCGGATTCTTGCGTGCAAGAGGCGGCCCGGCCCGAGGGGGCTCTGTGAGGGGTCTGTGAAGTGAGGTGCTGTGTGAGGGGGGCTATGCTGTGTGAGGGGGGCTATGCTGTGTGAGGGGGGCTATGCTGTGTGGGGGGGGCTATGCTGTGTGAGGGGGGCTATGCTGTGTGGGGGGGGCTATGCTGTGTGAGGGGGGCTATGCTGTGTGAGGGGGGCTATGCTGTGTGGGGGGGGCTATGCTGTGTGAGGGGGGCTATGCTGTGTGGGGGGGGCTATGCTGTGTGAGGGGGGCTATGCTGTGTGAGGGGGGCTATGCTGTGTGGGGGGCTGTGTAGGGGGCTGTGAGGAGGATTGGGGGGTAGGGGGGCCTTAGGGGGGCCTTGGGGGGGGCCGTGGGGGGGTTTCCACTCGCTTCTCGTTATTGTCACTCCTCTTCATTGCCCGTTTCCTGCTTTATAGTACCACTGTCCTCTGTTTTGTTTGTTATTATCCTCTTGCACCGTTTCTTTCTTGCATCACAATAAGGAAAAGCACACTAAACCTTGTATCGCCTGCAGCAGCAGGAAGAGTCCGGGAAAGACATGCTGCTGCAGGTCATGCCGCAACATCTGAAGCAATAGTAGCAGCAGCATCATAAGAAGACGAGGCACCAGTGAAAGTCATGAGGTGAAGCGATGGGGCCAAGTCAAGCCAATGGGCATTGGGACTGAGAAGCGGCATTGGGCAACCAATGTCATGGACATCATGCCTCATGCCTCATGCTTCATCCCTCATCCCTCATGCCTCATCCCTCATGCCTCATCCCTCATGCCTCATCCCTCATGTCTCATGCCTCATGTCTCATGCCTCATGCCTCATGCCTCATGCCTCATGCCTCATGTCTCATGCCTCATAGCTCATGGACCATGATGCCCAACCATGCAAATGCGTTTGAACACTGTGAGACGGCAACTGGGAAATGGGCAGGCAGATGGTGTTAGGCTTGGCGACGGTGTGTGTCCGAATCATGTACAGGGCAATGCTATGCTAAGTCATACCCTTACTCAAATGTCAGGGTGACATTAAGAAAGGCACAGGGTGAAAGATATAAGCAGTAGTGACCCACACATCATGGTTCATGGCTGAACACATTGCCCACTGACTCACGAGTCATTTCACATGCATCGTGGTGCGCTGTACGGTAACGATCTGCCATGATGCACTAGGGGGGGTTGTGGTGGTACCCTTCCTACAAAAAAGGGGCGCGGGGCGTGGGGCGTAGGGTGTGGGGAGTGAGGAGTGGGGTCGGCGTGAGTGGCCAGGTTTGGTTGACGCCAGAGAGGGTGGCAGAGGTGGTGAGGCAGGCGAGAAGGGAGAGGTGCACGAAGCCACCGAGAGAGGCCGGAGCGAGTGGCGAGCGAGCGATGTCTGACTGTCTGCACTATGGATACCAGATGAATGCTTAGAAGGATTGAGGATAGCGTGGGAGTAATGAGAGCAGCAGTAGGGGCCAGGTGGAGAGCGAGTGAGATTGGTGAAGAGACGATGGCCTGCCACTGACCTGCCACGGACCTGCTACTGATTTGCCACTGACCCACTACTTCTGAGTATCAAGCATCAAGTAGCACAACCCACTACTTGTGAGTATCAAGCATCAAGTAGCACAACCTACTACTTGTGAGTATCAAGCATCAAGTAGCACAGCCCACTACTTCTGAGTATCAAGCATCAAGTAGCACAACCCACTACTTGTGAGTATCAAGCATCAAGTAGCACAACCCACTACTTCTGAGTATCAAGCATCAAGTAGCACAACCCATTATTCTGAGTATCAAGCATCAAGTAGCACAACCCACTACTTCTAAGTATCAAGCATCAAGTAGCACAACCCACTACTTCTGAGTATCAAGCATCACTGCCCTTCTCCCTTCGCTCCTCCACTACTCGCCTTTTGAGAAGAACACCACGAGGGGCCACCCAGCAGCCTCGCCCAGCTTCGCCTGCAGCCTCTCACACACCTCCGCCACGTCAGCAACCCACAGGTTGCCCCCATTCGCTGCAGCATTTCCCATGAACAGTGCGCCCATGCCATAAAGAGAAGGTGGGTGCGCTTAGGGGTGCAAATGGGTGTGGGAAAGAAAGCAGGAGCGAAGCAGAGCTGGAGAGGTCAGGGATGAGGGGAGGGGAGGGAAGAAGGAGTTTGGGAAGGGTGGGAACGGGGTAGTTGGCCAGGGTGGGAGGGAAGCGAGAGTTGCAGAGTGTTCTGGATGATCCTAAAAGAAACCCTTGGAGCTCAAAAGCATCCTCAATAACCTGCAATTCCAATTCCAAGGATGCTACCGACACGCACCCTCCTTTCCTTTCACCAACCCTCCTTCGTTGCACTCCCCTTCCCCTTTTTCACCGCCTGGAGTGACTCTCACACTCACCCCCACCCCACAGCGACCCCTCACCAACTCTCACACACATACCCACCCCTCACCGACCCTCACACACCAACGTTTACCGAACCTCACCGTGGTGATATACAGCCTGTTTGTCAACAGCCCCCTTCCCATCGTAGTAACGCCTGACGCGCTCTTACATGCCTCCGCAAGCCCCATCAGCAGCCCCCCCTTCACCAGTCCCTCGCCCTCACACCGCCCTCTCCCTGTCACCGCCCCCTAATGCCGCCGACGCTGCTTGCGCTGCTCGGAAGTTTCCCCCATTGCAAGAAACATGCCTGCTATATTGGTGCGACTTTTGAGAATTCTCAAAAGTCGCACCAATTCTGCTGAAGCTGCTTCTGTCTGACTGTTTGCTGCTGTTGCTTCTGCTCGGGCTGTTTGGCTGTTGCTTCTGTTCGGACCGTCACTGCTTGCCACTTGTTCGGACCGTCACTGCTTGCCACTTGTTCGGACCGTCACTGCTTGCCACTTGTTCGGACCGTCACTGCTTGCTACTGCTGCTGCCGTCACTGCTTGCTACTGCTGCTGCCGTCACTGCTTGCCACTGCTGCTGCCGTCACTGCTTGCCACTGCTGCTGCCGTCACTGCTTGCCACTGCTGCTGCCGTCACTGCTTGCCACTGCTGCTGCCGTCACTGCTTGCCACTGCTGCTGCCGTCACTGCTTGCCACTGCTGCTGCCGTCACTGCTTGCCACTGCTGCTGCCGTCACTGCTTGCCACTGCTGCCGTCACTGCTTGCCACTGCTGCTGCCGTCACTGCTTGCCACTGCTGCTGCCGTCACTGCTTGCCACTGCTGCTGCCGTCACTGCTTGCCACTGCTGCTGCCGTCACTGCTTGCCACTGCTGCTGCCGTCACTGCTTGCCACTGCTGCTGCCGTCACTGCTTGCCACTGCTGCTGCCGTCACTGCTTGCCACTGCTGCTGCCGTCACTGCTTGCCACTGCTGCTGCCGTCACTGCTTGCCACTGCTGCTGCCGTCACTGCTTGCCACTGCTGCTGCCGTCACTGCTTGCCACTGCTGCTGCCGTCACTGCTTGCCACTGCTGCTGCCGTCACTGCTTGCCACTGCTGCTGCTGCCGTCACTGCTTGCCACTGCTGCTGCCGTCACTGCTTGCCACTGCTGCTGCCGTCACTGCTTGCCACTGCTGCTGCCGTCACTGCTTGCCACTGCTGCTGCCGTCACTGCTTGCTGCTGCTGCCCTGCTGTTGCTGCCGATGTCGATGCTTGCGCTGCTGCCGCTCGCTGATTTGCAACCCCCTCGCCCTCTCCCTACTTATCCAGTCCTCTGCCTCGTTCCTTTCCGCAGGTCGCGTGGGTATTCTGGGAAGGAACCTGCCTGGGACTTTCACGCAGCCTGGCTGCTGCAATGGTCCCCGCTGGGTCAACACACCCAGCACCACAAGGGCTGCAGAAGCACCAGTAGAAGAAACAGCAGCAGCAGCAGGAACAGCAGGGAAAAGCAGCAACAGCAGCCTAAGGGGTTTTTTTTTCACAATGCTTTGTCTCCAGTATTTTTGCACAATGTACAGTAAACTGATACAAGAGGATGTTATGCGAAGAATCGAAACACGTTTGATCTACATCTTGATGGTTGGGATCGCATGAGTGGTTCAGAAGCACCAGACAAGCACAACCACCAGAGCTGTACAGTCATCACTACCGTTTCCTGATGCTCAAGGCATCCTTGTTTGCAGTAGAAAACGGCAGGGGAAGGACATGGACGGCACACCTTAGTCAGACTACACCACTCATCATCACTCACGGATGCTCAGCACCACCAATGACCGCACACAACGGCCCAGCACTGCTCATTGCCACTCTGAACCGCTCGGAGCCACACACAGGCAGTCGGCACCACTTCCAACTATTCATCACCGCTCTCCCCGCTAACTGGCGCTCAGCACCACCAATGACCGCACACAACGGCCCAAGACCTCTCACTACCACTCTGAACCGCTTGGCAACACCTGGCACCAGTTAGAGCCACTCACTACCACTCGGCAGCACTCCCAACCGCTCGTCAAAGCTCCGCGCCGCTCGTGGGCGCTCAGCACCACCAACGACCGCACAGGTCGGCCCAGCACCGGTCACTATCACTGTGAACCTCTCGGCAGCAGCCCCAACTACCCAGAGCCACTCATAACCGCTCTTCACCGCTCGTCACCACTCACGGGCGCTCAGCACCACCAACGACAGCACTGGATGGCTGAGCACCGCTCACTACCACGGCACCACTCGCTACCGCTCACAAGCACTCGTAACCACTCGTCATCGGTGTCACCACTGACAGGCGCTCAGCACCACCAACGACTGCACTGGATAGCTCAGCACCGCTCACTTCCACTCTGAAACTCTCAGCAGCACTCGGCACCGCTCAGAGCTACACGTAACCGCTCTTCACCGCTCGCCACCACTCACAGGCGCTCAGCACCACCAGCGACTGCACAGGACGGCTCAGCACCGCTCACTACCACTATGAAACTCTCCGCAGCACTCGGCACCGCTCAGAGCCTCTCATAACCGCTCGTCACTGCTCCCCACCACTCACAGGCGCTCAACACCACCAACGACCGCACAGGACGGCTCAGCACCGCTCACTACCACTATGAAACTCTCCGCAGCACTCGGCACCGCTCAGAGCCACTCATAACCGCTCGCCACCACTCGTCACCACTCACGGATGCTCAGCACCACCAACAACCGCACAGGAAGGCTCGGCACCGCTCACTACCACTCTGAACCTCTCGGCAGCGCTCGGCACCGCTCACAGCCACTCATAACCGCTCGTCACCGCTCGTCACCACTCACGGGCACTTAGCACCACCAACGACCACACAGAACGGCTCAGCACCACCACTGACCTCACACAACGGCACAACACCGCTCTGAACCGCTCCCCAGCACCTCCGAACCACTGAGAGCCGCTCATCACCACTCAGCACCGCTCTTCACAACTCATCACCGCTCGTCACCGCGCGTCACCACTCACGGATGCTCAGCGCCACCAATGACCGAACACAACAGCTCAGCACCTCTCACTGCTGCTCTGAACCGCTCTGCAGCACTCGGCACCGCTCAGAGCCGCTCATCACCACTCGGCACCTCTCAGAGCCGATCATCACCACTCGTCACCACTCGTCACCACTCACGGGCGCTCAGCACCACCAATGACCGCACACAACAGCCCAACACCACTCACTGCCACTCTGATTCGCTCATAGCCACTCACAGCCACTCGTCACCGCTCCCAACCACTCATCACCGCTCATCACCGCTCGTCACCGCTCACGGGCGCTCAGCACCACCAACGATTGCAGACAACAGCATAGCACCGCTCACTACCACTCTGAACCGCTTGGCAACACATGGCACCGCTCAAAGCCACTCGTTACCACTCGGCATCGCTCCAAACCACTCTTCACCACTCCTCACAGCTCATCACTACTGATGGGCGCTCAGCACCACCAACAACCGCAGATAACCGCTCAACACCGCTCTCTACCACTCTGAACCTCTCGACAGCACTCGGCTCCGCTCACAGCCACTCATAACCGCTCGTCACAGCTCGTCACCACTCACAGGCGTTCAGCACCACCAAAGACCGCACAGAACGGCTCAGCACCACTCACTCCCACTCTGAACCTCTCGGATTACTCTGAATCGCCCAGAACCACTCGTAACCGCTAATCAGCACTCGTCACCACTCAAGGGCGCCCAGCACCACCAATGACCGCACTGGACGGCTCAGCACCACTCACTACCATTCTGAAACTCTCGGCAGCACTCAGCACCGCTCAGGGCCACTCATAACCGCTCGCCACTACTCACGGGCGCTCAACACCACCAACGACCGCACTAAACGGCTCAGCACCGGTCAATACCGCTCTCAACCTCTCAGCAGCACTCGGCACTGCTCAGAGCCAGACATAACCGCTCTTCACCGCTCGCCACCACTCACGGGCGCTCAGCACCACCAACGACCGCACGGGACGACTCAGCACCGCTCACTACCACTCCGAACCTCTCGGCAGCGCTCGGAACCGCTCAGAGCCATCCATAACCGCTCGTCACCGCTCGTCACTCCTCACGGGCGCTCAGCATCACCAACGACCGCACTGGACGACTCAGCACCGTTTACTACCACTCTAAACCTCTCGGCAGCGCTCGGCACCGCTCACAGCCACTCATAACCGCTCGTCACCATTCACGGGCGCTCAGCACCACCAACGACCGCACAGAACGACTCAGCACCGCTCACTACCACTCTGAACCTCTCGGCATTACTCCGAACCGCCCAGAGCCACTCATAACCGCTCGTCACCACTCACGGGCGCTCAGCACCACCAACGATCGCACTGGACGGCTCAGCACCGCTCACTACCACTCTGAACCTCTTGGCAGCACTTGCACCGCTCATAGCCACTCATAACCGCTCGTCACCACTCACGGACGCTCAGCACCACCAACGACCGCACTGAACGGCTCAGCACCACTCACTACCACTCTGAACCTCTCGGCATTACTATGAACTGCAGAGAGCCACTCGTAACAGCTTGTCACCGCTCGTCACCACTCACAGGCGCTCAGCACCACCAACGACCGCACTGGACGGCCCAGCACCGCCCATTTCCACTCTAAAACTTTTGGCAGCACTCGGCATTGACCAGAGCCACTAATAACGGCTCGTTACCGTTCGCCACCACTCACCGGCGCTCATCACCACCAACGACTGCGCTGGACGGCTCAGCACCGCTCACTACCACTTTCAACCTCTTGGCAGCACTCGGCACCGCTCAGGGCCACTATTAACTGCTCGTCACCACTCATGGGCGCTCAGCACCACCAACGACCGCACCAAATGGCTCAGCACCGCTCACTATCACTACGAACCTCTCGGCAGTAGTCGGAACCGACCAGAGCCACTCATAATTGCTCGCCACCGCTCGTCACCACTCATGGGTGCTGAGCATCACGATGCGCTTATTGGTATCACATGTTTATATAACCATATGCTTGTAATTATTTCTGTTATTACAAGCCAGCACATATTTATTTTGTACAAAATTTATGCATGTTTGCTCATGTAGAAAGCATTTCCTTGCAGTCTCTTTGTGGCTGTAAGTCAAAACGCGATTGTTTGGATAGCTGCCAAGCCTCAAAGTGGGGTGCACTGTCAATTTTCAATGTAGGCACGTCCGTTTTTGTTCTGATTGGTTAGATTTGGCCTGCTTCATTTTACACCTTGACTAAAACCAACCACGACTCTAATGATCGAGCCGGGTGGTTTGCAGCTGCGCTTCCAGGCTGCTTGATTTTTTTTTCTTTTTTTTTTTCGGGCATGTTGGTTCCATCTGTACCCCCCCCACATAGCAGGGTAATTTGTCCATGATGGGCTCCAATTTATGATTCTGATTGACGTATTATTTGTGCTTCCCATTTATTTGCCCCTGCCCCACATGTTACACAGCGTTTTGTGGGAGGGGTGGGGTTGAAGTGTATGCTTTAGAATTTCGTTTTCATTTTCCTGCCCACCCATCCACCTCGCTCGTGCCTCAGCCCAAACAGCTCAAGTCAATTCAGTCGAACCTCCTCCTTCCATCCTACCCACCTTGCAGCTAGACTTAATCACTAATCCGCTTGTATTCCATTCGACTTAGTGAGATCCGCGAGTCGTTTGTCTGTTCGCGCGCCCCGCGCGCCTCGCGACCGTTAGATAGTCATGCGCGCCTCCAGCGTTTTCGTTTCGCCGCCCCGCGCTTTCATTTGTAGTTCACGGATATTGCCATTAATATCGTTTCGTCTGCATTTCGGAGGGCGGCGCGACGTGTATCGGACGTGACCGTCGATCTGTCGCGTCGCGAAATTTCGAAGTAGTTATCGAACAAACTCCGTTGCGCCGTTGCTGCGCAGTGAAGAGCGCCCGAAGCGCCGATGCTGGCGCGATGAAGAGCGCCCACCGTTGCGCTGGTCGTGAAGCAGCGCGACTTGTAAGCGGGCCCCGAGCTGCTCTTCCCGCCGCCCACACCTTCCGCCAGTCAGTACCGCCTGAAACAAGGGACTTCCGCCCTGTAACAAGGGACTTCCGCCTGAGTCCTGCACGCACTTCTCGATCCTCGTCCCCCCTGGCTTTAGAATAATGTCTAGTTTGGCACTCGCTTCTTACTACGTGCCAGCTCACGCGCTTCTCACAAGCTACGAGTACCCTTCAATTTCTCGTACACGGACGGTCTTGATGCGATCACGGGCTGGCAGCGTAAAAGCAGAGCCTGCACTGTGACAAAAAACGCAGTGACTGCCGAAACCAGCTGCTATCGTAAGGAATAAGCGTGAGTCCGCTCGCCGAGGTTGGTCTTCTGCTCGGCGTGGATCCTGGCGGTGCTTCTTCTTCGGGCGAAACCTTTCTTTGACTCACGGTTCCCTCCATTCCTCCTTTCTCTCGACCTCTCCGCGCCTCTCGTATATTCCTCCTCCACACGCATTTCTCATCGCGCGGTACCTAGAGTGGCTTCGTTCTCGTGAGCACATCCCATCGGATGTGCGGTTCCACACCAGCCCGAAAAGCTCCTCGGGATCCGTGACGTTGTCCGTCGATTTTCGCCTCAGATCAACGACCGGATCGCGTCGTGCTAGCTGGCATCAGAGGAGATGGCGGATCGAGCGCCATGAGGCAACGCCGCCCCGCGCGTCCTGCTCGGCGAAGGTGGTACGTAGCGGCACTCCACGTTCGTGGGCGCGTGAAGCGCCGTCCCGTGCTGTGCATAACGTGATTTGTTTCCGCTAACAAATCACGCTCTCCCTGCCGGTCAGTGTGCATAGTAAGGCTTGCGTTTGTTTTTTTATTTGCGTCAATCATTCGATTGTTTTGTAACAATTCGAACGTTTTTTTTGTTTCTTTGACAGGGACGCGGCGCGCATCAGAAGGCAGCGGCGCGCATGCATGTCACGGTGAGATGCGCATGCATGTCAGGCCGCTTCTCCCCGTGCGCAGGACGCAAGCGGGCAAGCGGGGAACCGGAGAGGGCGCGAGTGACGGTGTTGGAGCGCCCAGTGCTACGGGAGGTTCTTAGACGCGCCAGTCGCCTGGGCGAGCTCGTGCTCTTCACTGCCGGGCTGGAAGGTGCCATGGGATGTGAACGAGTGCAGTTGGGTTCGTTTCGGTTGCAGTTGAGCTGGGAACCGGAGAGGGCGTCCTCGTTCCCCCTTCGCCTCGTTCCGCCCCCCCTCGTTCCTCCCCCCTCGTTCCTCCCCCCTCGTTCCTTTCCCCTCGTTCCTTCCCGTCGTCCCTTCCCCCTCGTTCCTTCCCCCTCGTTCCTTCCCGTCGTTCCTTCCCCCTCGTTCCTTCCCCCTCGTTCCTTCCCTCTCCCCTCGTTCCTTCCCTCTCGTTCCGCTTTCCTCATTTCCCCTCGGTTTCCGCGCTGCAGGCGGAAGAGCAAGGCGTTTCCGTGCTGCAGGCGGAAGAGCAAGGCGTTTCCGCGCTGCAGGCGGAAGAGCAAGGCGTTTCCGCGCTGCAGGCGGAAGAGCAAGGCGTTTCCGCGCTGCAAGCGGAAGATCAAGGAGTTTCCGCGCTGCAGGCGGAAGAGCAAGGCGTTTCCGCGCTCATCCCTTCCCCTCGTCCCTTTCTCTTGTCCGTTTCCTTCCCCCTCGTTCCACCTTCCTCATTCCGCCGCTTTCCCCACTCTATTCCCCCTTGCTGGTTTTGCCCGGTCTCAATCCCCGTTTTTCCGCCCCGCCAGTCCTCACCCCCCTCCAGCCGGTGCAAGCAATGCAACGCCGCCGCCGCCGCCGCCGCCGCCGCACGCCTCGGCGCTAATGCGGGCGGCCATGGGGCGCTGCAGTGGCACCAAGGCACGGCCACTTGGTAAGAGAGCACACGTGCCTGCTTGCATTCGTTTTGCCCTTGCTCGTTCCGCCCTGCCCTTGCTCGTTCCGCCCTTCGTCGTTCCGCCCTGCCTCGTTCCGCCCTGCATCGTTCCGCCTTGCCTCGTTCCGCCTTGCCTCGTTCCGCCTTGCATCGTTCCGCCTTGCATCGTTCCGCCTTGCCTCTTCCGCCTTGCCTCGTTCCGCCTTGCATCGTTCCGCCTTGCCTCGTTCCGCCTTGCATCGTTCCGCCTTGCATCGTTCCGCCTTGCATTGTTCCGCCTTGCATCGTTCCGCCTTGCATCGTTCCGCCTTGCATCGTTCCGCCTTGCATCGTTCCACCTTGCCTCATTCCGCCCTGCATCATTTCGCCATCCCCTATTCTCACCTCTCCTCCCCTCTGCTCAAGTCCTCTCCTCCCCTCTGTTCACCTCCTCTCCTCCCCTCTGTTCACCTCCTCTCCTCCCCTCTGTTCACCCCCTCTCCTCTCCTCTCCTCTCCTCTCCTCTCCTCTCCTCTCCTCTCCTCTCCTCTCCTCTGTTCACCTCCTCTCCTCCCCTAGCATCAACTCCTCTCCTCCCCTCTGTTCACCTCTCCTCCCCTCCGTTCACCTCCTCTCCTCCCCTCTGTTCACCTCCTCTCCTCCCCTCGCATCAACTCCTCTCCTCCCCTCCGTTCACCTCTTGTCCTCCCCTCTGTTTACCTTCATCAACTCCTCTCCTCCCCTCTGTTCACCTCCTCTCCTCCCCTCTGTTCACCTCCTATCCTCCCCTTTGCTCAACTCCTCTTCTCCCCTCTCTTCACCTCCTCTCCTCCCCTTTTCTCAACTCCTTTCCTCCCCTCTGTTCACCTCCTCTCCTCCCCTCTCATCATCCTCTCCCCTCTGTTCACCTCCGCTCCTCCCCTCTGTTCACCTCCTCTCCTCCCCTCTGTTCACCTCCTCTGTTAACCTCCTCTCCTCCCCTCTGTTCAACACCCTCTCTGTTAACCTCCTCTCCTCCCCTCTGTTCAACACCCCCTCTGTTCACCTCCTCTCCTCCCATCTGCTCAACCTCTCCTCCCCTCTGTTCACCTCCTCTCCTCCCCACCACTCGCCACCTCTGCCACAATTTCAGAACCTGCCACACACCATCCCCTCACACCTACTGTTCTCTCTTGTTGCGTGTATGACTATTTCTGCTTTTCGTTCCTCTTCTTCTCTCTTGCACCGTGTATTCACTGTAGAGTGTTTCACCATCTCGGCAGCCCCTCACTCCCACTTGCCCTCACGCACACTTGCCATCCGTGCCGTGCTTCATTCCACCCCACCTCACCCCACCCCACCCCACCTCATCCCTCCCCACCGTGGGCAGGTGGCATTATCTCCTGTGGGGCGCCATTCTGAAGACATTGTGAAAAAAGTAGGATAGTAAATCCGGTCCCTAGTTGCGATGAATGGATTTCGAATGTAGGCAAGGCACTCCCTCGTGCTTGTTTTGTAAATACTGCTATATGAGGCGGTGTGGCCGTGTGCTGGCCATGCCTGGGGAGGAAGGGTGGGGGCGGCTTGGGCAAGGCCCGGGGATGGATGGATGGAAGGGGAGGCCTGTGGGTTTGAGCACAGGCCAGTGCAAGCCTGTAGGGTCGGGGTCTGGTTGGTTCGGAGATGAACAGTAACAGGAAGTGCAAGGGAGGAGAAAGAGAAAGAGGAGCATAGAGACAGGGACCATCAAGAAGAGAAGCAGGGACGGAAGACAAGCAGAGATGCAACAAGCAGGAGCAACAGAAACAGAAACCGGATTCTTGCGTGCAAGAGGCGGCCCGGCCCGAGGGGGCTCTGTGAGGGGTCTGTGAAGTGAGGTGCTGTGTGAGGGGGGCTATGCTGTGTGAGGGGGGCTATGCTGTGTGAGGGGGGCTATGCTGTGTGGGGGGGGCTATGCTGTGTGAGGGGGGCTATGCTGTGTGGGGGGGGCTATGCTGTGTGAGGGGGGCTATGCTGTGTGAGGGGGGCTATGCTGTGTGGGGGGGGCTATGCTGTGTGAGGGGGGCTATGCTGTGTGGGGGGGGCTATGCTGTGTGAGGGGGGCTATGCTGTGTGAGGGGGGCTATGCTGTGTGGGGGGCTGTGTAGGGGGCTGTGAGGAGGATTGGGGGGTAGGGGGGCCTTAGGGGGGCCTTGGGGGGGGCCGTGGGGGGGTTTCCACTCGCTTCTCGTTATTGTCACTCCTCTTCATTGCCCGTTTCCTGCTTTATAGTACCACTGTCCTCTGTTTTGTTTGTTATTATCCTCTTGCACCGTTTCTTTCTTGCATCACAATAAGGAAAAGCACACTAAACCTTGTATCGCCTGCAGCAGCAGGAAGAGTCCGGGAAAGACATGCTGCTGCAGGTCATGCCGCAACATCTGAAGCAATAGTAGCAGCAGCATCATAAGAAGACGAGGCACCAGTGAAAGTCATGAGGTGAAGCGATGGGGCCAAGTCAAGCCAATGGGCATTGGGACTGAGAAGCGGCATTGGGCAACCAATGTCATGGACATCATGCCTCATGCCTCATGCTTCATCCCTCATCCCTCATGCCTCATCCCTCATGCCTCATCCCTCATGCCTCATCCCTCATGTCTCATGCCTCATGTCTCATGCCTCATGCCTCATGCCTCATGCCTCATGCCTCATGTCTCATGCCTCATAGCTCATGGACCATGATGCCCAACCATGCAAATGCGTTTGAACACTGTGAGACGGCAACTGGGAAATGGGCAGGCAGATGGTGTTAGGCTTGGCGACGGTGTGTGTCCGAATCATGTACAGGGCAATGCTATGCTAAGTCATACCCTTACTCAAATGTCAGGGTGACATTAAGAAAGGCACAGGGTGAAAGATATAAGCAGTAGTGACCCACACATCATGGTTCATGGCTGAACACATTGCCCACTGACTCACGAGTCATTTCACATGCATCGTGGTGCGCTGTACGGTAACGATCTGCCATGATGCACTAGGGGGGGTTGTGGTGGTACCCTTCCTACAAAAAAGGGGCGCGGGGCGTGGGGCGTAGGGTGTGGGGAGTGAGGAGTGGGGTCGGCGTGAGTGGCCAGGTTTGGTTGACGCCAGAGAGGGTGGCAGAGGTGGTGAGGCAGGCGAGAAGGGAGAGGTGCACGAAGCCACCGAGAGAGGCCGGAGCGAGTGGCGAGCGAGCGATGTCTGACTGTCTGCACTATGGATACCAGATGAATGCTTAGAAGGATTGAGGATAGCGTGGGAGTAATGAGAGCAGCAGTAGGGGCCAGGTGGAGAGCGAGTGAGATTGGTGAAGAGACGATGGCCTGCCACTGACCTGCCACGGACCTGCTACTGATTTGCCACTGACCCACTACTTCTGAGTATCAAGCATCAAGTAGCACAACCCACTACTTGTGAGTATCAAGCATCAAGTAGCACAACCTACTACTTGTGAGTATCAAGCATCAAGTAGCACAGCCCACTACTTCTGAGTATCAAGCATCAAGTAGCACAACCCACTACTTGTGAGTATCAAGCATCAAGTAGCACAACCCACTACTTCTGAGTATCAAGCATCAAGTAGCACAACCCATTATTCTGAGTATCAAGCATCAAGTAGCACAACCCACTACTTCTAAGTATCAAGCATCAAGTAGCACAACCCACTACTTCTGAGTATCAAGCATCACTGCCCTTCTCCCTTCGCTCCTCCACTACTCGCCTTTTGAGAAGAACACCACGAGGGGCCACCCAGCAGCCTCGCCCAGCTTCGCCTGCAGCCTCTCACACACCTCCGCCACGTCAGCAACCCACAGGTTGCCCCCATTCGCTGCAGCATTTCCCATGAACAGTGCGCCCATGCCATAAAGAGAAGGTGGGTGCGCTTAGGGGTGCAAATGGGTGTGGGAAAGAAAGCAGGAGCGAAGCAGAGCTGGAGAGGTCAGGGATGAGGGGAGGGGAGGGAAGAAGGAGTTTGGGAAGGGTGGGAACGGGGTAGTTGGCCAGGGTGGGAGGGAAGCGAGAGTTGCAGAGTGTTCTGGATGATCCTAAAAGAAACCCTTGGAGCTCAAAAGCATCCTCAATAACCTGCAATTCCAATTCCAAGGATGCTACCGACACGCACCCTCCTTTCCTTTCACCAACCCTCCTTCGTTGCACTCCCCTTCCCCTTTTTCACCGCCTGGAGTGACTCTCACACTCACCCCCACCCCACAGCGACCCCTCACCAACTCTCACACACATACCCACCCCTCACCGACCCTCACACACCAACGTTTACCGAACCTCACCGTGGTGATATACAGCCTGTTTGTCAACAGCCCCCTTCCCATCGTAGTAACGCCTGACGCGCTCTTACATGCCTCCGCAAGCCCCATCAGCAGCCCCCCCTTCACCAGTCCCTCGCCCTCACACCGCCCTCTCCCTGTCACCGCCCCCTAATGCCGCCGACGCTGCTTGCGCTGCTCGGAAGTTTCCCCCATTGCAAGAAACATGCCTGCTATATTGGTGCGACTTTTGAGAATTCTCAAAAGTCGCACCAATTCTGCTGAAGCTGCTTCTGTCTGACTGTTTGCTGCTGTTGCTTCTGCTCGGGCTGTTTGGCTGTTGCTTCTGTTCGGACCGTCACTGCTTGCCACTTGTTCGGACCGTCACTGCTTGCCACTTGTTCGGACCGTCACTGCTTGCCACTTGTTCGGACCGTCACTGCTTGCTACTGCTGCTGCCGTCACTGCTTGCTACTGCTGCTGCCGTCACTGCTTGCCACTGCTGCTGCCGTCACTGCTTGCCACTGCTGCTGCCGTCACTGCTTGCCACTGCTGCTGCCGTCACTGCTTGCCACTGCTGCTGCCGTCACTGCTTGCCACTGCTGCTGCCGTCACTGCTTGCCACTGCTGCTGCCGTCACTGCTTGCCACTGCTGCTGCCGTCACTGCTTGCCACTGCTGCTGCCGTCACTGCTTGCCACTGCTGCTGCCGTCACTGCTTGCCACTGCTGCTGCCGTCACTGCTTGCCACTGCTGCTGCCGTCACTGCTTGCCACTGCTGCTGCCGTCACTGCTTGCCACTGCTGCTGCCGTCACTGCTTGCCACTGCTGCTGCCGTCACTGCTTGCCACTGCTGCTGCCGTCACTGCTTGCCACTGCTGCTGCCGTCACTGCTTGCCACTGCTGCTGCCGTCACTGCTTGCCACTGCTGCTGCCGTCACTGCTTGCCACTGCTGCTGCCGTCACTGCTTGCCACTGCTGCTGCCGTCACTGCTTGCCACTGCTGCTGCCGTCACTGCTTGCCACTGCTGCTGCCGTCACTGCTTGCCACTGCTGCTGCCGTCACTGCTTGCCACTGCTGCTGCCGTCACTGCTTGCCACTGCTGCTGCCGTCACTGCTTGCTGCTGCTGCCCTGCTGTTGCTGCCGATGTCGATGCTTGCGCTGCTGCCGCTCGCTGATTTGCAACCCCCTCGCCCTCTCCCTACTTATCCAGTCCTCTGCCTCGTTCCTTTCCGCAGGTCGCGTGGGTATTCTGGGAAGGAACCTGCCTGGGACTTTCACGCAGCCTGGCTGCTGCAATGGTCCCCGCTGGGTCAACACACCCAGCACCACAAGGGCTGCAGAAGCACCAGTAGAAGAAACAGCAGCAGCAGCAGGAACAGCAGGGAAAAGCAGCAACAGCAGCCTAAGGGGTTTTTTTTTCACAATGCTTTGTCTCCAGTATTTTTGCACAATGTACAGTAAACTGATACAAGAGGATGTTATGCGAAGAATCGAAACACGTTTGATCTACATCTTGATGGTTGGGATCGCATGAGTGGTTCAGAAGCACCAGACAAGCACAACCACCAGAGCTGTACAGTCATCACTACCGTTTCCTGATGCTCAAGGCATCCTTGTTTGCAGTAGAAAACGGCAGGGGAAGGACATGGACGGCACACCTTAGTCAGACTACACCACTCATCATCACTCACGGATGCTCAGCACCACCAATGACCGCACACAACGGCCCAGCACTGCTCATTGCCACTCTGAACCGCTCGGAGCCACACACAGGCAGTCGGCACCACTTCCAACTATTCATCACCGCTCTCCCCGCTAACTGGCGCTCAGCACCACCAATGACCGCACACAACGGCCCAAGACCTCTCACTACCACTCTGAACCGCTTGGCAACACCTGGCACCAGTTAGAGCCACTCACTACCACTCGGCAGCACTCCCAACCGCTCGTCAAAGCTCCGCGCCGCTCGTGGGCGCTCAGCACCACCAACGACCGCACAGGTCGGCCCAGCACCGGTCACTATCACTGTGAACCTCTCGGCAGCAGCCCCAACTACCCAGAGCCACTCATAACCGCTCTTCACCGCTCGTCACCACTCACGGGCGCTCAGCACCACCAACGACAGCACTGGATGGCTGAGCACCGCTCACTACCACGGCACCACTCGCTACCGCTCACAAGCACTCGTAACCACTCGTCATCGGTGTCACCACTGACAGGCGCTCAGCACCACCAACGACTGCACTGGATAGCTCAGCACCGCTCACTTCCACTCTGAAACTCTCAGCAGCACTCGGCACCGCTCAGAGCTACACGTAACCGCTCTTCACCGCTCGCCACCACTCACAGGCGCTCAGCACCACCAGCGACTGCACAGGACGGCTCAGCACCGCTCACTACCACTATGAAACTCTCCGCAGCACTCGGCACCGCTCAGAGCCTCTCATAACCGCTCGTCACTGCTCCCCACCACTCACAGGCGCTCAACACCACCAACGACCGCACAGGACGGCTCAGCACCGCTCACTACCACTATGAAACTCTCCGCAGCACTCGGCACCGCTCAGAGCCACTCATAACCGCTCGCCACCACTCGTCACCACTCACGGATGCTCAGCACCACCAACAACCGCACAGGAAGGCTCGGCACCGCTCACTACCACTCTGAACCTCTCGGCAGCGCTCGGCACCGCTCACAGCCACTCATAACCGCTCGTCACCGCTCGTCACCACTCACGGGCACTTAGCACCACCAACGACCACACAGAACGGCTCAGCACCACCACTGACCTCACACAACGGCACAACACCGCTCTGAACCGCTCCCCAGCACCTCCGAACCACTGAGAGCCGCTCATCACCACTCAGCACCGCTCTTCACAACTCATCACCGCTCGTCACCGCGCGTCACCACTCACGGATGCTCAGCGCCACCAATGACCGAACACAACAGCTCAGCACCTCTCACTGCTGCTCTGAACCGCTCTGCAGCACTCGGCACCGCTCAGAGCCGCTCATCACCACTCGGCACCTCTCAGAGCCGATCATCACCACTCGTCACCACTCGTCACCACTCACGGGCGCTCAGCACCACCAATGACCGCACACAACAGCCCAACACCACTCACTGCCACTCTGATTCGCTCATAGCCACTCACAGCCACTCGTCACCGCTCCCAACCACTCATCACCGCTCATCACCGCTCGTCACCGCTCACGGGCGCTCAGCACCACCAACGATTGCAGACAACAGCATAGCACCGCTCACTACCACTCTGAACCGCTTGGCAACACATGGCACCGCTCAAAGCCACTCGTTACCACTCGGCATCGCTCCAAACCACTCTTCACCACTCCTCACAGCTCATCACTACTGATGGGCGCTCAGCACCACCAACAACCGCAGATAACCGCTCAACACCGCTCTCTACCACTCTGAACCTCTCGACAGCACTCGGCTCCGCTCACAGCCACTCATAACCGCTCGTCACAGCTCGTCACCACTCACAGGCGTTCAGCACCACCAAAGACCGCACAGAACGGCTCAGCACCACTCACTCCCACTCTGAACCTCTCGGATTACTCTGAATCGCCCAGAACCACTCGTAACCGCTAATCAGCACTCGTCACCACTCAAGGGCGCCCAGCACCACCAATGACCGCACTGGACGGCTCAGCACCACTCACTACCATTCTGAAACTCTCGGCAGCACTCAGCACCGCTCAGGGCCACTCATAACCGCTCGCCACTACTCACGGGCGCTCAACACCACCAACGACCGCACTAAACGGCTCAGCACCGGTCAATACCGCTCTCAACCTCTCAGCAGCACTCGGCACTGCTCAGAGCCAGACATAACCGCTCTTCACCGCTCGCCACCACTCACGGGCGCTCAGCACCACCAACGACCGCACGGGACGACTCAGCACCGCTCACTACCACTCCGAACCTCTCGGCAGCGCTCGGAACCGCTCAGAGCCATCCATAACCGCTCGTCACCGCTCGTCACTCCTCACGGGCGCTCAGCATCACCAACGACCGCACTGGACGACTCAGCACCGTTTACTACCACTCTAAACCTCTCGGCAGCGCTCGGCACCGCTCACAGCCACTCATAACCGCTCGTCACCATTCACGGGCGCTCAGCACCACCAACGACCGCACAGAACGACTCAGCACCGCTCACTACCACTCTGAACCTCTCGGCATTACTCCGAACCGCCCAGAGCCACTCATAACCGCTCGTCACCACTCACGGGCGCTCAGCACCACCAACGATCGCACTGGACGGCTCAGCACCGCTCACTACCACTCTGAACCTCTTGGCAGCACTTGCACCGCTCATAGCCACTCATAACCGCTCGTCACCACTCACGGACGCTCAGCACCACCAACGACCGCACTGAACGGCTCAGCACCACTCACTACCACTCTGAACCTCTCGGCATTACTATGAACTGCAGAGAGCCACTCGTAACAGCTTGTCACCGCTCGTCACCACTCACAGGCGCTCAGCACCACCAACGACCGCACTGGACGGCCCAGCACCGCCCATTTCCACTCTAAAACTTTTGGCAGCACTCGGCATTGACCAGAGCCACTAATAACGGCTCGTTACCGTTCGCCACCACTCACCGGCGCTCATCACCACCAACGACTGCGCTGGACGGCTCAGCACCGCTCACTACCACTTTCAACCTCTTGGCAGCACTCGGCACCGCTCAGGGCCACTATTAACTGCTCGTCACCACTCATGGGCGCTCAGCACCACCAACGACCGCACCAAATGGCTCAGCACCGCTCACTATCACTACGAACCTCTCGGCAGTAGTCGGAACCGACCAGAGCCACTCATAATTGCTCGCCACCGCTCGTCACCACTCATGGGTGCTGAGCATCACGATGCGCTTATTGGTATCACATGTTTATATAACCATATGCTTGTAATTATTTCTGTTATTACAAGCCAGCACATATTTATTTTGTACAAAATTTATGCATGTTTGCTCATGTAGAAAGCATTTCCTTGCAGTCTCTTTGTGGCTGTAAGTCAAAACGCGATTGTTTGGATAGCTGCCAAGCCTCAAAGTGGGGTGCACTGTCAATTTTCAATGTAGGCACGTCCGTTTTTGTTCTGATTGGTTAGATTTGGCCTGCTTCATTTTACACCTTGACTAAAACCAACCACGACTCTAATGATCGAGCCGGGTGGTTTGCAGCTGCGCTTCCAGGCTGCTTGATTTTTTTTTTCTTTTTTTTTTTCGGGCATGTTGGTTCCATCTGTACCCCCCCCACATAGCAGGGTAATTTGTCCATGATGGGCTCCAATTTATGATTCTGATTGACGTATTATTTGTGCTTCCCATTTATTTGCCCCTGCCCCACATGTTACACAGCGTTTTGTGGGAGGGGTGGGGTTGAAGTGTATGCTTTAGAATTTCGTTTTCATTTTCCTGCCCACCCATCCACCTCGCTCGTGCCTCAGCCCAAACAGCTCAAGTCAATTCAGTCGAACCTCCTCCTTCCATCCTACCCACCTTGCAGCTAGACTTAATCACTAATCCGCTTGTATTCCATTCGACTTAGTGAGATCCGCGAGTCGTTTGTCTGTTCGCGCGCCCCGCGCGCCTCGCGACCGTTAGATAGTCATGCGCGCCTCCAGCGTTTTCGTTTCGCCGCCCCGCGCTTTCATTTGTAGTTCACGGATATTGCCATTAATATCGTTTCGTCTGCATTTCGGAGGGCGGCGCGACGTGTATCGGACGTGACCGTCGATCTGTCGCGTCGCGAAATTTCGAAGTAGTTATCGAACAAACTCCGTTGCGCCGTTGCTGCGCAGTGAAGAGCGCCCGAAGCGCCGATGCTGGCGCGATGAAGAGCGCCCACCGTTGCGCTGGTCGTGAAGCAGCGCGACTTGTAAGCGGGCCCCGAGCTGCTCTTCCCGCCGCCCACACCTTCCGCCAGTCAGTACCGCCTGAAACAAGGGACTTCCGCCCTGTAACAAGGGACTTCCGCCTGAGTCCTGCACGCACTTCTCGATCCTCGTCCCCCCTGGCTTTAGAATAATGTCTAGTTTGGCACTCGCTTCTTACTACGTGCCAGCTCACGCGCTTCTCACAAGCTACGAGTACCCTTCAATTTCTCGTACACGGACGGTCTTGATGCGATCACGGGCTGGCAGCGTAAAAGCAGAGCCTGCACTGTGACAAAAAACGCAGTGACTGCCGAAACCAGCTGCTATCGTAAGGAATAAGCGTGAGTCCGCTCGCCGAGGTTGGTCTTCTGCTCGGCGTGGATCCTGGCGGTGCTTCTTCTTCGGGCGAAACCTTTCTTTGACTCACGGTTCCCTCCATTCCTCCTTTCTCTCGACCTCTCCGCGCCTCTCGTATATTCCTCCTCCACACGCATTTCTCATCGCGCGGTACCTAGAGTGGCTTCGTTCTCGTGAGCACATCCCATCGGATGTGCGGTTCCACACCAGCCCGAAAAGCTCCTCGGGATCCGTGACGTTGTCCGTCGATTTTCGCCTCAGATCAACGACCGGATCGCGTCGTGCTAGCTGGCATCAGAGGAGATGGCGGATCGAGCGCCATGAGGCAACGCCGCCCCGCGCGTCCTGCTCGGCGAAGGTGGTACGTAGCGGCACTCCACGTTCGTGGGCGCGTGAAGCGCCGTCCCGTGCTGTGCATAACGTGATTTGTTTCCGCTAACAAATCACGCTCTCCCTGCCGGTCAGTGTGCATAGTAAGGCTTGCGTTTGTTTTTTTATTTGCGTCAATCATTCGATTGTTTTGTAACAATTCGAACGTTTTTTTTGTTTCTTTGACAGGGACGCGGCGCGCATCAGAAGGCAGCGGCGCGCATGCATGTCACGGTGAGATGCGCATGCATGTCAGGCCGCTTCTCCCCGTGCGCAGGACGCAAGCGGGCAAGCGGGGAACCGGAGAGGGCGCGAGTGACGGTGTTGGAGCGCCCAGTGCTACGGGAGGTTCTTAGACGCGCCAGTCGCCTGGGCGAGCTCGTGCTCTTCACTGCCGGGCTGGAAGGTGCCATGGGATGTGAACGAGTGCAGTTGGGTTCGTTTCGGTTGCAGTTGAGCTGGGAACCGGAGAGGGCGTCCTCGTTCCCCCTTCGCCTCGTTCCGCCCCCCCTCGTTCCTCCCCCCTCGTTCCTCCCCCCTCGTTCCTTTCCCCTCGTTCCTTCCCGTCGTCCCTTCCCCCTCGTTCCTTCCCCCTCGTTCCTTCCCGTCGTTCCTTCCCCCTCGTTCCTTCCCCCTCGTTCCTTCCCTCTCCCCTCGTTCCTTCCCTCTCGTTCCGCTTTCCTCATTTCCCCTCGGTTTCCGCGCTGCAGGCGGAAGAGCAAGGCGTTTCCGTGCTGCAGGCGGAAGAGCAAGGCGTTTCCGCGCTGCAGGCGGAAGAGCAAGGCGTTTCCGCGCTGCAGGCGGAAGAGCAAGGCGTTTCCGCGCTGCAAGCGGAAGATCAAGGAGTTTCCGCGCTGCAGGCGGAAGAGCAAGGCGTTTCCGCGCTCATCCCTTCCCCTCGTCCCTTTCTCTTGTCCGTTTCCTTCCCCCTCGTTCCACCTTCCTCATTCCGCCGCTTTCCCCACTCTATTCCCCCTTGCTGGTTTTGCCCGGTCTCAATCCCCGTTTTTCCGCCCCGCCAGTCCTCACCCCCCTCCAGCCGGTGCAAGCAATGCAACGCCGCCGCCGCCGCCGCCGCCGCACGCCTCGGCGCTAATGCGGGCGGCCATGGGGCGCTGCAGTGGCACCAAGGCACGGCCACTTGGTAAGAGAGCACACGTGCCTGCTTGCATTCGTTTTGCCCTTGCTCGTTCCGCCCTGCCCTTGCTCGTTCCGCCCTTCGTCGTTCCGCCCTGCCTCGTTCCGCCCTGCATCGTTCCGCCTTGCCTCGTTCCGCCTTGCCTCGTTCCGCCTTGCATCGTTCCGCCTTGCATCGTTCCGCCTTGCCTCTTCCGCCTTGCCTCGTTCCGCCTTGCATCGTTCCGCCTTGCCTCGTTCCGCCTTGCATCGTTCCGCCTTGCATCGTTCCGCCTTGCATTGTTCCGCCTTGCATCGTTCCGCCTTGCATCGTTCCGCCTTGCATCGTTCCGCCTTGCATCGTTCCACCTTGCCTCATTCCGCCCTGCATCATTTCGCCATCCCCTATTCTCACCTCTCCTCCCCTCTGCTCAAGTCCTCTCCTCCCCTCTGTTCACCTCCTCTCCTCCCCTCTGTTCACCTCCTCTCCTCCCCTCTGTTCACCCCCTCTCCTCTCCTCTCCTCTCCTCTCCTCTCCTCTCCTCTCCTCTCCTCTCCTCTGTTCACCTCCTCTCCTCCCCTAGCATCAACTCCTCTCCTCCCCTCTGTTCACCTCTCCTCCCCTCCGTTCACCTCCTCTCCTCCCCTCTGTTCACCTCCTCTCCTCCCCTCGCATCAACTCCTCTCCTCCCCTCCGTTCACCTCTTGTCCTCCCCTCTGTTTACCTTCATCAACTCCTCTCCTCCCCTCTGTTCACCTCCTCTCCTCCCCTCTGTTCACCTCCTATCCTCCCCTTTGCTCAACTCCTCTTCTCCCCTCTCTTCACCTCCTCTCCTCCCCTTTTCTCAACTCCTTTCCTCCCCTCTGTTCACCTCCTCTCCTCCCCTCTCATCATCCTCTCCCCTCTGTTCACCTCCGCTCCTCCCCTCTGTTCACCTCCTCTCCTCCCCTCTGTTCACCTCCTCTGTTAACCTCCTCTCCTCCCCTCTGTTCAACACCCTCTCTGTTAACCTCCTCTCCTCCCCTCTGTTCAACACCCCCTCTGTTCACCTCCTCTCCTCCCATCTGCTCAACCTCTCCTCCCCTCTGTTCACCTCCTCTCCTCCCCACCACTCGCCACCTCTGCCACAAT
Source organism: Closterium sp. Naga37s-1 (assembly GCA_947471745.1). Lineage (NCBI taxonomy): Eukaryota > Viridiplantae > Streptophyta > Zygnematophyceae > Desmidiales > Closteriaceae > Closterium > Closterium sp. Naga37s-1. The sequence goes on along the minus strand of CANJKZ010000150.1, from coordinate 88,166 downwards.
TTCAGAACCTGCCACACACCATCCCCTCACACCTACTGTTCTCTCTTGTTGCGTGTATGACTATTTCTGCTTTTCGTTCCTCTTCTTCTCTCTTGCACCGTGTATTCACTGTAGAGTGTTTCACCATCTCGGCAGCCCCTCACTCCCACTTGCCCTCACGCACACTTGCCATCCGTGCCGTGCTTCATTCCACCCCACCTCACCCCACCCCACCCCACCTCATCCCTCCCCACCGTGGGCAGGTGGCATTATCTCCTGTGGGGCGCCATTCTGAAGACATTGTGAAAAAAGTAGGATAGTAAATCCGGTCCCTAGTTGCGATGAATGGATTTCGAATGTAGGCAAGGCACTCCCTCGTGCTTGTTTTGTAAATACTGCTATATGAGGCGGTGTGGCCGTGTGCTGGCCATGCCTGGGGAGGAAGGGTGGGGGCGGCTTGGGCAAGGCCCGGGGATGGATGGATGGAAGGGGAGGCCTGTGGGTTTGAGCACAGGCCAGTGCAAGCCTGTAGGGTCGGGGTCTGGTTGGTTCGGAGATGAACAGTAACAGGAAGTGCAAGGGAGGAGAAAGAGAAAGAGGAGCATAGAGACAGGGACCATCAAGAAGAGAAGCAGGGACGGAAGACAAGCAGAGATGCAACAAGCAGGAGCAACAGAAACAGAAACCGGATTCTTGCGTGCAAGAGGCGGCCCGGCCCGAGGGGGCTCTGTGAGGGGTCTGTGAAGTGAGGTGCTGTGTGAGGGGGGCTATGCTGTGTGAGGGGGGCTATGCTGTGTGAGGGGGGCTATGCTGTGTGGGGGGGGCTATGCTGTGTGAGGGGGGCTATGCTGTGTGGGGGGGGCTATGCTGTGTGAGGGGGGCTATGCTGTGTGAGGGGGGCTATGCTGTGTGGGGGGGGCTATGCTGTGTGAGGGGGGCTATGCTGTGTGGGGGGGGCTATGCTGTGTGAGGGGGGCTATGCTGTGTGAGGGGGGCTATGCTGTGTGGGGGGCTGTGTAGGGGGCTGTGAGGAGGATTGGGGGGTAGGGGGGCCTTAGGGGGGCCTTGGGGGGGGCCGTGGGGGGGTTTCCACTCGCTTCTCGTTATTGTCACTCCTCTTCATTGCCCGTTTCCTGCTTTATAGTACCACTGTCCTCTGTTTTGTTTGTTATTATCCTCTTGCACCGTTTCTTTCTTGCATCACAATAAGGAAAAGCACACTAAACCTTGTATCGCCTGCAGCAGCAGGAAGAGTCCGGGAAAGACATGCTGCTGCAGGTCATGCCGCAACATCTGAAGCAATAGTAGCAGCAGCATCATAAGAAGACGAGGCACCAGTGAAAGTCATGAGGTGAAGCGATGGGGCCAAGTCAAGCCAATGGGCATTGGGACTGAGAAGCGGCATTGGGCAACCAATGTCATGGACATCATGCCTCATGCCTCATGCTTCATCCCTCATCCCTCATGCCTCATCCCTCATGCCTCATCCCTCATGCCTCATCCCTCATGTCTCATGCCTCATGTCTCATGCCTCATGCCTCATGCCTCATGCCTCATGCCTCATGTCTCATGCCTCATAGCTCATGGACCATGATGCCCAACCATGCAAATGCGTTTGAACACTGTGAGACGGCAACTGGGAAATGGGCAGGCAGATGGTGTTAGGCTTGGCGACGGTGTGTGTCCGAATCATGTACAGGGCAATGCTATGCTAAGTCATACCCTTACTCAAATGTCAGGGTGACATTAAGAAAGGCACAGGGTGAAAGATATAAGCAGTAGTGACCCACACATCATGGTTCATGGCTGAACACATTGCCCACTGACTCACGAGTCATTTCACATGCATCGTGGTGCGCTGTACGGTAACGATCTGCCATGATGCACTAGGGGGGGTTGTGGTGGTACCCTTCCTACAAAAAAGGGGCGCGGGGCGTGGGGCGTAGGGTGTGGGGAGTGAGGAGTGGGGTCGGCGTGAGTGGCCAGGTTTGGTTGACGCCAGAGAGGGTGGCAGAGGTGGTGAGGCAGGCGAGAAGGGAGAGGTGCACGAAGCCACCGAGAGAGGCCGGAGCGAGTGGCGAGCGAGCGATGTCTGACTGTCTGCACTATGGATACCAGATGAATGCTTAGAAGGATTGAGGATAGCGTGGGAGTAATGAGAGCAGCAGTAGGGGCCAGGTGGAGAGCGAGTGAGATTGGTGAAGAGACGATGGCCTGCCACTGACCTGCCACGGACCTGCTACTGATTTGCCACTGACCCACTACTTCTGAGTATCAAGCATCAAGTAGCACAACCCACTACTTGTGAGTATCAAGCATCAAGTAGCACAACCTACTACTTGTGAGTATCAAGCATCAAGTAGCACAGCCCACTACTTCTGAGTATCAAGCATCAAGTAGCACAACCCACTACTTGTGAGTATCAAGCATCAAGTAGCACAACCCACTACTTCTGAGTATCAAGCATCAAGTAGCACAACCCATTATTCTGAGTATCAAGCATCAAGTAGCACAACCCACTACTTCTAAGTATCAAGCATCAAGTAGCACAACCCACTACTTCTGAGTATCAAGCATCACTGCCCTTCTCCCTTCGCTCCTCCACTACTCGCCTTTTGAGAAGAACACCACGAGGGGCCACCCAGCAGCCTCGCCCAGCTTCGCCTGCAGCCTCTCACACACCTCCGCCACGTCAGCAACCCACAGGTTGCCCCCATTCGCTGCAGCATTTCCCATGAACAGTGCGCCCATGCCATAAAGAGAAGGTGGGTGCGCTTAGGGGTGCAAATGGGTGTGGGAAAGAAAGCAGGAGCGAAGCAGAGCTGGAGAGGTCAGGGATGAGGGGAGGGGAGGGAAGAAGGAGTTTGGGAAGGGTGGGAACGGGGTAGTTGGCCAGGGTGGGAGGGAAGCGAGAGTTGCAGAGTGTTCTGGATGATCCTAAAAGAAACCCTTGGAGCTCAAAAGCATCCTCAATAACCTGCAATTCCAATTCCAAGGATGCTACCGACACGCACCCTCCTTTCCTTTCACCAACCCTCCTTCGTTGCACTCCCCTTCCCCTTTTTCACCGCCTGGAGTGACTCTCACACTCACCCCCACCCCACAGCGACCCCTCACCAACTCTCACACACATACCCACCCCTCACCGACCCTCACACACCAACGTTTACCGAACCTCACCGTGGTGATATACAGCCTGTTTGTCAACAGCCCCCTTCCCATCGTAGTAACGCCTGACGCGCTCTTACATGCCTCCGCAAGCCCCATCAGCAGCCCCCCCTTCACCAGTCCCTCGCCCTCACACCGCCCTCTCCCTGTCACCGCCCCCTAATGCCGCCGACGCTGCTTGCGCTGCTCGGAAGTTTCCCCCATTGCAAGAAACATGCCTGCTATATTGGTGCGACTTTTGAGAATTCTCAAAAGTCGCACCAATTCTGCTGAAGCTGCTTCTGTCTGACTGTTTGCTGCTGTTGCTTCTGCTCGGGCTGTTTGGCTGTTGCTTCTGTTCGGACCGTCACTGCTTGCCACTTGTTCGGACCGTCACTGCTTGCCACTTGTTCGGACCGTCACTGCTTGCCACTTGTTCGGACCGTCACTGCTTGCTACTGCTGCTGCCGTCACTGCTTGCTACTGCTGCTGCCGTCACTGCTTGCCACTGCTGCTGCCGTCACTGCTTGCCACTGCTGCTGCCGTCACTGCTTGCCACTGCTGCTGCCGTCACTGCTTGCCACTGCTGCTGCCGTCACTGCTTGCCACTGCTGCTGCCGTCACTGCTTGCCACTGCTGCTGCCGTCACTGCTTGCCACTGCTGCTGCCGTCACTGCTTGCCACTGCTGCTGCCGTCACTGCTTGCCACTGCTGCTGCCGTCACTGCTTGCCACTGCTGCTGCCGTCACTGCTTGCCACTGCTGCTGCCGTCACTGCTTGCCACTGCTGCTGCCGTCACTGCTTGCCACTGCTGCTGCCGTCACTGCTTGCCACTGCTGCTGCCGTCACTGCTTGCCACTGCTGCTGCCGTCACTGCTTGCCACTGCTGCTGCCGTCACTGCTTGCCACTGCTGCTGCCGTCACTGCTTGCCACTGCTGCTGCCGTCACTGCTTGCCACTGCTGCTGCCGTCACTGCTTGCCATTGCTGCTGCCGTCACTGCTTGCCACTGCTGCTGCCGTCACTGCTTGCCACTGCTGCTGCCGTCACTGCTTGCCACTGCTGCTGCCGTCACTGCTTGCCACTGCTGCTGCCGTCACTGCTTGCCACTGCTGCTGCCGTCACTGCTTGCCACTGCTGCTGCCGTCACTGCTTGCCACTGCTGCTGCCGTCACTGCTTGCTGCTGCTGCCCTGCTGTTGCTGCCGATGTCGATGCTTGCGCTGCTGCCGCTCGCTGATTTGCAACCCCCTCGCCCTCTCCCTACTTATCCAGTCCTCTGCCTCGTTCCTTTCCGCAGGTCGCGTGGGTATTCTGGGAAGGAACCTGCCTGGGACTTTCACGCAGCCTGGCTGCTGCAATGGTCCCCGCTGGGTCAACACACCCAGCACCACAAGGGCTGCAGAAGCACCAGTAGAAGAAACAGCAGCAGCAGCAGGAACAGCAGGGAAAAGCAGCAACAGCAGCCTAAGGGGTTTTTTTTTCACAATGCTTTGTCTCCAGTATTTTTGCACAATGTACAGTAAACTGATACAAGAGGATGTTATGCGAAGAATCGAAACACGTTTGATCTACATCTTGATGGTTGGGATCGCATGAGTGGTTCAGAAGCACCAGACAAGCACAACCACCAGAGCTGTACAGTCATCACTACCGTTTCCTGATGCTCAAGGCATCCTTGTTTGCAGTAGAAAACGGCAGGGGAAGGACATGGACGGCACACCTTAGTCAGACTACACCACTCATCATCACTCACGGATGCTCAGCACCACCAATGACCGCACACAACGGCCCAGCACTGCTCATTGCCACTCTGAACCGCTCGGAGCCACACACAGGCAGTCGGCACCACTTCCAACTATTCATCACCGCTCTCCCCGCTAACTGGCGCTCAGCACCACCAATGACCGCACACAACGGCCCAAGACCTCTCACTACCACTCTGAACCGCTTGGCAACACCTGGCACCAGTTAGAGCCACTCACTACCACTCGGCAGCACTCCCAACCGCTCGTCAAAGCTCCGCGCCGCTCGTGGGCGCTCAGCACCACCAACGACCGCACAGGTCGGCCCAGCACCGGTCACTATCACTGTGAACCTCTCGGCAGCAGCCCCAACTACCCAGAGCCACTCATAACCGCTCTTCACCGCTCGTCACCACTCACGGGCGCTCAGCACCACCAACGACAGCACTGGATGGCTGAGCACCGCTCACTACCACGGCACCACTCGCTACCGCTCACAAGCACTCGTAACCACTCGTCATCGGTGTCACCACTGACAGGCGCTCAGCACCACCAACGACTGCACTGGATAGCTCAGCACCGCTCACTTCCACTCTGAAACTCTCAGCAGCACTCGGCACCGCTCAGAGCTACACGTAACCGCTCTTCACCGCTCGCCACCACTCACAGGCGCTCAGCACCACCAGCGACTGCACAGGACGGCTCAGCACCGCTCACTACCACTATGAAACTCTCCGCAGCACTCGGCACCGCTCAGAGCCTCTCATAACCGCTCGTCACTGCTCCCCACCACTCACAGGCGCTCAACACCACCAACGACCGCACAGGACGGCTCAGCACCGCTCACTACCACTATGAAACTCTCCGCAGCACTCGGCACCGCTCAGAGCCACTCATAACCGCTCGCCACCACTCGTCACCACTCACGGATGCTCAGCACCACCAACAACCGCACAGGAAGGCTCGGCACCGCTCACTACCACTCTGAACCTCTCGGCAGCGCTCGGCACCGCTCACAGCCACTCATAACCGCTCGTCACCGCTCGTCACCACTCACGGGCACTTAGCACCACCAACGACCACACAGAACGGCTCAGCACCACCACTGACCTCACACAACGGCACAACACCGCTCTGAACCGCTCCCCAGCACCTCCGAACCACTGAGAGCCGCTCATCACCACTCAGCACCGCTCTTCACAACTCATCACCGCTCGTCACCGCGCGTCACCACTCACGGATGCTCAGCGCCACCAATGACCGAACACAACAGCTCAGCACCTCTCACTGCTGCTCTGAACCGCTCTGCAGCACTCGGCACCGCTCAGAGCCGCTCATCACCACTCGGCACCTCTCAGAGCCGATCATCACCACTCGTCACCACTCGTCACCACTCACGGGCGCTCAGCACCACCAATGACCGCACACAACAGCCCAACACCACTCACTGCCACTCTGATTCGCTCATAGCCACTCACAGCCACTCGTCACCGCTCCCAACCACTCATCACCGCTCATCACCGCTCGTCACCGCTCACGGGCGCTCAGCACCACCAACGATTGCAGACAACAGCATAGCACCGCTCACTACCACTCTGAACCGCTTGGCAACACATGGCACCGCTCAAAGCCACTCGTTACCACTCGGCATCGCTCCAAACCACTCTTCACCACTCCTCACAGCTCATCACTACTGATGGGCGCTCAGCACCACCAACAACCGCAGATAACCGCTCAACACCGCTCTCTACCACTCTGAACCTCTCGACAGCACTCGGCTCCGCTCACAGCCACTCATAACCGCTCGTCACAGCTCGTCACCACTCACAGGCGTTCAGCACCACCAAAGACCGCACAGAACGGCTCAGCACCACTCACTCCCACTCTGAACCTCTCGGATTACTCTGAATCGCCCAGAACCACTCGTAACCGCTAATCAGCACTCGTCACCACTCAAGGGCGCCCAGCACCACCAATGACCGCACTGGACGGCTCAGCACCACTCACTACCATTCTGAAACTCTCGGCAGCACTCAGCACCGCTCAGGGCCACTCATAACCGCTCGCCACTACTCACGGGCGCTCAACACCACCAACGACCGCACTAAACGGCTCAGCACCGGTCAATACCGCTCTCAACCTCTCAGCAGCACTCGGCACTGCTCAGAGCCAGACATAACCGCTCTTCACCGCTCGCCACCACTCACGGGCGCTCAGCACCACCAACGACCGCACGGGACGACTCAGCACCGCTCACTACCACTCCGAACCTCTCGGCAGCGCTCGGAACCGCTCAGAGCCATCCATAACCGCTCGTCACCGCTCGTCACTCCTCACGGGCGCTCAGCATCACCAACGACCGCACTGGACGACTCAGCACCGTTTACTACCACTCTAAACCTCTCGGCAGCGCTCGGCACCGCTCACAGCCACTCATAACCGCTCGTCACCATTCACGGGCGCTCAGCACCACCAACGACCGCACAGAACGACTCAGCACCGCTCACTACCACTCTGAACCTCTCGGCATTACTCCGAACCGCCCAGAGCCACTCATAACCGCTCGTCACCACTCACGGGCGCTCAGCACCACCAACGATCGCACTGGACGGCTCAGCACCGCTCACTACCACTCTGAACCTCTTGGCAGCACTTGCACCGCTCATAGCCACTCATAACCGCTCGTCACCACTCACGGACGCTCAGCACCACCAACGACCGCACTGAACGGCTCAGCACCACTCACTACCACTCTGAACCTCTCGGCATTACTATGAACTGCAGAGAGCCACTCGTAACAGCTTGTCACCGCTCGTCACCACTCACAGGCGCTCAGCACCACCAACGACCGCACTGGACGGCCCAGCACCGCCCATTTCCACTCTAAAACTTTTGGCAGCACTCGGCATTGACCAGAGCCACTAATAACGGCTCGTTACCGTTCGCCACCACTCACCGGCGCTCATCACCACCAACGACTGCGCTGGACGGCTCAGCACCGCTCACTACCACTTTCAACCTCTTGGCAGCACTCGGCACCGCTCAGGGCCACTATTAACTGCTCGTCACCACTCATGGGCGCTCAGCACCACCAACGACCGCACCAAATGGCTCAGCACCGCTCACTATCACTACGAACCTCTCGGCAGTAGTCGGAACCGACCAGAGCCACTCATAATTGCTCGCCACCGCTCGTCACCACTCATGGGTGCTGAGCATCACGATGCGCTTATTGGTATCACATGTTTATATAACCATATGCTTGTAATTATTTCTGTTATTACAAGCCAGCACATATTTATTTTGTACAAAATTTATGCATGTTTGCTCATGTAGAAAGCATTTCCTTGCAGTCTCTTTGTGGCTGTAAGTCAAAACGCGATTGTTTGGATAGCTGCCAAGCCTCAAAGTGGGGTGCACTGTCAATTTTCAATGTAGGCACGTCCGTTTTTGTTCTGATTGGTTAGATTTGGCCTGCTTCATTTTACACCTTGACTAAAACCAACCACGACTCTAATGATCGAGCCGGGTGGTTTGCAGCTGCGCTTCCAGGCTGCTTGATTTTTTTTTCTTTTTTTTTTTCGGGCATGTTGGTTCCATCTGTACCCCCCCCACATAGCAGGGTAATTTGTCCATGATGGGCTCCAATTTATGATTCTGATTGACGTATTATTTGTGCTTCCCATTTATTTGCCCCTGCCCCACATGTTACACAGCGTTTTGTGGGAGGGGTGGGGTTGAAGTGTATGCTTTAGAATTTCGTTTTCATTTTCCTGCCCACCCATCCACCTCGCTCGTGCCTCAGCCCAAACAGCTCAAGTCAATTCAGTCGAACCTCCTCCTTCCATCCTACCCACCTTGCAGCTAGACTTAATCACTAATCCGCTTGTATTCCATTCGACTTAGTGAGATCCGCGAGTCGTTTGTCTGTTCGCGCGCCCCGCGCGCCTCGCGACCGTTAGATAGTCATGCGCGCCTCCAGCGTTTTCGTTTCGCCGCCCCGCGCTTTCATTTGTAGTTCACGGATATTGCCATTAATATCGTTTCGTCTGCATTTCGGAGGGCGGCGCGACGTGTATCGGACGTGACCGTCGATCTGTCGCGTCGCGAAATTTCGAAGTAGTTATCGAACAAACTCCGTTGCGCCGTTGCTGCGCAGTGAAGAGCGCCCGAAGCGCCGATGCTGGCGCGATGAAGAGCGCCCACCGTTGCGCTGGTCGTGAAGCAGCGCGACTTGTAAGCGGGCCCCGAGCTGCTCTTCCCGCCGCCCACACCTTCCGCCAGTCAGTACCGCCTGAAACAAGGGACTTCCGCCCTGTAACAAGGGACTTCCGCCTGAGTCCTGCACGCACTTCTCGATCCTCGTCCCCCCTGGCTTTAGAATAATGTCTAGTTTGGCACTCGCTTCTTACTACGTGCCAGCTCACGCGCTTCTCACAAGCTACGAGTACCCTTCAATTTCTCGTACACGGACGGTCTTGATGCGATCACGGGCTGGCAGCGTAAAAGCAGAGCCTGCACTGTGACAAAAAAACGCAGTGACTGCCGAAACCAGCTGCTATCGTAAGGAATAAGCGTGAGTCCGCTCGCCGAGGTTGGTCTTCTGCTCGGCGTGGATCCTGGCGGTGCTTCTTCTTCGGGCGAAACCTTTCTTTGACTCACGGTTCCCTCCATTCCTCCTTTCTCTCGACCTCTCCGCGCCTCTCGTATATTCCTCCTCCACACGCATTTCTCATCGCGCGGTACCTAGAGTGGCTTCGTTCTCGTGAGCACATCCCATCGGATGTGCGGTTCCACACCAGCCCGAAAAGCTCCTCGGGATCCGTGACGTTGTCCGTCGATTTTCGCCTCAGATCAACGACCGGATCGCGTCGTGCTAGCTGGCATCAGAGGAGATGGCGGATCGAGCGCCATGAGGCAACGCCGCCCCGCGCGTCCTGCTCGGCGAAGGTGGTACGTAGCGGCACTCCACGTTCGTGGGCGCGTGAAGCGCCGTCCCGTGCTGTGCATAACGTGATTTGTTTCCGCTAACAAATCACGCTCTCCCTGCCGGTCAGTGTGCATAGTAAGGCTTGCGTTTGTTTTTTTATTTGCGTCAATCATTCGATTGTTTTGTAACAATTCGAACGTTTTTTTTGTTTCTTTGACAGGGACGCGGCGCGCATCAGAAGGCAGCGGCGCGCATGCATGTCACGGTGAGATGCGCATGCATGTCAGGCCGCTTCTCCCCGTGCGCAGGACGCAAGCGGGCAAGCGGGGAACCGGAGAGGGCGCGAGTGACGGTGTTGGAGCGCCCAGTGCTACGGGAGGTTCTTAGACGCGCCAGTCGCCTGGGCGAGCTCGTGCTCTTCACTGCCGGGCTGGAAGGTGCCATGGGATGTGAACGAGTGCAGTTGGGTTCGTTTCGGTTGCAGTTGAGCTGGGAACCGGAGAGGGCGTCCTCGTTCCCCCTTCGCCTCGTTCCGCCCCCCCTCGTTCCTCCCCCCTCGTTCCTCCCCCCTCGTTCCTTTCCCCTCGTTCCTTCCCGTCGTCCCTTCCCCCTCGTTCCTTCCCCCTCGTTCCTTCCCGTCGTTCCTTCCCCCTCGTTCCTTCCCCCTCGTTCCTTCCCTCTCCCCTCGTTCCTTCCCTCTCGTTCCGCTTTCCTCATTTCCCCTCGGTTTCCGCGCTGCAGGCGGAAGAGCAAGGCGTTTCCGTGCTGCAGGCGGAAGAGCAAGGCGTTTCCGCGCTGCAGGCGGAAGAGCAAGGCGTTTCCGCGCTGCAGGCGGAAGAGCAAGGCGTTTCCGCGCTGCAAGCGGAAGATCAAGGAGTTTCCGCGCTGCAGGCGGAAGAGCAAGGCGTTTCCGCGCTCATCCCTTCCCCTCGTCCCTTTCTCTTGTCCGTTTCCTTCCCCCTCGTTCCACCTTCCTCATTCCGCCGCTTTCCCCACTCTATTCCCCCTTGCTGGTTTTGCCCGGTCTCAATCCCCGTTTTTCCGCCCCGCCAGTCCTCACCCCCCTCCAGCCGGTGCAAGCAATGCAACGCCGCCGCCGCCGCCGCCGCCGCCGCCGCACGCCTCGGCGCTAATGCGGGCGGCCATGGGGCGCTGCAGTGGCACCAAGGCACGGCCACTTGGTAAGAGAGCACACGTGCCTGCTTGCATTCGTTTTGCCCTTGCTCGTTCCGCCCTGCCCTTGCTCGTTCCGCCCTTCGTCGTTCCGCCCTGCCTCGTTCCGCCCTGCATCGTTCCGCCTTGCCTCGTTCCGCCTTGCCTCGTTCCGCCTTGCATCGTTCCGCCTTGCATCGTTCCGCCTTGCCTCTTCCGCCTTGCCTCGTTCCGCCTTGCATCGTTCCGCCTTGCCTCGTTCCGCCTTGCATCGTTCCGCCTTGCATCGTTCCGCCTTGCATTGTTCCGCCTTGCATCGTTCCGCCTTGCATCGTTCCGCCTTGCATCGTTCCGCCTTGCATCGTTCCACCTTGCCTCATTCCGCCCTGCATCATTTCGCCATCCCCTATTCTCACCTCTCCTCCCCTCTGCTCAAGTCCTCTCCTCCCCTCTGTTCACCTCCTCTCCTCCCCTCTGTTCACCTCCTCTCCTCCCCTCTGTTCACCCCCTCTCCTCTCCTCTCCTCTCCTCTCCTCTCCTCTCCTCTCCTCTCCTCTCCTCTCCTCTGTTCACCTCCTCTCCTCCCCTAGCATCAACTCCTCTCCTCCCCTCTGTTCACCTCTCCTCCCCTCCGTTCACCTCCTCTCCTCCCCTCTGTTCACCTCCTCTCCTCCCCTCGCATCAACTCCTCTCCTCCCCTCCGTTCACCTCTTGTCCTCCCCTCTGTTTACCTTCATCAACTCCTCTCCTCCCCTCTGTTCACCTCCTCTCCTCCCCTCTGTTCACCTCCTATCCTCCCCTTTGCTCAACTCCTCTTCTCCCCTCTCTTCACCTCCTCTCCTCCCCTTTTCTCAACTCCTTTCCTCCCCTCTGTTCACCTCCTCTCCTCCCCTCTCATCATCCTCTCCCCTCTGTTCACCTCCGCTCCTCCCCTCTGTTCACCTCCTCTCCTCCCCTCTGTTCACCTCCTCTGTTAACCTCCTCTCCTCCCCTCTGTTCAACACCCTCTCTGTTAACCTCCTCTCCTCCCCTCTGTTCAACACCCCCTCTGTTCACCTCCTCTCCTCCCATCTGCTCAACCTCTCCTCCCCTCTGTTCACCTCCTCTCCTCCCCACCACTCGCCACCTCTGCCACAATTTCAGAACCTGCCACACACCATCCCCTCACACCTACTGTTCTCTCTTGTTGCGTGTATGACTATTTCTGCTTTTCGTTCCTCTTCTTCTCTCTTGCACCGTGTATTCACTGTAGAGTGTTTCACCATCTCGGCAGCCCCTCACTCCCACTTGCCCTCACGCACACTTGCCATCCGTGCCGTGCTTCATTCCACCCCACCTCACCCCACCCCACCCCACCTCATCCCTCCCCACCGTGGGCAGGTGGCATTATCTCCTGTGGGGCGCCATTCTGAAGACATTGTGAAAAAAGTAGGATAGTAAATCCGGTCCCTAGTTGCGATGAATGGATTTCGAATGTAGGCAAGGCACTCCCTCGTGCTTGTTTTGTAAATACTGCTATATGAGGCGGTGTGGCCGTGTGCTGGCCATGCCTGGGGAGGAAGGGTGGGGGCGGCTTGGGCAAGGCCCGGGGATGGATGGATGGAAGGGGAGGCCTGTGGGTTTGAGCACAGGCCAGTGCAAGCCTGTAGGGTCGGGGTCTGGTTGGTTCGGAGATGAACAGTAACAGGAAGTGCAAGGGAGGAGAAAGAGAAAGAGGAGCATAGAGACAGGGACCATCAAGAAGAGAAGCAGGGACGGAAGACAAGCAGAGATGCAACAAGCAGGAGCAACAGAAACAGAAACCGGATTCTTGCGTGCAAGAGGCGGCCCGGCCCGAGGGGGCTCTGTGAGGGGTCTGTGAAGTGAGGTGCTGTGTGAGGGGGGCTATGCTGTGTGAGGGGGGCTATGCTGTGTGAGGGGGGCTATGCTGTGTGGGGGGGGCTATGCTGTGTGAGGGGGGCTATGCTGTGTGGGGGGGGCTATGCTGTGTGAGGGGGGCTATGCTGTGTGAGGGGGGCTATGCTGTGTGGGGGGGGCTATGCTGTGTGAGGGGGGCTATGCTGTGTGGGGGGGGCTATGCTGTGTGAGGGGGGCTATGCTGTGTGAGGGGGGCTATGCTGTGTGGGGGGCTGTGTAGGGGGCTGTGAGGAGGATTGGGGGGTAGGGGGGCCTTAGGGGGGCCTTGGGGGGGGCCGTGGGGGGGTTTCCACTCGCTTCTCGTTATTGTCACTCCTCTTCATTGCCCGTTTCCTGCTTTATAGTACCACTGTCCTCTGTTTTGTTTGTTATTATCCTCTTGCACCGTTTCTTTCTTGCATCACAATAAGGAAAAGCACACTAAACCTTGTATCGCCTGCAGCAGCAGGAAGAGTCCGGGAAAGACATGCTGCTGCAGGTCATGCCGCAACATCTGAAGCAATAGTAGCAGCAGCATCATAAGAAGACGAGGCACCAGTGAAAGTCATGAGGTGAAGCGATGGGGCCAAGTCAAGCCAATGGGCATTGGGACTGAGAAGCGGCATTGGGCAACCAATGTCATGGACATCATGCCTCATGCCTCATGCTTCATCCCTCATCCCTCATGCCTCATCCCTCATGCCTCATCCCTCATGCCTCATCCCTCATGTCTCATGCCTCATGTCTCATGCCTCATGCCTCATGCCTCATGCCTCATGCCTCATGTCTCATGCCTCATAGCTCATGGACCATGATGCCCAACCATGCAAATGCGTTTGAACACTGTGAGACGGCAACTGGGAAATGGGCAGGCAGATGGTGTTAGGCTTGGCGACGGTGTGTGTCCGAATCATGTACAGGGCAATGCTATGCTAAGTCATACCCTTACTCAAATGTCAGGGTGACATTAAGAAAGGCACAGGGTGAAAGATATAAGCAGTAGTGACCCACACATCATGGTTCATGGCTGAACACATTGCCCACTGACTCACGAGTCATTTCACATGCATCGTGGTGCGCTGTACGGTAACGATCTGCCATGATGCACTAGGGGGGGTTGTGGTGGTACCCTTCCTACAAAAAAGGGGCGCGGGGCGTGGGGCGTAGGGTGTGGGGAGTGAGGAGTGGGGTCGGCGTGAGTGGCCAGGTTTGGTTGACGCCAGAGAGGGTGGCAGAGGTGGTGAGGCAGGCGAGAAGGGAGAGGTGCACGAAGCCACCGAGAGAGGCCGGAGCGAGTGGCGAGCGAGCGATGTCTGACTGTCTGCACTATGGATACCAGATGAATGCTTAGAAGGATTGAGGATAGCGTGGGAGTAATGAGAGCAGCAGTAGGGGCCAGGTGGAGAGCGAGTGAGATTGGTGAAGAGACGATGGCCTGCCACTGACCTGCCACGGACCTGCTACTGATTTGCCACTGACCCACTACTTCTGAGTATCAAGCATCAAGTAGCACAACCCACTACTTGTGAGTATCAAGCATCAAGTAGCACAACCTACTACTTGTGAGTATCAAGCATCAAGTAGCACAGCCCACTACTTCTGAGTATCAAGCATCAAGTAGCACAACCCACTACTTGTGAGTATCAAGCATCAAGTAGCACAACCCACTACTTCTGAGTATCAAGCATCAAGTAGCACAACCCATTATTCTGAGTATCAAGCATCAAGTAGCACAACCCACTACTTCTAAGTATCAAGCATCAAGTAGCACAACCCACTACTTCTGAGTATCAAGCATCACTGCCCTTCTCCCTTCGCTCCTCCACTACTCGCCTTTTGAGAAGAACACCACGAGGGGCCACCCAGCAGCCTCGCCCAGCTTCGCCTGCAGCCTCTCACACACCTCCGCCACGTCAGCAACCCACAGGTTGCCCCCATTCGCTGCAGCATTTCCCATGAACAGTGCGCCCATGCCATAAAGAGAAGGTGGGTGCGCTTAGGGGTGCAAATGGGTGTGGGAAAGAAAGCAGGAGCGAAGCAGAGCTGGAGAGGTCAGGGATGAGGGGAGGGGAGGGAAGAAGGAGTTTGGGAAGGGTGGGAACGGGGTAGTTGGCCAGGGTGGGAGGGAAGCGAGAGTTGCAGAGTGTTCTGGATGATCCTAAAAGAAACCCTTGGAGCTCAAAAGCATCCTCAATAACCTGCAATTCCAATTCCAAGGATGCTACCGACACGCACCCTCCTTTCCTTTCACCAACCCTCCTTCGTTGCACTCCCCTTCCCCTTTTTCACCGCCTGGAGTGACTCTCACACTCACCCCCACCCCACAGCGACCCCTCACCAACTCTCACACACATACCCACCCCTCACCGACCCTCACACACCAACGTTTACCGAACCTCACCGTGGTGATATACAGCCTGTTTGTCAACAGCCCCCTTCCCATCGTAGTAACGCCTGACGCGCTCTTACATGCCTCCGCAAGCCCCATCAGCAGCCCCCCCTTCACCAGTCCCTCGCCCTCACACCGCCCTCTCCCTGTCACCGCCCCCTAATGCCGCCGACGCTGCTTGCGCTGCTCGGAAGTTTCCCCCATTGCAAGAAACATGCCTGCTATATTGGTGCGACTTTTGAGAATTCTCAAAAGTCGCACCAATTCTGCTGAAGCTGCTTCTGTCTGACTGTTTGCTGCTGTTGCTTCTGCTCGGGCTGTTTGGCTGTTGCTTCTGTTCGGACCGTCACTGCTTGCCACTTGTTCGGACCGTCACTGCTTGCCACTTGTTCGGACCGTCACTGCTTGCCACTTGTTCGGACCGTCACTGCTTGCTACTGCTGCTGCCGTCACTGCTTGCTACTGCTGCTGCCGTCACTGCTTGCCACTGCTGCTGCCGTCACTGCTTGCCACTGCTGCTGCCGTCACTGCTTGCCACTGCTGCTGCCGTCACTGCTTGCCACTGCTGCTGCCGTCACTGCTTGCCACTGCTGCTGCCGTCACTGCTTGCCACTGCTGCTGCCGTCACTGCTTGCCACTGCTGCTGCCGTCACTGCTTGCCACTGCTGCTGCCGTCACTGCTTGCCACTGCTGCTGCCGTCACTGCTTGCCACTGCTGCTGCCGTCACTGCTTGCCACTGCTGCTGCCGTCACTGCTTGCCACTGCTGCTGCCGTCACTGCTTGCCACTGCTGCTGCCGTCACTGCTTGCCACTGCTGCTGCCGTCACTGCTTGCCACTGCTGCTGCCGTCACTGCTTGCCACTGCTGCTGCCGTCACTGCTTGCCACTGCTGCTGCCGTCACTTGCTTGCCACTGCTGCTGCCGTCACTGCTTGCCACTGCTGCTGCCGTCACTGCTTGCCACTGCTGCTGCCGTCACTGCTTGCCACTGCTGCTGCCGTCACTGCTTGCCACTGCTGCTGCCGTCACTGCTTGCCACTGCTGCTGCCGTCACTGCTTGCCACTGCTGCTGCCGTCACTGCTTGCTGCTGCTGCCCTGCTGTTGCTGCCGATGTCGATGCTTGCGCTGCTGCCGCTCGCTGATTTGCAACCCCCTCGCCCTCTCCCTACTTATCCAGTCCTCTGCCTCGTTCCTTTCCGCAGGTCGCGTGGGTATTCTGGGAAGGAACCTGCCTGGGACTTTCACGCAGCCTGGCTGCTGCAATGGTCCCCGCTGGGTCAACACACCCAGCACCACAAGGGCTGCAGAAGCACCAGTAGAAGAAACAGCAGCAGCAGCAGGAACAGCAGGGAAAAGCAGCAACAGCAGCCTAAGGGGTTTTTTTTTCACAATGCTTTGTCTCCAGTATTTTTGCACAATGTACAGTAAACTGATACAAGAGGATGTTATGCGAAGAATCGAAACACGTTTGATCTACATCTTGATGGTTGGGATCGCATGAGTGGTTCAGAAGCACCAGACAAGCACAACCACCAGAGCTGTACAGTCATCACTACCGTTTCCTGATGCTCAAGGCATCCTTGTTTGCAGTAGAAAACGGCAGGGGAAGGACATGGACGGCACACCTTAGTCAGACTACACCACTCATCATCACTCACGGATGCTCAGCACCACCAATGACCGCACACAACGGCCCAGCACTGCTCATTGCCACTCTGAACCGCTCGGAGCCACACACAGGCAGTCGGCACCACTTCCAACTATTCATCACCGCTCTCCCCGCTAACTGGCGCTCAGCACCACCAATGACCGCACACAACGGCCCAAGACCTCTCACTACCACTCTGAACCGCTTGGCAACACCTGGCACCAGTTAGAGCCACTCACTACCACTCGGCAGCACTCCCAACCGCTCGTCAAAGCTCCGCGCCGCTCGTGGGCGCTCAGCACCACCAACGACCGCACAGGTCGGCCCAGCACCGGTCACTATCACTGTGAACCTCTCGGCAGCAGCCCCAACTACCCAGAGCCACTCATAACCGCTCTTCACCGCTCGTCACCACTCACGGGCGCTCAGCACCACCAACGACAGCACTGGATGGCTGAGCACCGCTCACTACCACGGCACCACTCGCTACCGCTCACAAGCACTCGTAACCACTCGTCATCGGTGTCACCACTGACAGGCGCTCAGCACCACCAACGACTGCACTGGATAGCTCAGCACCGCTCACTTCCACTCTGAAACTCTCAGCAGCACTCGGCACCGCTCAGAGCTACACGTAACCGCTCTTCACCGCTCGCCACCACTCACAGGCGCTCAGCACCACCAGCGACTGCACAGGACGGCTCAGCACCGCTCACTACCACTATGAAACTCTCCGCAGCACTCGGCACCGCTCAGAGCCTCTCATAACCGCTCGTCACTGCTCCCCACCACTCACAGGCGCTCAACACCACCAACGACCGCACAGGACGGCTCAGCACCGCTCACTACCACTATGAAACTCTCCGCAGCACTCGGCACCGCTCAGAGCCACTCATAACCGCTCGCCACCACTCGTCACCACTCACGGATGCTCAGCACCACCAACAACCGCACAGGAAGGCTCGGCACCGCTCACTACCACTCTGAACCTCTCGGCAGCGCTCGGCACCGCTCACAGCCACTCATAACCGCTCGTCACCGCTCGTCACCACTCACGGGCACTTAGCACCACCAACGACCACACAGAACGGCTCAGCACCACCACTGACCTCACACAACGGCACAACACCGCTCTGAACCGCTCCCCAGCACCTCCGAACCACTGAGAGCCGCTCATCACCACTCAGCACCGCTCTTCACAACTCATCACCGCTCGTCACCGCGCGTCACCACTCACGGATGCTCAGCGCCACCAATGACCGAACACAACAGCTCAGCACCTCTCACTGCTGCTCTGAACCGCTCTGCAGCACTCGGCACCGCTCAGAGCCGCTCATCACCACTCGGCACCTCTCAGAGCCGATCATCACCACTCGTCACCACTCGTCACCACTCACGGGCGCTCAGCACCACCAATGACCGCACACAACAGCCCAACACCACTCACTGCCACTCTGATTCGCTCATAGCCACTCACAGCCACTCGTCACCGCTCCCAACCACTCATCACCGCTCATCACCGCTCGTCACCGCTCACGGGCGCTCAGCACCACCAACGATTGCAGACAACAGCATAGCACCGCTCACTACCACTCTGAACCGCTTGGCAACACATGGCACCGCTCAAAGCCACTCGTTACCACTCGGCATCGCTCCAAACCACTCTTCACCACTCCTCACAGCTCATCACTACTGATGGGCGCTCAGCACCACCAACAACCGCAGATAACCGCTCAACACCGCTCTCTACCACTCTGAACCTCTCGACAGCACTCGGCTCCGCTCACAGCCACTCATAACCGCTCGTCACAGCTCGTCACCACTCACAGGCGTTCAGCACCACCAAAGACCGCACAGAACGGCTCAGCACCACTCACTCCCACTCTGAACCTCTCGGATTACTCTGAATCGCCCAGAACCACTCGTAACCGCTAATCAGCACTCGTCACCACTCAAGGGCGCCCAGCACCACCAATGACCGCACTGGACGGCTCAGCACCACTCACTACCATTCTGAAACTCTCGGCAGCACTCAGCACCGCTCAGGGCCACTCATAACCGCTCGCCACTACTCACGGGCGCTCAACACCACCAACGACCGCACTAAACGGCTCAGCACCGGTCAATACCGCTCTCAACCTCTCAGCAGCACTCGGCACTGCTCAGAGCCAGACATAACCGCTCTTCACCGCTCGCCACCACTCACGGGCGCTCAGCACCACCAACGACCGCACGGGACGACTCAGCACCGCTCACTACCACTCCGAACCTCTCGGCAGCGCTCGGAACCGCTCAGAGCCATCCATAACCGCTCGTCACCGCTCGTCACTCCTCACGGGCGCTCAGCATCACCAACGACCGCACTGGACGACTCAGCACCGTTTACTACCACTCTAAACCTCTCGGCAGCGCTCGGCACCGCTCACAGCCACTCATAACCGCTCGTCACCATTCACGGGCGCTCAGCACCACCAACGACCGCACAGAACGACTCAGCACCGCTCACTACCACTCTGAACCTCTCGGCATTACTCCGAACCGCCCAGAGCCACTCATAACCGCTCGTCACCACTCACGGGCGCTCAGCACCACCAACGATCGCACTGGACGGCTCAGCACCGCTCACTACCACTCTGAACCTCTTGGCAGCACTTGCACCGCTCATAGCCACTCATAACCGCTCGTCACCACTCACGGACGCTCAGCACCACCAACGACCGCACTGAACGGCTCAGCACCACTCACTACCACTCTGAACCTCTCGGCATTACTATGAACTGCAGAGAGCCACTCGTAACAGCTTGTCACCGCTCGTCACCACTCACAGGCGCTCAGCACCACCAACGACCGCACTGGACGGCCCAGCACCGCCCATTTCCACTCTAAAACTTTTGGCAGCACTCGGCATTGACCAGAGCCACTAATAACGGCTCGTTACCGTTCGCCACCACTCACCGGCGCTCATCACCACCAACGACTGCGCTGGACGGCTCAGCACCGCTCACTACCACTTTCAACCTCTTGGCAGCACTCGGCACCGCTCAGGGCCACTATTAACTGCTCGTCACCACTCATGGGCGCTCAGCACCACCAACGACCGCACCAAATGGCTCAGCACCGCTCACTATCACTACGAACCTCTCGGCAGTAGTCGGAAACCGACCAGAGCCACTCATAATTGCTCGCCACCGCTCGTCACCACTCATGGGTGCTGAGCATCACGATGCGCTTATTGGTATCACATGTTTATATAACCATATGCTTGTAATTATTTCTGTTATTACAAGCCAGCACATATTTATTTTGTACAAAATTTATGCATGTTTGCTCATGTAGAAAGCATTTCCTTGCAGTCTCTTTGTGGCTGTAAGTCAAAACGCGATTGTTTGGATAGCTGCCAAGCCTCAAAGTGGGGTGCACTGTCAATTTTCAATGTAGGCACGTCCGTTTTTGTTCTGATTGGTTAGATTTGGCCTGCTTCATTTTACACCTTGACTAAAACCAACCACGACTCTAATGATCGAGCCGGGTGGTTTGCAGCTGCGCTTCCAGGCTGCTTGATTTTTTTTTCTTTTTTTTTTCGGGCATGTTGGTTCCATCTGTACCCCCCCCACATAGCAGGGTAATTTGTCCATGATGGGCTCCAATTTATGATTCTGATTGACGTATTATTTGTGCTTCCCATTTATTTGCCCCTGCCCCACATGTTACACAGCGTTTTGTGGGAGGGGTGGGGTTGAAGTGTATGCTTTAGAATTTCGTTTTCATTTTCCTGCCCACCCATCCACCTCGCTCGTGCCTCAGCCCAAACAGCTCAAGTCAATTCAGTCGAACCTCCTCCTTCCATCCTACCCACCTTGCAGCTAGACTTAATCACTAATCCGCTTGTATTCCATTCGACTCAGTGAGATCCGCGAGTCGTTTGTCTGTTCGCGCGCCCCGCGCGCCTCGCGACCGTTAGATAGTCATGCACGCCTCCAGCGTTTTCGTTTCGCCGCCCCGCGCTTTCATTTGTAGTTCACGGATATTGCCATTAATATCGTTTCGTCTGCATTTCGGAGGGCGGCGCGACGTGTATCGGACGTGACCGTCGATCTGTCGCGTCGCGAAATTTCGAAGTAGTTATCGAACAAACTCCGTTGCGCCGTTGCTGCGCAGTGAAGAGCGCCCGAAGCGCCGATGCTGGCGCGATGAAGAGCGCCCACCGTTGCGCTGGTCGTGAAGCAGCGCGACTTGTAAGCGGGCCCCGAGCTGCTCTTCCCGCCGCCCACACCTTCCGCCAGTCAGTACCGCCTGAAACAAGGGACTTCCGCCCTGTAACAAGGGACTTCCGCCTGAGTCCTGCACGCACTTCTCGATCCTCGTCCCCCCTGGCTTTAGAATATGTCTAGTTTGGCACTCGCTTCTTACTACGTGCCAGCTCACGCGCTTCTCACAGCTACGAGTACCCTTCAATTTCTCGTACACGGACGGTCTTGATGCGATCACGGGCTGGCAGCGTAAAAGCAGAGCCTGCACTGTGACAAAAAACGCAGTGACTGCCGAAACCAGCTGCTATCGTAAGGAATAAGCGTGAGTCCGCTCGCCGAGGTTGGTCTTCTGCTCGGCGTGGATCCTGGCGGTGCTTCTTCTGCTGGCGAAACCTTTCTTTGACTCACTGCTGCTCCGTCCTCCTCTGACCACTGCTGCTGCCGTCCTCCTGCCACTGCTGCTGCCGTCACTGCTTGCCACTGCTGCATCCCATCACTGCTTCCACACTGCTTGCTGCTCCGTCACTGCTTGCCACTGCTGCTGCCGTCACTGCTTGCCACTGCTGCTGCCGTCACTGCTTGCCACTGCTGCTGCCGTCACTGCTTGCACTGCTGCTGCCGTCACTGCTTGCCACTGCTGCTGCCGTCACTGCTTGCCACTGGCTGCTGCCGTCACTGCTTGCCACTTGCTGCGTGCCGTCACTGCTTTTGCCACTGCTGCTGCCGTCACTGCTTGCCACTGCTTGCTGCCGTCACTGCTGCCACTGCTGCTGCCGTCACTGCTTGCCACTGCTGCTGCCGTCACTGCTTGCCACTGCTGCTGCCGTCACTGCTTGCCACTGCTGCTGCCGTCACTGCTGCACTGCTGCTGGTCACTGCTGCACTCTGGCTCGCCGGCACTGCTTGCCACTTGCTGCTGCCGTCACTGCTCTCTTGCCACTGCTGCTGCCTGTCACTGCTTTGCCACTGCCTGCTGCCGTCATCTGCTTGCCACTGCTGGCTGCCGTCACTGCTTTGCCACTGCTGCTGCCCGTCACTGCTTGCCACTGCTGCTGCCGTCACTGCTTGCACTGGCTGCCGTCCCTGCTGCTGCTGCTGCCTGCCTGTGGCCCGATGGATGCTTGCGCTGTCTGCCGCTCGCTGATTTGCAACCCCCTCGCCCTCTCCCCTACTTATCCAGTCCTCTGCCTCGTTCCTTTCCGCAGGTCGCGTGGGTATTCTGGAAGGAACCTGCCTGGGACTTTCCACGCAGCTGGCTGCTGCAATGGTCCCCGCTGGGTCAACACACCCAGCACCACAAGGGCTTGCAGAAGCACCAGTAGAAGAAACAGCAGCAGCAGCAGGAACAGCAGGGAAAAGCAGCAACAGCAGCCTAAGGGGTTTTTTTTTTCACAATGCTTTGTCTCCAGTATTTTTGCACAATGTACAGTAAACTGATACAAGAGGATGTTATGCGAAGAATCGAAACACGTTTGATCTACATCTTGATGGTTGGGATCGCATGAGTGGTTCAGAAGCACCAGACAAGCACAACCACCAGAGCTGTACAGTCATCACTACCGTTTCCTGATGCTCAAGGCATCCTTGTTTGCAGTAGAAAACGGCAGGGGAAGGACATGGACGGCACACCTTAGTCAGACTACACCACTCATCATCACTCACGGATGCTCAGCACCACCAATGACCGCACACAACGGCCCAGCACTGCTCATTGCCACTCTGAACCGCTCGGAGCCACACACAGGCAGTCGGCACCACTTCCAACTATTCATCACCGCTCTCCCCGCTAACTGGCGCTCAGCACCACCAATGACCGCACACAACGGCCCAAGACCTCTCACTACCACTCTGAACCGCTTGGCAACACCTGGCACCAGTTAGAGCCACTCACTACCACTCGGCAGCACTCCCAACCGCTCGTCAAAGCTCCGCGCCGCTCGTGGGCGCTCAGCACCACCAACGACCGCACAGGTCGGCCCAGCACCGGTCACTATCACTGTGAACCTCTCGGCAGCAGCCCCAACTACCCAGAGCCACTCATAACCGCTCTTCACCGCTCGTCACCACTCACGGGCGCTCAGCACCACCAACGACAGCACTGGATGGCTGAGCACCGCTCACTACCACGGCACCACTCGCTACCGCTCACAAGCACTCGTAACCACTCGTCATCGGTGTCACCACTGACAGGCGCTCAGCACCACCAACGACTGCACTGGATAGCTCAGCACCGCTCACTTCCACTCTGAAACTCTCAGCAGCACTCGGCACCGCTCAGAGCTACACGTAACCGCTCTTCACCGCTCGCCACCACTCACAGGCGCTCAGCACCACCAGCGACTGCACAGGACGGCTCAGCACCGCTCACTACCACTATGAAACTCTCCGCAGCACTCGGCACCGCTCAGAGCCTCTCATAACCGCTCGTCACTGCTCCCCACCACTCACAGGCGCTCAACACCACCAACGACCGCACAGGACGGCTCAGCACCGCTCACTACCACTATGAAACTCTCCGCAGCACTCGGCACCGCTCAGAGCCACTCATAACCGCTCGCCACCACTCGTCACCACTCACGGATGCTCAGCACCACCAACAACCGCACAGGAAGGCTCGGCACCGCTCACTACCACTCTGAACCTCTCGGCAGCGCTCGGCACCGCTCACAGCCACTCATAACCGCTCGTCACCGCTCGTCACCACTCACGGGCACTTAGCACCACCAACGACCACACAGAACGGCTCAGCACCACCACTGACCTCACACAACGGCACAACACCGCTCTGAACCGCTCCCCAGCACCTCCGAACCACTGAGAGCCGCTCATCACCACTCAGCACCGCTCTTCACAACTCATCACCGCTCGTCACCGCGCGTCACCACTCACGGATGCTCAGCGCCACCAATGACCGAACACAACAGCTCAGCACCTCTCACTGCTGCTCTGAACCGCTCTGCAGCACTCGGCACCGCTCAGAGCCGCTCATCACCACTCGGCACCTCTCAGAGCCGATCATCACCACTCGTCACCACTCGTCACCACTCACGGGCGCTCAGCACCACCAATGACCGCACACAACAGCCCAACACCACTCACTGCCACTCTGATTCGCTCATAGCCACTCACAGCCACTCGTCACCGCTCCCAACCACTCATCACCGCTCATCACCGCTCGTCACCGCTCACGGGCGCTCAGCACCACCAACGATTGCAGACAACAGCATAGCACCGCTCACTACCACTCTGAACCGCTTGGCAACACATGGCACCGCTCAAAGCCACTCGTTACCACTCGGCATCGCTCCAAACCACTCTTCACCACTCCTCACAGCTCATCACTACTGATGGGCGCTCAGCACCACCAACAACCGCAGATAACCGCTCAACACCGCTCTCTACCACTCTGAACCTCTCGACAGCACTCGGCTCCGCTCACAGCCACTCATAACCGCTCGTCACAGCTCGTCACCACTCACAGGCGTTCAGCACCACCAAAGACCGCACAGAACGGCTCAGCACCACTCACTCCCACTCTGAACCTCTCGGATTACTCTGAATCGCCCAGAACCACTCGTAACCGCTAATCAGCACTCGTCACCACTCAAGGGCGCCCAGCACCACCAATGACCGCACTGGACGGCTCAGCACCACTCACTACCATTCTGAAACTCTCGGCAGCACTCAGCACCGCTCAGGGCCACTCATAACCGCTCGCCACTACTCACGGGGCGCTCAACACCACCAACGACCGCACTAAACGGCTCAGCACCGGTCAATACCGCTCTCAACCTCTCAGCAGCACTCGGCACTGCTCAGAGCCAGACATAACCGCTCTTCACCGCTCGCCACCACTCACGGGCGCTCAGCACCACCAACGACCGCACGGGACGACTCAGCACCGCTCACTACCACTCCGAACCTCTCGGCAGCGCTCGGAACCGCTCAGAGCCATCCATAACCGCTCGTCACCGCTCGTCACTCCTCACGGGCGCTCAGCATCACCAACGACCGCACTGGACGACTCAGCACCGTTTACTACCACTCTAAACCTCTCGGCAGCGCTCGGCACCGCTCACAGCCACTCATAACCGCTCGTCACCATTCACGGGCGCTCAGCACCACCAACGACCGCACAGAACGACTCAGCACCGCTCACTACCACTCTGAACCTCTCGGCATTACTCCGAACCGCCCAGAGCCACTCATAACCGCTCGTCACCACTCACGGGCGCTCAGCACCACCAACGATCGCACTGGACGGCTCAGCACCGCTCACTACCACTCTGAACCTCTTGGCAGCACTTGCACCGCTCATAGCCACTCATAACCGCTCGTCACCACTCACGGACGCTCAGCACCACCAACGACCGCACTGAACGGCTCAGCACCACTCACTACCACTCTGAACCTCTCGGCATTACTATGAACTGCAGAGAGCCACTCGTAACAGCTTGTCACCGCTCGTCACCACTCACAGGCGCTCAGCACCACCAACGACCGCACTGGACGGCCCAGCACCGCCCATTTCCACTCTAAAACTTTTGGCAGCACTCGGCATTGACCAGAGCCACTAATAACGGCTCGTTACCGTTCGCCACCACTCACCGGCGCTCATCACCACCAACGACTGCGCTGGACGGCTCAGCACCGCTCACTACCACTTTCAACCTCTTGGCAGCACTCGGCACCGCTCAGGGCCACTATTAACTGCTCGTCACCACTCATGGGCGCTCAGCACCACCAACGACCGCACCAAATGGCTCAGCACCGCTCACTATCACTACGAACCTCTCGGCAGTAGTCGGAACCGACCAGAGCCACTCATAATTGCTCGCCACCGCTCGTCACCACTCATGGGTGCTGAGCATCACGATGCGCTTATTGGTATCACATGTTTATATAACCATATGCTTGTAATTATTTCTGTTATTACAAGCCAGCACATATTTATTTTGTACAAAATTTATGCATGTTTGCTCATGTAGAAAGCATTTCCTTGCAGTCTCTTTGTGGCTGTAAGTCAAAACGCGATTGTTTGGATAGCTGCCAAGCCTCAAAGTGGGGTGCACTGTCAATTTTCAATGTAGGCACGTCCGTTTTTGTTCTGATTGGTTAGATTTGGCCTGCTTCATTTTACACCTTGACTAAAACCAACCACGACTCTAATGATCGAGCCGGGTGGTTTGCAGCTGCGCTTCCAGGCTGCTTGATTTTTTTTTCTTTTTTTTTTTCGGGCATGTTGGTTCCATCTGTACCCCCCCCACATAGCAGGGTAATTTGTCCATGATGGGCTCCAATTTATGATTCTGATTGACGTATTATTTGTGCTTCCCATTTATTTGCCCCTGCCCCACATGTTACACAGCGTTTTGTGGGAGGGGTGGGGTTGAAGTGTATGCTTTAGAATTTCGTTTTCATTTTCCTGCCCACCCATCCACCTCGCTCGTGCCTCAGCCCAAACAGCTCAAGTCAATTCAGTCGAACCTCCTCCTTCCATCCTACCCACCTTGCAGCTAGACTTAATCACTAATCCGCTTGTATTCCATTCGACTCAGTGAGATCCGCGAGTCGTTTGTCTGTTCGCGCGCCCCGCGCGCCTCGCGACCGTTAGATAGTCATGCGCGCCTCCAGCGTTTTCGTTTCGCCGCCCCGCGCTTTCATTTGTAGTTCACGGATATTGCCATTAATATCGTTTCGTCTGCATTTCGGAGGGCGGCGCGACGTGTATCGGACGTGACCGTCGATCTGTCGCGTCGCGAAATTTCGAAGTAGTTATCGAACAAACTCCGTTGCGCCGTTGCTGCGCAGTGAAGAGCGCCCGAAGCGCCGATGCTGGCGCGATGAAGAGCGCCCACCGTTGCGCTGGTCGTGAAGCAGCGCGACTTGTAAGCGGGCCCCGAGCTGCTCTTCCCGCCGCCCACACCTTCCGCCAGTCAGTACCGCCTGAAACAAGGGACTTCCGCCCTGTAACAAGGGACTTCCGCCTGAGTCCTGCACGCACTTCTCGATCCTCGTCCCCCCTGGCTTTAGAATAATGTCTAGTTTGGCACTCGCTTCTTACTACGTGCCAGCTCACGCGCTTCTCACAAGCTACGAGTACCCTTCAATTTCTCGTACACGGACGGTCTTGATGCGATCACGGGCTGGCAGCGTAAAAGCAGAGCCTGCACTGTGACAAAAAACGCAGTGACTGCCGAAACCAGCTGCTATCGTAAGGAATAAGCGTGAGTCCGCTCGCCGAGGTTGGTCTTCTGCTCGGCGTGGATCCTGGCGGTGCTTCTTCTTCGGGCGAAACCTTTCTTTGACTCACGGTTCCCTCCATTCCTCCTTTCTCTCGACCTCTCCGCGCCTCTCGTATATTCCTCCTCCACACGCATTTCTCATCGCGCGGTACCTAGAGTGGCTTCGTTCTCGTGAGCACATCCCATCGGATGTGCGGTTCCACACCAGCCCGAAAAGCTCCTCGGGATCCGTGACGTTGTCCGTCGATTTTCGCCTCAGATCAACGACCGGATCGCGTCGTGCTAGCTGGCATCAGAGGAGATGGCGGATCGAGCGCCATGAGGCAACGCCGCCCCGCGCGTCCTGCTCGGCGAAGGTGGTACGTAGCGGCACTCCACGTTCGTGGGCGCGTGAAGCGCCGTCCCGTGCTGTGCATAACGTGATTTGTTTCCGCTAACAAATCACGCTCTCCCTGCCGGTCAGTGTGCATAGTAAGGCTTGCGTTTGTTTTTTTATTTGCGTCAATCATTCGATTGTTTTGTAACAATTCGAACGTTTTTTTTGTTTCTTTGACAGGGACGCGGCGCGCATCAGAAGGCAGCGGCGCGCATGCATGTCACGGTGAGATGCGCATGCATGTCAGGCCGCTTCTCCCCGTGCGCAGGACGCAAGCGGGCAAGCGGGGAACCGGAGAGGGCGCGAGTGACGGTGTTGGAGCGCCCAGTGCTACGGGAGGTTCTTAGACGCGCCAGTCGCCTGGGCGAGCTCGTGCTCTTCACTGCCGGGCTGGAAGGTGCCATGGGATGTGAACGAGTGCAGTTGGGTTCGTTTCGGTTGCAGTTGAGCTGGGAACCGGAGAGGGCGTCCTCGTTCCCCCTTCGCCTCGTTCCGCCCCCCCTCGTTCCTCCCCCCTCGTTCCTCCCCCCTCGTTCCTTTCCCCTCGTTCCTTCCCGTCGTCCCTTCCCCCTCGTTCCTTCCCCCTCGTTCCTTCCCGTCGTTCCTTCCCCCTCGTTCCTTCCCCCTCGTTCCTTCCCTCTCCCCTCGTTCCTTCCCTCTCGTTCCGCTTTCCTCATTTCCCCTCGGTTTCCGCGCTGCAGGCGGAAGAGCAAGGCGTTTCCGTGCTGCAGGCGGAAGAGCAAGGCGTTTCCGCGCTGCAGGCGGAAGAGCAAGGCGTTTCCGCGCTGCAGGCGGAAGAGCAAGGCGTTTCCGCGCTGCAAGCGGAAGATCAAGGAGTTTCCGCGCTGCAGGCGGAAGAGCAAGGCGTTTCCGCGCTCATCCCTTCCCCTCGTCCCTTTCTCTTGTCCGTTTCCTTCCCCCTCGTTCCACCTTCCTCATTCCGCCGCTTTCCCCACTCTATTCCCCCTTGCTGGTTTTGCCCGGTCTCAATCCCCGTTTTTCCGCCCCGCCAGTCCTCACCCCCCTCCAGCCGGTGCAAGCAATGCAACGCCGCCGCCGCCGCCGCCGCCGCCGCCGCACGCCTCGGCGCTAATGCGGGCGGCCATGGGGCGCTGCAGTGGCACCAAGGCACGGCCACTTGGTAAGAGAGCACACGTGCCTGCTTGCATTCGTTTTGCCCTTGCTCGTTCCGCCCTGCCCTTGCTCGTTCCGCCCTTCGTCGTTCCGCCCTGCCTCGTTCCGCCCTGCATCGTTCCGCCTTGCCTCGTTCCGCCTTGCCTCGTTCCGCCTTGCATCGTTCCGCCTTGCATCGTTCCGCCTTGCCTCTTCCGCCTTGCCTCGTTCCGCCTTGCATCGTTCCGCCTTGCCTCGTTCCGCCTTGCATCGTTCCGCCTTGCATCGTTCCGCCTTGCATTGTTCCGCCTTGCATCGTTCCGCCTTGCATCGTTCCGCCTTGCATCGTTCCGCCTTGCATCGTTCCACCTTGCCTCATTCCGCCCTGCATCATTTCGCCATCCCCTATTCTCACCTCTCCTCCCCTCTGCTCAAGTCCTCTCCTCCCCTCTGTTCACCTCCTCTCCTCCCCTCTGTTCACCTCCTCTCCTCCCCTCTGTTCACCCCCTCTCCTCTCCTCTCCTCTCCTCTCCTCTCCTCTCCTCTCCTCTCCTCTCCTCTCCTCTGTTCACCTCCTCTCCTCCCCTAGCATCAACTCCTCTCCTCCCCTCTGTTCACCTCTCCTCCCCTCCGTTCACCTCCTCTCCTCCCCTCTGTTCACCTCCTCTCCTCCCCTCGCATCAACTCCTCTCCTCCCCTCCGTTCACCTCTTGTCCTCCCCTCTGTTTACCTTCATCAACTCCTCTCCTCCCCTCTGTTCACCTCCTCTCCTCCCCTCTGTTCACCTCCTATCCTCCCCTTTGCTCAACTCCTCTTCTCCCCTCTCTTCACCTCCTCTCCTCCCCTTTTCTCAACTCCTTTCCTCCCCTCTGTTCACCTCCTCTCCTCCCCTCTCATCATCCTCTCCCCTCTGTTCACCTCCGCTCCTCCCCTCTGTTCACCTCCTCTCCTCCCCTCTGTTCACCTCCTCTGTTAACCTCCTCTCCTCCCCTCTGTTCAACACCCTCTCTGTTAACCTCCTCTCCTCCCCTCTGTTCAACACCCCCTCTGTTCACCTCCTCTCCTCCCATCTGCTCAACCTCTCCTCCCCTCTGTTCACCTCCTCTCCTCCCCACCACTCGCCACCTCTGCCACAATTTCAGAACCTGCCACACACCATCCCCTCACACCTACTGTTCTCTCTTGTTGCGTGTATGACTATTTCTGCTTTTCGTTCCTCTTCTTCTCTCTTGCACCGTGTATTCACTGTAGAGTGTTTCACCATCTCGGCAGCCCCTCACTCCCACTTGCCCTCACGCACACTTGCCATCCGTGCCGTGCTTCATTCCACCCCACCTCACCCCACCCCACCCCACCTCATCCCTCCCCACCGTGGGCAGGTGGCATTATCTCCTGTGGGGCGCCATTCTGAAGACATTGTGAAAAAAGTAGGATAGTAAATCCGGTCCCTAGTTGCGATGAATGGATTTCGAATGTAGGCAAGGCACTCCCTCGTGCTTGTTTTGTAAATACTGCTATATGAGGCGGTGTGGCCGTGTGCTGGCCATGCCTGGGGAGGAAGGGTGGGGGCGGCTTGGGCAAGGCCCGGGGATGGATGGATGGAAGGGGAGGCCTGTGGGTTTGAGCACAGGCCAGTGCAAGCCTGTAGGGTCGGGGTCTGGTTGGTTCGGAGATGAACAGTAACAGGAAGTGCAAGGGAGGAGAAAGAGAAAGAGGAGCATAGAGACAGGGACCATCAAGAAGAGAAGCAGGGACGGAAGACAAGCAGAGATGCAACAAGCAGGAGCAACAGAAACAGAAACCGGATTCTTGCGTGCAAGAGGCGGCCCGGCCCGAGGGGGCTCTGTGAGGGGTCTGTGAAGTGAGGTGCTGTGTGAGGGGGGCTATGCTGTGTGAGGGGGGCTATGCTGTGTGAGGGGGGCTATGCTGTGTGGGGGGGGCTATGCTGTGTGAGGGGGGCTATGCTGTGTGGGGGGGGCTATGCTGTGTGAGGGGGGCTATGCTGTGTGAGGGGGGCTATGCTGTGTGGGGGGGGCTATGCTGTGTGAGGGGGGCTATGCTGTGTGGGGGGGGCTATGCTGTGTGAGGGGGGCTATGCTGTGTGAGGGGGGCTATGCTGTGTGGGGGGCTGTGTAGGGGGCTGTGAGGAGGATTGGGGGGTAGGGGGGCCTTAGGGGGGCCTTGGGGGGGGCCGTGGGGGGGTTTCCACTCGCTTCTCGTTATTGTCACTCCTCTTCATTGCCCGTTTCCTGCTTTATAGTACCACTGTCCTCTGTTTTGTTTGTTATTATCCTCTTGCACCGTTTCTTTCTTGCATCACAATAAGGAAAAGCACACTAAACCTTGTATCGCCTGCAGCAGCAGGAAGAGTCCGGGAAAGACATGCTGCTGCAGGTCATGCCGCAACATCTGAAGCAATAGTAGCAGCAGCATCATAAGAAGACGAGGCACCAGTGAAAGTCATGAGGTGAAGCGATGGGGCCAAGTCAAGCCAATGGGCATTGGGACTGAGAAGCGGCATTGGGCAACCAATGTCATGGACATCATGCCTCATGCCTCATGCTTCATCCCTCATCCCTCATGCCTCATCCCTCATGCCTCATCCCTCATGCCTCATCCCTCATGTCTCATGCCTCATGTCTCATGCCTCATGCCTCATGCCTCATGCCTCATGCCTCATGTCTCATGCCTCATAGCTCATGGACCATGATGCCCAACCATGCAAATGCGTTTGAACACTGTGAGACGGCAACTGGGAAATGGGCAGGCAGATGGTGTTAGGCTTGGCGACGGTGTGTGTCCGAATCATGTACAGGGCAATGCTATGCTAAGTCATACCCTTACTCAAATGTCAGGGTGACATTAAGAAAGGCACAGGGTGAAAGATATAAGCAGTAGTGACCCACACATCATGGTTCATGGCTGAACACATTGCCCACTGACTCACGAGTCATTTCACATGCATCGTGGTGCGCTGTACGGTAACGATCTGCCATGATGCACTAGGGGGGGTTGTGGTGGTACCCTTCCTACAAAAAAGGGGCGCGGGGCGTGGGGCGTAGGGTGTGGGGAGTGAGGAGTGGGGTCGGCGTGAGTGGCCAGGTTTGGTTGACGCCAGAGAGGGTGGCAGAGGTGGTGAGGCAGGCGAGAAGGGAGAGGTGCACGAAGCCACCGAGAGAGGCCGGAGCGAGTGGCGAGCGAGCGATGTCTGACTGTCTGCACTATGGATACCAGATGAATGCTTAGAAGGATTGAGGATAGCGTGGGAGTAATGAGAGCAGCAGTAGGGGCCAGGTGGAGAGCGAGTGAGATTGGTGAAGAGACGATGGCCTGCCACTGACCTG
Source organism: Closterium sp. Naga37s-1 (assembly GCA_947471745.1). Taxonomy (NCBI): domain Eukaryota; kingdom Viridiplantae; phylum Streptophyta; class Zygnematophyceae; order Desmidiales; family Closteriaceae; genus Closterium; species Closterium sp. Naga37s-1. The sequence continues at coordinate 55,953 of CANJKZ010000150.1, read as the reverse complement.
CCACGGACCTGCTACTGATTTGCCACTGACCCACTACTTCTGAGTATCAAGCATCAAGTAGCACAACCCACTACTTGTGAGTATCAAGCATCAAGTAGCACAACCTACTACTTGTGAGTATCAAGCATCAAGTAGCACAGCCCACTACTTCTGAGTATCAAGCATCAAGTAGCACAACCCACTACTTGTGAGTATCAAGCATCAAGTAGCACAACCCACTACTTCTGAGTATCAAGCATCAAGTAGCACAACCCATTATTCTGAGTATCAAGCATCAAGTAGCACAACCCACTACTTCTAAGTATCAAGCATCAAGTAGCACAACCCACTACTTCTGAGTATCAAGCATCACTGCCCTTCTCCCTTCGCTCCTCCACTACTCGCCTTTTGAGAAGAACACCACGAGGGGCCACCCAGCAGCCTCGCCCAGCTTCGCCTGCAGCCTCTCACACACCTCCGCCACGTCAGCAACCCACAGGTTGCCCCCATTCGCTGCAGCATTTCCCATGAACAGTGCGCCCATGCCATAAAGAGAAGGTGGGTGCGCTTAGGGGTGCAAATGGGTGTGGGAAAGAAAGCAGGAGCGAAGCAGAGCTGGAGAGGTCAGGGATGAGGGGAGGGGAGGGAAGAAGGAGTTTGGGAAGGGTGGGAACGGGGTAGTTGGCCAGGGTGGGAGGGAAGCGAGAGTTGCAGAGTGTTCTGGATGATCCTAAAAGAAACCCTTGGAGCTCAAAAGCATCCTCAATAACCTGCAATTCCAATTCCAAGGATGCTACCGACACGCACCCTCCTTTCCTTTCACCAACCCTCCTTCGTTGCACTCCCCTTCCCCTTTTTCACCGCCTGGAGTGACTCTCACACTCACCCCCACCCCACAGCGACCCCTCACCAACTCTCACACACATACCCACCCCTCACCGACCCTCACACACCAACGTTTACCGAACCTCACCGTGGTGATATACAGCCTGTTTGTCAACAGCCCCCTTCCCATCGTAGTAACGCCTGACGCGCTCTTACATGCCTCCGCAAGCCCCATCAGCAGCCCCCCCTTCACCAGTCCCTCGCCCTCACACCGCCCTCTCCCTGTCACCGCCCCCTAATGCCGCCGACGCTGCTTGCGCTGCTCGGAAGTTTCCCCCATTGCAAGAAACATGCCTGCTATATTGGTGCGACTTTTGAGAATTCTCAAAAGTCGCACCAATTCTGCTGAAGCTGCTTCTGTCTGACTGTTTGCTGCTGTTGCTTCTGCTCGGGCTGTTTGGCTGTTGCTTCTGTTCGGACCGTCACTGCTTGCCACTTGTTCGGACCGTCACTGCTTGCCACTTGTTCGGACCGTCACTGCTTGCCACTTGTTCGGACCGTCACTGCTTGCTACTGCTGCTGCCGTCACTGCTTGCTACTGCTGCTGCCGTCACTGCTTGCCACTGCTGCTGCCGTCACTGCTTGCCACTGCTGCTGCCGTCACTGCTTGCCACTGCTGCTGCCGTCACTGCTTGCCACTGCTGCTGCCGTCACTGCTTGCCACTGCTGCTGCCGTCACTGCTTGCCACTGCTGCTGCCGTCACTGCTTGCCACTGCTGCTGCCGTCACTGCTTGCCACTGCTGCTGCCGTCACTGCTTGCCACTGCTGCTGCCGTCACTGCTTGCCACTGCTGCTGCCGTCACTGCTTGCCACTGCTGCTGCCGTCACTGCTTGCCACTGCTGCTGCCGTCACTGCTTGCCACTGCTGCTGCCGTCACTGCTTGCCACTGCTGCTGCCGTCACTGCTTGCCACTGCTGCTGCCGTCACTGCTTGCCACTGCTGCTGCCGTCACTGCTTGCCACTGCTGCTGCCGTCACTGCTTGCCACTGCTGCTGCCGTCACTGCTTGCCACTGCTGCTGCCGTCACTGCTTGCCACTGCTGCTGCCGTCACTGCTTGCCACTGCTGCTGCCGTCACTGCTTGCCACTGCTGCTGCCGTCACTGCTTGCCACTGCTGCTGCCGTCACTGCTTGCCACTGCTGCTGCCGTCACTGCTTGCCACTGCTGCTGCCGTCACTGCTTGCTGCTGCTGCCCTGCTGTTGCTGCCGATGTCGATGCTTGCGCTGCTGCCGCTCGCTGATTTGCAACCCCCTCGCCCTCTCCCTACTTATCCAGTCCTCTGCCTCGTTCCTTTCCGCAGGTCGCGTGGGTATTCTGGGAAGGAACCTGCCTGGGACTTTCACGCAGCCTGGCTGCTGCAATGGTCCCCGCTGGGTCAACACACCCAGCACCACAAGGGCTGCAGAAGCACCAGTAGAAGAAACAGCAGCAGCAGCAGGAACAGCAGGGAAAAGCAGCAACAGCAGCCTAAGGGGTTTTTTTTTCACAATGCTTTGTCTCCAGTATTTTTGCACAATGTACAGTAAACTGATACAAGAGGATGTTATGCGAAGAATCGAAACACGTTTGATCTACATCTTGATGGTTGGGATCGCATGAGTGGTTCAGAAGCACCAGACAAGCACAACCACCAGAGCTGTACAGTCATCACTACCGTTTCCTGATGCTCAAGGCATCCTTGTTTGCAGTAGAAAACGGCAGGGGAAGGACATGGACGGCACACCTTAGTCAGACTACACCACTCATCATCACTCACGGATGCTCAGCACCACCAATGACCGCACACAACGGCCCAGCACTGCTCATTGCCACTCTGAACCGCTCGGAGCCACACACAGGCAGTCGGCACCACTTCCAACTATTCATCACCGCTCTCCCCGCTAACTGGCGCTCAGCACCACCAATGACCGCACACAACGGCCCAAGACCTCTCACTACCACTCTGAACCGCTTGGCAACACCTGGCACCAGTTAGAGCCACTCACTACCACTCGGCAGCACTCCCAACCGCTCGTCAAAGCTCCGCGCCGCTCGTGGGCGCTCAGCACCACCAACGACCGCACAGGTCGGCCCAGCACCGGTCACTATCACTGTGAACCTCTCGGCAGCAGCCCCAACTACCCAGAGCCACTCATAACCGCTCTTCACCGCTCGTCACCACTCACGGGCGCTCAGCACCACCAACGACAGCACTGGATGGCTGAGCACCGCTCACTACCACGGCACCACTCGCTACCGCTCACAAGCACTCGTAACCACTCGTCATCGGTGTCACCACTGACAGGCGCTCAGCACCACCAACGACTGCACTGGATAGCTCAGCACCGCTCACTTCCACTCTGAAACTCTCAGCAGCACTCGGCACCGCTCAGAGCTACACGTAACCGCTCTTCACCGCTCGCCACCACTCACAGGCGCTCAGCACCACCAGCGACTGCACAGGACGGCTCAGCACCGCTCACTACCACTATGAAACTCTCCGCAGCACTCGGCACCGCTCAGAGCCTCTCATAACCGCTCGTCACTGCTCCCCACCACTCACAGGCGCTCAACACCACCAACGACCGCACAGGACGGCTCAGCACCGCTCACTACCACTATGAAACTCTCCGCAGCACTCGGCACCGCTCAGAGCCACTCATAACCGCTCGCCACCACTCGTCACCACTCACGGATGCTCAGCACCACCAACAACCGCACAGGAAGGCTCGGCACCGCTCACTACCACTCTGAACCTCTCGGCAGCGCTCGGCACCGCTCACAGCCACTCATAACCGCTCGTCACCGCTCGTCACCACTCACGGGCACTTAGCACCACCAACGACCACACAGAACGGCTCAGCACCACCACTGACCTCACACAACGGCACAACACCGCTCTGAACCGCTCCCCAGCACCTCCGAACCACTGAGAGCCGCTCATCACCACTCAGCACCGCTCTTCACAACTCATCACCGCTCGTCACCGCGCGTCACCACTCACGGATGCTCAGCGCCACCAATGACCGAACACAACAGCTCAGCACCTCTCACTGCTGCTCTGAACCGCTCTGCAGCACTCGGCACCGCTCAGAGCCGCTCATCACCACTCGGCACCTCTCAGAGCCGATCATCACCACTCGTCACCACTCGTCACCACTCACGGGCGCTCAGCACCACCAATGACCGCACACAACAGCCCAACACCACTCACTGCCACTCTGATTCGCTCATAGCCACTCACAGCCACTCGTCACCGCTCCCAACCACTCATCACCGCTCATCACCGCTCGTCACCGCTCACGGGCGCTCAGCACCACCAACGATTGCAGACAACAGCATAGCACCGCTCACTACCACTCTGAACCGCTTGGCAACACATGGCACCGCTCAAAGCCACTCGTTACCACTCGGCATCGCTCCAAACCACTCTTCACCACTCCTCACAGCTCATCACTACTGATGGGCGCTCAGCACCACCAACAACCGCAGATAACCGCTCAACACCGCTCTCTACCACTCTGAACCTCTCGACAGCACTCGGCTCCGCTCACAGCCACTCATAACCGCTCGTCACAGCTCGTCACCACTCACAGGCGTTCAGCACCACCAAAGACCGCACAGAACGGCTCAGCACCACTCACTCCCACTCTGAACCTCTCGGATTACTCTGAATCGCCCAGAACCACTCGTAACCGCTAATCAGCACTCGTCACCACTCAAGGGCGCCCAGCACCACCAATGACCGCACTGGACGGCTCAGCACCACTCACTACCATTCTGAAACTCTCGGCAGCACTCAGCACCGCTCAGGGCCACTCATAACCGCTCGCCACTACTCACGGGCGCTCAACACCACCAACGACCGCACTAAACGGCTCAGCACCGGTCAATACCGCTCTCAACCTCTCAGCAGCACTCGGCACTGCTCAGAGCCAGACATAACCGCTCTTCACCGCTCGCCACCACTCACGGGCGCTCAGCACCACCAACGACCGCACGGGACGACTCAGCACCGCTCACTACCACTCCGAACCTCTCGGCAGCGCTCGGAACCGCTCAGAGCCATCCATAACCGCTCGTCACCGCTCGTCACTCCTCACGGGCGCTCAGCATCACCAACGACCGCACTGGACGACTCAGCACCGTTTACTACCACTCTAAACCTCTCGGCAGCGCTCGGCACCGCTCACAGCCACTCATAACCGCTCGTCACCATTCACGGGCGCTCAGCACCACCAACGACCGCACAGAACGACTCAGCACCGCTCACTACCACTCTGAACCTCTCGGCATTACTCCGAACCGCCCAGAGCCACTCATAACCGCTCGTCACCACTCACGGGCGCTCAGCACCACCAACGATCGCACTGGACGGCTCAGCACCGCTCACTACCACTCTGAACCTCTTGGCAGCACTTGCACCGCTCATAGCCACTCATAACCGCTCGTCACCACTCACGGACGCTCAGCACCACCAACGACCGCACTGAACGGCTCAGCACCACTCACTACCACTCTGAACCTCTCGGCATTACTATGAACTGCAGAGAGCCACTCGTAACAGCTTGTCACCGCTCGTCACCACTCACAGGCGCTCAGCACCACCAACGACCGCACTGGACGGCCCAGCACCGCCCATTTCCACTCTAAAACTTTTGGCAGCACTCGGCATTGACCAGAGCCACTAATAACGGCTCGTTACCGTTCGCCACCACTCACCGGCGCTCATCACCACCAACGACTGCGCTGGACGGCTCAGCACCGCTCACTACCACTTTCAACCTCTTGGCAGCACTCGGCACCGCTCAGGGCCACTATTAACTGCTCGTCACCACTCATGGGCGCTCAGCACCACCAACGACCGCACCAAATGGCTCAGCACCGCTCACTATCACTACGAACCTCTCGGCAGTAGTCGGAACCGACCAGAGCCACTCATAATTGCTCGCCACCGCTCGTCACCACTCATGGGTGCTGAGCATCACGATGCGCTTATTGGTATCACATGTTTATATAACCATATGCTTGTAATTATTTCTGTTATTACAAGCCAGCACATATTTATTTTGTACAAAATTTATGCATGTTTGCTCATGTAGAAAGCATTTCCTTGCAGTCTCTTTGTGGCTGTAAGTCAAAACGCGATTGTTTGGATAGCTGCCAAGCCTCAAAGTGGGGTGCACTGTCAATTTTCAATGTAGGCACGTCCGTTTTTGTTCTGATTGGTTAGATTTGGCCTGCTTCATTTTACACCTTGACTAAAACCAACCACGACTCTAATGATCGAGCCGGGTGGTTTGCAGCTGCGCTTCCAGGCTGCTTGATTTTTTTTTTCTTTTTTTTTTTCGGGCATGTTGGTTCCATCTGTACCCCCCCCACATAGCAGGGTAATTTGTCCATGATGGGCTCCAATTTATGATTCTGATTGACGTATTATTTGTGCTTCCCATTTATTTGCCCCTGCCCCACATGTTACACAGCGTTTTGTGGGAGGGGTGGGGTTGAAGTGTATGCTTTAGAATTTCGTTTTCATTTTCCTGCCCACCCATCCACCTCGCTCGTGCCTCAGCCCAAACAGCTCAAGTCAATTCAGTCGAACCTCCTCCTTCCATCCTACCCACCTTGCAGCTAGACTTAATCACTAATCCGCTTGTATTCCATTCGACTTAGTGAGATCCGCGAGTCGTTTGTCTGTTCGCGCGCCCCGCGCGCCTCGCGACCGTTAGATAGTCATGCGCGCCTCCAGCGTTTTCGTTTCGCCGCCCCGCGCTTTCATTTGTAGTTCACGGATATTGCCATTAATATCGTTTCGTCTGCATTTCGGAGGGCGGCGCGACGTGTATCGGACGTGACCGTCGATCTGTCGCGTCGCGAAATTTCGAAGTAGTTATCGAACAAACTCCGTTGCGCCGTTGCTGCGCAGTGAAGAGCGCCCGAAGCGCCGATGCTGGCGCGATGAAGAGCGCCCACCGTTGCGCTGGTCGTGAAGCAGCGCGACTTGTAAGCGGGCCCCGAGCTGCTCTTCCCGCCGCCCACACCTTCCGCCAGTCAGTACCGCCTGAAACAAGGGACTTCCGCCCTGTAACAAGGGACTTCCGCCTGAGTCCTGCACGCACTTCTCGATCCTCGTCCCCCCTGGCTTTAGAATAATGTCTAGTTTGGCACTCGCTTCTTACTACGTGCCAGCTCACGCGCTTCTCACAAGCTACGAGTACCCTTCAATTTCTCGTACACGGACGGTCTTGATGCGATCACGGGCTGGCAGCGTAAAAGCAGAGCCTGCACTGTGACAAAAAACGCAGTGACTGCCGAAACCAGCTGCTATCGTAAGGAATAAGCGTGAGTCCGCTCGCCGAGGTTGGTCTTCTGCTCGGCGTGGATCCTGGCGGTGCTTCTTCTTCGGGCGAAACCTTTCTTTGACTCACGGTTCCCTCCATTCCTCCTTTCTCTCGACCTCTCCGCGCCTCTCGTATATTCCTCCTCCACACGCATTTCTCATCGCGCGGTACCTAGAGTGGCTTCGTTCTCGTGAGCACATCCCATCGGATGTGCGGTTCCACACCAGCCCGAAAAGCTCCTCGGGATCCGTGACGTTGTCCGTCGATTTTCGCCTCAGATCAACGACCGGATCGCGTCGTGCTAGCTGGCATCAGAGGAGATGGCGGATCGAGCGCCATGAGGCAACGCCGCCCCGCGCGTCCTGCTCGGCGAAGGTGGTACGTAGCGGCACTCCACGTTCGTGGGCGCGTGAAGCGCCGTCCCGTGCTGTGCATAACGTGATTTGTTTCCGCTAACAAATCACGCTCTCCCTGCCGGTCAGTGTGCATAGTAAGGCTTGCGTTTGTTTTTTTATTTGCGTCAATCATTCGATTGTTTTGTAACAATTCGAACGTTTTTTTTGTTTCTTTGACAGGGACGCGGCGCGCATCAGAAGGCAGCGGCGCGCATGCATGTCACGGTGAGATGCGCATGCATGTCAGGCCGCTTCTCCCCGTGCGCAGGACGCAAGCGGGCAAGCGGGGAACCGGAGAGGGCGCGAGTGACGGTGTTGGAGCGCCCAGTGCTACGGGAGGTTCTTAGACGCGCCAGTCGCCTGGGCGAGCTCGTGCTCTTCACTGCCGGGCTGGAAGGTGCCATGGGATGTGAACGAGTGCAGTTGGGTTCGTTTCGGTTGCAGTTGAGCTGGGAACCGGAGAGGGCGTCCTCGTTCCCCCTTCGCCTCGTTCCGCCCCCCCTCGTTCCTCCCCCCTCGTTCCTCCCCCCTCGTTCCTTTCCCCTCGTTCCTTCCCGTCGTCCCTTCCCCCTCGTTCCTTCCCCCTCGTTCCTTCCCGTCGTTCCTTCCCCCTCGTTCCTTCCCCCTCGTTCCTTCCCTCTCCCCTCGTTCCTTCCCTCTCGTTCCGCTTTCCTCATTTCCCCTCGGTTTCCGCGCTGCAGGCGGAAGAGCAAGGCGTTTCCGTGCTGCAGGCGGAAGAGCAAGGCGTTTCCGCGCTGCAGGCGGAAGAGCAAGGCGTTTCCGCGCTGCAGGCGGAAGAGCAAGGCGTTTCCGCGCTGCAAGCGGAAGATCAAGGAGTTTCCGCGCTGCAGGCGGAAGAGCAAGGCGTTTCCGCGCTCATCCCTTCCCCTCGTCCCTTTCTCTTGTCCGTTTCCTTCCCCCTCGTTCCACCTTCCTCATTCCGCCGCTTTCCCCACTCTATTCCCCCTTGCTGGTTTTGCCCGGTCTCAATCCCCGTTTTTTCCGCCCCGCCAGTCCTCACCCCCCTCCAGCCGGTGCAAGCAATGCAACGCCGCCGCCGCCGCCGCCGCCGCCGCCGCACGCCTCGGCGCTAATGCGGGCGGCCATGGGGCGCTGCAGTGGCACCAAGGCACGGCCACTTGGTAAGAGAGCACACGTGCCTGCTTGCATTCGTTTTGCCCTTGCTCGTTCCGCCCTGCCCTTGCTCGTTCCGCCCTTCGTCGTTCCGCCCTGCCTCGTTCCGCCCTGCATCGTTCCGCCTTGCCTCGTTCCGCCTTGCCTCGTTCCGCCTTGCATCGTTCCGCCTTGCATCGTTCCGCCTTGCCTCTTCCGCCTTGCCTCGTTCCGCCTTGCATCGTTCCGCCTTGCCTCGTTCCGCCTTGCATCGTTCCGCCTTGCATCGTTCCGCCTTGCATTGTTCCGCCTTGCATCGTTCCGCCTTGCATCGTTCCGCCTTGCATCGTTCCGCCTTGCATCGTTCCACCTTGCCTCATTCCGCCCTGCATCATTTCGCCATCCCCTATTCTCACCTCTCCTCCCCTCTGCTCAAGTCCTCTCCTCCCCTCTGTTCACCTCCTCTCCTCCCCTCTGTTCACCTCCTCTCCTCCCCTCTGTTCACCCCCTCTCCTCTCCTCTCCTCTCCTCTCCTCTCCTCTCCTCTCCTCTCCTCTCCTCTCCTCTGTTCACCTCCTCTCCTCCCCTAGCATCAACTCCTCTCCTCCCCTCTGTTCACCTCTCCTCCCCTCCGTTCACCTCCTCTCCTCCCCTCTGTTCACCTCCTCTCCTCCCCTCGCATCAACTCCTCTCCTCCCCTCCGTTCACCTCTTGTCCTCCCCTCTGTTTACCTTCATCAACTCCTCTCCTCCCCTCTGTTCACCTCCTCTCCTCCCCTCTGTTCACCTCCTATCCTCCCCTTTGCTCAACTCCTCTTCTCCCCTCTCTTCACCTCCTCTCCTCCCCTTTTCTCAACTCCTTTCCTCCCCTCTGTTCACCTCCTCTCCTCCCCTCTCATCATCCTCTCCCCTCTGTTCACCTCCGCTCCTCCCCTCTGTTCACCTCCTCTCCTCCCCTCTGTTCACCTCCTCTGTTAACCTCCTCTCCTCCCCTCTGTTCAACACCCTCTCTGTTAACCTCCTCTCCTCCCCTCTGTTCAACACCCCCTCTGTTCACCTCCTCTCCTCCCATCTGCTCAACCTCTCCTCCCCTCTGTTCACCTCCTCTCCTCCCCACCACTCGCCACCTCTGCCACAATTTCAGAACCTGCCACACACCATCCCCTCACACCTACTGTTCTCTCTTGTTGCGTGTATGACTATTTCTGCTTTTCGTTCCTCTTCTTCTCTCTTGCACCGTGTATTCACTGTAGAGTGTTTCACCATCTCGGCAGCCCCTCACTCCCACTTGCCCTCACGCACACTTGCCATCCGTGCCGTGCTTCATTCCACCCCACCTCACCCCACCCCACCCCACCTCATCCCTCCCCACCGTGGGCAGGTGGCATTATCTCCTGTGGGGCGCCATTCTGAAGACATTGTGAAAAAAGTAGGATAGTAAATCCGGTCCCTAGTTGCGATGAATGGATTTCGAATGTAGGCAAGGCACTCCCTCGTGCTTGTTTTGTAAATACTGCTATATGAGGCGGTGTGGCCGTGTGCTGGCCATGCCTGGGGAGGAAGGGTGGGGGCGGCTTGGGCAAGGCCCGGGGATGGATGGATGGAAGGGGAGGCCTGTGGGTTTGAGCACAGGCCAGTGCAAGCCTGTAGGGTCGGGGTCTGGTTGGTTCGGAGATGAACAGTAACAGGAAGTGCAAGGGAGGAGAAAGAGAAAGAGGAGCATAGAGACAGGGACCATCAAGAAGAGAAGCAGGGACGGAAGACAAGCAGAGATGCAACAAGCAGGAGCAACAGAAACAGAAACCGGATTCTTGCGTGCAAGAGGCGGCCCGGCCCGAGGGGGCTCTGTGAGGGGTCTGTGAAGTGAGGTGCTGTGTGAGGGGGGCTATGCTGTGTGAGGGGGGCTATGCTGTGTGAGGGGGGCTATGCTGTGTGGGGGGGGCTATGCTGTGTGAGGGGGGCTATGCTGTGTGGGGGGGGCTATGCTGTGTGAGGGGGGCTATGCTGTGTGAGGGGGGCTATGCTGTGTGGGGGGGGCTATGCTGTGTGAGGGGGGCTATGCTGTGTGGGGGGGGCTATGCTGTGTGAGGGGGGCTATGCTGTGTGAGGGGGGCTATGCTGTGTGGGGGGCTGTGTAGGGGGCTGTGAGGAGGATTGGGGGGTAGGGGGGCCTTAGGGGGGCCTTGGGGGGGGCCGTGGGGGGGTTTCCACTCGCTTCTCGTTATTGTCACTCCTCTTCATTGCCCGTTTCCTGCTTTATAGTACCACTGTCCTCTGTTTTGTTTGTTATTATCCTCTTGCACCGTTTCTTTCTTGCATCACAATAAGGAAAAGCACACTAAACCTTGTATCGCCTGCAGCAGCAGGAAGAGTCCGGGAAAGACATGCTGCTGCAGGTCATGCCGCAACATCTGAAGCAATAGTAGCAGCAGCATCATAAGAAGACGAGGCACCAGTGAAAGTCATGAGGTGAAGCGATGGGGCCAAGTCAAGCCAATGGGCATTGGGACTGAGAAGCGGCATTGGGCAACCAATGTCATGGACATCATGCCTCATGCCTCATGCTTCATCCCTCATCCCTCATGCCTCATCCCTCATGCCTCATCCCTCATGCCTCATCCCTCATGTCTCATGCCTCATGTCTCATGCCTCATGCCTCATGCCTCATGCCTCATGCCTCATGTCTCATGCCTCATAGCTCATGGACCATGATGCCCAACCATGCAAATGCGTTTGAACACTGTGAGACGGCAACTGGGAAATGGGCAGGCAGATGGTGTTAGGCTTGGCGACGGTGTGTGTCCGAATCATGTACAGGGCAATGCTATGCTAAGTCATACCCTTACTCAAATGTCAGGGTGACATTAAGAAAGGCACAGGGTGAAAGATATAAGCAGTAGTGACCCACACATCATGGTTCATGGCTGAACACATTGCCCACTGACTCACGAGTCATTTCACATGCATCGTGGTGCGCTGTACGGTAACGATCTGCCATGATGCACTAGGGGGGGTTGTGGTGGTACCCTTCCTACAAAAAAGGGGCGCGGGGCGTGGGGCGTAGGGTGTGGGGAGTGAGGAGTGGGGTCGGCGTGAGTGGCCAGGTTTGGTTGACGCCAGAGAGGGTGGCAGAGGTGGTGAGGCAGGCGAGAAGGGAGAGGTGCACGAAGCCACCGAGAGAGGCCGGAGCGAGTGGCGAGCGAGCGATGTCTGACTGTCTGCACTATGGATACCAGATGAATGCTTAGAAGGATTGAGGATAGCGTGGGAGTAATGAGAGCAGCAGTAGGGGCCAGGTGGAGAGCGAGTGAGATTGGTGAAGAGACGATGGCCTGCCACTGACCTGCCACGGACCTGCTACTGATTTGCCACTGACCCACTACTTCTGAGTATCAAGCATCAAGTAGCACAACCCACTACTTGTGAGTATCAAGCATCAAGTAGCACAACCTACTACTTGTGAGTATCAAGCATCAAGTAGCACAGCCCACTACTTCTGAGTATCAAGCATCAAGTAGCACAACCCACTACTTGTGAGTATCAAGCATCAAGTAGCACAACCCACTACTTCTGAGTATCAAGCATCAAGTAGCACAACCCATTATTCTGAGTATCAAGCATCAAGTAGCACAACCCACTACTTCTAAGTATCAAGCATCAAGTAGCACAACCCACTACTTCTGAGTATCAAGCATCACTGCCCTTCTCCCTTCGCTCCTCCACTACTCGCCTTTTGAGAAGAACACCACGAGGGGCCACCCAGCAGCCTCGCCCAGCTTCGCCTGCAGCCTCTCACACACCTCCGCCACGTCAGCAACCCACAGGTTGCCCCCATTCGCTGCAGCATTTCCCATGAACAGTGCGCCCATGCCATAAAGAGAAGGTGGGTGCGCTTAGGGGTGCAAATGGGTGTGGGAAAGAAAGCAGGAGCGAAGCAGAGCTGGAGAGGTCAGGGATGAGGGGAGGGGAGGGAAGAAGGAGTTTGGGAAGGGTGGGAACGGGGTAGTTGGCCAGGGTGGGAGGGAAGCGAGAGTTGCAGAGTGTTCTGGATGATCCTAAAAGAAACCCTTGGAGCTCAAAAGCATCCTCAATAACCTGCAATTCCAATTCCAAGGATGCTACCGACACGCACCCTCCTTTCCTTTCACCAACCCTCCTTCGTTGCACTCCCCTTCCCCTTTTTCACCGCCTGGAGTGACTCTCACACTCACCCCCACCCCACAGCGACCCCTCACCAACTCTCACACACATACCCACCCCTCACCGACCCTCACACACCAACGTTTACCGAACCTCACCGTGGTGATATACAGCCTGTTTGTCAACAGCCCCCTTCCCATCGTAGTAACGCCTGACGCGCTCTTACATGCCTCCGCAAGCCCCATCAGCAGCCCCCCCTTCACCAGTCCCTCGCCCTCACACCGCCCTCTCCCTGTCACCGCCCCCTAATGCCGCCGACGCTGCTTGCGCTGCTCGGAAGTTTCCCCCATTGCAAGAAACATGCCTGCTATATTGGTGCGACTTTTGAGAATTCTCAAAAGTCGCACCAATTCTGCTGAAGCTGCTTCTGTCTGACTGTTTGCTGCTGTTGCTTCTGCTCGGGCTGTTTGGCTGTTGCTTCTGTTCGGACCGTCACTGCTTGCCACTTGTTCGGACCGTCACTGCTTGCCACTTGTTCGGACCGTCACTGCTTGCCACTTGTTCGGACCGTCACTGCTTGCTACTGCTGCTGCCGTCACTGCTTGCTACTGCTGCTGCCGTCACTGCTTGCCACTGCTGCTGCCGTCACTGCTTGCCACTGCTGCTGCCGTCACTGCTTGCCACTGCTGCTGCCGTCACTGCTTGCCACTGCTGCTGCCGTCACTGCTTGCCACTGCTGCTGCCGTCACTGCTTGCCACTGCTGCTGCCGTCACTGCTTGCCACTGCTGCTGCCGTCACTGCTTGCCACTGCTGCTGCCGTCACTGCTTGCCACTGCTGCTGCCGTCACTGCTTGCCACTGCTGCTGCCGTCACTGCTTGCCACTGCTGCTGCCGTCACTGCTTGCCACTGCTGCTGCCGTCACTGCTTGCCACTGCTGCTGCCGTCACTGCTTGCCACTGCTGCTGCCGTCACTGCTTGCCACTGCTGCTGCCGTCACTGCTTGCCACTGCTGCTGCCGTCACTGCTTGCCACTGCTGCTGCCGTCACTGCTTGCCACTGCTGCTGCCGTCACTGCTTGCCACTGCTGCTGCCGTCACTGCTTGCCACTGCTGCTGCCGTCACTGCTTGCCACTGCTGCTGCCGTCACTGCTTGCCACTGCTGCTGCCGTCACTGCTTGCCACTGCTGCTGCCGTCACTGCTTGCCACTGCTGCTGCCGTCACTGCTTGCCACTGCTGCTGCCGTCACTGCTTGCTGCTGCTGCCCTGCTGTTGCTGCCGATGTCGATGCTTGCGCTGCTGCCGCTCGCTGATTTGCAACCCCCTCGCCCTCTCCCTACTTATCCAGTCCTCTGCCTCGTTCCTTTCCGCAGGTCGCGTGGGTATTCTGGGAAGGAACCTGCCTGGGACTTTCACGCAGCCTGGCTGCTGCAATGGTCCCCGCTGGGTCAACACACCCAGCACCACAAGGGCTGCAGAAGCACCAGTAGAAGAAACAGCAGCAGCAGCAGGAACAGCAGGGAAAAGCAGCAACAGCAGCCTAAGGGGTTTTTTTTTCACAATGCTTTGTCTCCAGTATTTTTGCACAATGTACAGTAAACTGATACAAGAGGATGTTATGCGAAGAATCGAAACACGTTTGATCTACATCTTGATGGTTGGGATCGCATGAGTGGTTCAGAAGCACCAGACAAGCACAACCACCAGAGCTGTACAGTCATCACTACCGTTTCCTGATGCTCAAGGCATCCTTGTTTGCAGTAGAAAACGGCAGGGGAAGGACATGGACGGCACACCTTAGTCAGACTACACCACTCATCATCACTCACGGATGCTCAGCACCACCAATGACCGCACACAACGGCCCAGCACTGCTCATTGCCACTCTGAACCGCTCGGAGCCACACACAGGCAGTCGGCACCACTTCCAACTATTCATCACCGCTCTCCCCGCTAACTGGCGCTCAGCACCACCAATGACCGCACACAACGGCCCAAGACCTCTCACTACCACTCTGAACCGCTTGGCAACACCTGGCACCAGTTAGAGCCACTCACTACCACTCGGCAGCACTCCCAACCGCTCGTCAAAGCTCCGCGCCGCTCGTGGGCGCTCAGCACCACCAACGACCGCACAGGTCGGCCCAGCACCGGTCACTATCACTGTGAACCTCTCGGCAGCAGCCCCAACTACCCAGAGCCACTCATAACCGCTCTTCACCGCTCGTCACCACTCACGGGCGCTCAGCACCACCAACGACAGCACTGGATGGCTGAGCACCGCTCACTACCACGGCACCACTCGCTACCGCTCACAAGCACTCGTAACCACTCGTCATCGGTGTCACCACTGACAGGCGCTCAGCACCACCAACGACTGCACTGGATAGCTCAGCACCGCTCACTTCCACTCTGAAACTCTCAGCAGCACTCGGCACCGCTCAGAGCTACACGTAACCGCTCTTCACCGCTCGCCACCACTCACAGGCGCTCAGCACCACCAGCGACTGCACAGGACGGCTCAGCACCGCTCACTACCACTATGAAACTCTCCGCAGCACTCGGCACCGCTCAGAGCCTCTCATAACCGCTCGTCACTGCTCCCCACCACTCACAGGCGCTCAACACCACCAACGACCGCACAGGACGGCTCAGCACCGCTCACTACCACTATGAAACTCTCCGCAGCACTCGGCACCGCTCAGAGCCACTCATAACCGCTCGCCACCACTCGTCACCACTCACGGATGCTCAGCACCACCAACAACCGCACAGGAAGGCTCGGCACCGCTCACTACCACTCTGAACCTCTCGGCAGCGCTCGGCACCGCTCACAGCCACTCATAACCGCTCGTCACCGCTCGTCACCACTCACGGGCACTTAGCACCACCAACGACCACACAGAACGGCTCAGCACCACCACTGACCTCACACAACGGCACAACACCGCTCTGAACCGCTCCCCAGCACCTCCGAACCACTGAGAGCCGCTCATCACCACTCAGCACCGCTCTTCACAACTCATCACCGCTCGTCACCGCGCGTCACCACTCACGGATGCTCAGCGCCACCAATGACCGAACACAACAGCTCAGCACCTCTCACTGCTGCTCTGAACCGCTCTGCAGCACTCGGCACCGCTCAGAGCCGCTCATCACCACTCGGCACCTCTCAGAGCCGATCATCACCACTCGTCACCACTCGTCACCACTCACGGGCGCTCAGCACCACCAATGACCGCACACAACAGCCCAACACCACTCACTGCCACTCTGATTCGCTCATAGCCACTCACAGCCACTCGTCACCGCTCCCAACCACTCATCACCGCTCATCACCGCTCGTCACCGCTCACGGGCGCTCAGCACCACCAACGATTGCAGACAACAGCATAGCACCGCTCACTACCACTCTGAACCGCTTGGCAACACATGGCACCGCTCAAAGCCACTCGTTACCACTCGGCATCGCTCCAAACCACTCTTCACCACTCCTCACAGCTCATCACTACTGATGGGCGCTCAGCACCACCAACAACCGCAGATAACCGCTCAACACCGCTCTCTACCACTCTGAACCTCTCGACAGCACTCGGCTCCGCTCACAGCCACTCATAACCGCTCGTCACAGCTCGTCACCACTCACAGGCGTTCAGCACCACCAAAGACCGCACAGAACGGCTCAGCACCACTCACTCCCACTCTGAACCTCTCGGATTACTCTGAATCGCCCAGAACCACTCGTAACCGCTAATCAGCACTCGTCACCACTCAAGGGCGCCCAGCACCACCAATGACCGCACTGGACGGCTCAGCACCACTCACTACCATTCTGAAACTCTCGGCAGCACTCAGCACCGCTCAGGGCCACTCATAACCGCTCGCCACTACTCACGGGCGCTCAACACCACCAACGACCGCACTAAACGGCTCAGCACCGGTCAATACCGCTCTCAACCTCTCAGCAGCACTCGGCACTGCTCAGAGCCAGACATAACCGCTCTTCACCGCTCGCCACCACTCACGGGCGCTCAGCACCACCAACGACCGCACGGGACGACTCAGCACCGCTCACTACCACTCCGAACCTCTCGGCAGCGCTCGGAACCGCTCAGAGCCATCCATAACCGCTCGTCACCGCTCGTCACTCCTCACGGGCGCTCAGCATCACCAACGACCGCACTGGACGACTCAGCACCGTTTACTACCACTCTAAACCTCTCGGCAGCGCTCGGCACCGCTCACAGCCACTCATAACCGCTCGTCACCATTCACGGGCGCTCAGCACCACCAACGACCGCACAGAACGACTCAGCACCGCTCACTACCACTCTGAACCTCTCGGCATTACTCCGAACCGCCCAGAGCCACTCATAACCGCTCGTCACCACTCACGGGCGCTCAGCACCACCAACGATCGCACTGGACGGCTCAGCACCGCTCACTACCACTCTGAACCTCTTGGCAGCACTTGCACCGCTCATAGCCACTCATAACCGCTCGTCACCACTCACGGACGCTCAGCACCACCAACGACCGCACTGAACGGCTCAGCACCACTCACTACCACTCTGAACCTCTCGGCATTACTATGAACTGCAGAGAGCCACTCGTAACAGCTTGTCACCGCTCGTCACCACTCACAGGCGCTCAGCACCACCAACGACCGCACTGGACGGCCCAGCACCGCCCATTTCCACTCTAAAACTTTTGGCAGCACTCGGCATTGACCAGAGCCACTAATAACGGCTCGTTACCGTTCGCCACCACTCACCGGCGCTCATCACCACCAACGACTGCGCTGGACGGCTCAGCACCGCTCACTACCACTTTCAACCTCTTGGCAGCACTCGGCACCGCTCAGGGCCACTATTAACTGCTCGTCACCACTCATGGGCGCTCAGCACCACCAACGACCGCACCAAATGGCTCAGCACCGCTCACTATCACTACGAACCTCTCGGCAGTAGTCGGAACCGACCAGAGCCACTCATAATTGCTCGCCACCGCTCGTCACCACTCATGGGTGCTGAGCATCACGATGCGCTTATTGGTATCACATGTTTATATAACCATATGCTTGTAATTATTTCTGTTATTACAAGCCAGCACATATTTATTTTGTACAAAATTTATGCATGTTTGCTCATGTAGAAAGCATTTCCTTGCAGTCTCTTTGTGGCTGTAAGTCAAAACGCGATTGTTTGGATAGCTGCCAAGCCTCAAAGTGGGGTGCACTGTCAATTTTCAATGTAGGCACGTCCGTTTTTGTTCTGATTGGTTAGATTTGGCCTGCTTCATTTTACACCTTGACTAAAACCAACCACGACTCTAATGATCGAGCCGGGTGGTTTGCAGCTGCGCTTCCAGGCTGCTTGATTTTTTTTTTCTTTTTTTTTTTCGGGCATGTTGGTTCCATCTGTACCCCCCCCACATAGCAGGGTAATTTGTCCATGATGGGCTCCAATTTATGATTCTGATTGACGTATTATTTGTGCTTCCCATTTATTTGCCCCTGCCCCACATGTTACACAGCGTTTTGTGGGAGGGGTGGGGTTGAAGTGTATGCTTTAGAATTTCGTTTTCATTTTCCTGCCCACCCATCCACCTCGCTCGTGCCTCAGCCCAAACAGCTCAAGTCAATTCAGTCGAACCTCCTCCTTCCATCCTACCCACCTTGCAGCTAGACTTAATCACTAATCCGCTTGTATTCCATTCGACTTAGTGAGATCCGCGAGTCGTTTGTCTGTTCGCGCGCCCCGCGCGCCTCGCGACCGTTAGATAGTCATGCGCGCCTCCAGCGTTTTCGTTTCGCCGCCCCGCGCTTTCATTTGTAGTTCACGGATATTGCCATTAATATCGTTTCGTCTGCATTTCGGAGGGCGGCGCGACGTGTATCGGACGTGACCGTCGATCTGTCGCGTCGCGAAATTTCGAAGTAGTTATCGAACAAACTCCGTTGCGCCGTTGCTGCGCAGTGAAGAGCGCCCGAAGCGCCGATGCTGGCGCGATGAAGAGCGCCCACCGTTGCGCTGGTCGTGAAGCAGCGCGACTTGTAAGCGGGCCCCGAGCTGCTCTTCCCGCCGCCCACACCTTCCGCCAGTCAGTACCGCCTGAAACAAGGGACTTCCGCCCTGTAACAAGGGACTTCCGCCTGAGTCCTGCACGCACTTCTCGATCCTCGTCCCCCCTGGCTTTAGAATAATGTCTAGTTTGGCACTCGCTTCTTACTACGTGCCAGCTCACGCGCTTCTCACAAGCTACGAGTACCCTTCAATTTCTCGTACACGGACGGTCTTGATGCGATCACGGGCTGGCAGCGTAAAAGCAGAGCCTGCACTGTGACAAAAAACGCAGTGACTGCCGAAACCAGCTGCTATCGTAAGGAATAAGCGTGAGTCCGCTCGCCGAGGTTGGTCTTCTGCTCGGCGTGGATCCTGGCGGTGCTTCTTCTTCGGGCGAAACCTTTCTTTGACTCACGGTTCCCTCCATTCCTCCTTTCTCTCGACCTCTCCGCGCCTCTCGTATATTCCTCCTCCACACGCATTTCTCATCGCGCGGTACCTAGAGTGGCTTCGTTCTCGTGAGCACATCCCATCGGATGTGCGGTTCCACACCAGCCCGAAAAGCTCCTCGGGATCCGTGACGTTGTCCGTCGATTTTCGCCTCAGATCAACGACCGGATCGCGTCGTGCTAGCTGGCATCAGAGGAGATGGCGGATCGAGCGCCATGAGGCAACGCCGCCCCGCGCGTCCTGCTCGGCGAAGGTGGTACGTAGCGGCACTCCACGTTCGTGGGCGCGTGAAGCGCCGTCCCGTGCTGTGCATAACGTGATTTGTTTCCGCTAACAAATCACGCTCTCCCTGCCGGTCAGTGTGCATAGTAAGGCTTGCGTTTGTTTTTTTATTTGCGTCAATCATTCGATTGTTTTGTAACAATTCGAACGTTTTTTTTGTTTCTTTGACAGGGACGCGGCGCGCATCAGAAGGCAGCGGCGCGCATGCATGTCACGGTGAGATGCGCATGCATGTCAGGCCGCTTCTCCCCGTGCGCAGGACGCAAGCGGGCAAGCGGGGAACCGGAGAGGGCGCGAGTGACGGTGTTGGAGCGCCCAGTGCTACGGGAGGTTCTTAGACGCGCCAGTCGCCTGGGCGAGCTCGTGCTCTTCACTGCCGGGCTGGAAGGTGCCATGGGATGTGAACGAGTGCAGTTGGGTTCGTTTCGGTTGCAGTTGAGCTGGGAACCGGAGAGGGCGTCCTCGTTCCCCCTTCGCCTCGTTCCGCCCCCCCTCGTTCCTCCCCCCTCGTTCCTCCCCCCTCGTTCCTTTCCCCTCGTTCCTTCCCGTCGTCCCTTCCCCCTCGTTCCTTCCCCCTCGTTCCTTCCCGTCGTTCCTTCCCCCTCGTTCCTTCCCCCTCGTTCCTTCCCTCTCCCCTCGTTCCTTCCCTCTCGTTCCGCTTTCCTCATTTCCCCTCGGTTTCCGCGCTGCAGGCGGAAGAGCAAGGCGTTTCCGTGCTGCAGGCGGAAGAGCAAGGCGTTTCCGCGCTGCAGGCGGAAGAGCAAGGCGTTTCCGCGCTGCAGGCGGAAGAGCAAGGCGTTTCCGCGCTGCAAGCGGAAGATCAAGGAGTTTCCGCGCTGCAGGCGGAAGAGCAAGGCGTTTCCGCGCTCATCCCTTCCCCTCGTCCCTTTCTCTTGTCCGTTTCCTTCCCCCTCGTTCCACCTTCCTCATTCCGCCGCTTTCCCCACTCTATTCCCCCTTGCTGGTTTTGCCCGGTCTCAATCCCCGTTTTTCCGCCCCGCCAGTCCTCACCCCCCTCCAGCCGGTGCAAGCAATGCAACGCCGCCGCCGCCGCCGCCGCCGCCGCCGCACGCCTCGGCGCTAATGCGGGCGGCCATGGGGCGCTGCAGTGGCACCAAGGCACGGCCACTTGGTAAGAGAGCACACGTGCCTGCTTGCATTCGTTTTGCCCTTGCTCGTTCCGCCCTGCCCTTGCTCGTTCCGCCCTTCGTCGTTCCGCCCTGCCTCGTTCCGCCCTGCATCGTTCCGCCTTGCCTCGTTCCGCCTTGCCTCGTTCCGCCTTGCATCGTTCCGCCTTGCATCGTTCCGCCTTGCCTCTTCCGCCTTGCCTCGTTCCGCCTTGCATCGTTCCGCCTTGCCTCGTTCCGCCTTGCATCGTTCCGCCTTGCATCGTTCCGCCTTGCATTGTTCCGCCTTGCATCGTTCCGCCTTGCATCGTTCCGCCTTGCATCGTTCCGCCTTGCATCGTTCCACCTTGCCTCATTCCGCCCTGCATCATTTCGCCATCCCCTATTCTCACCTCTCCTCCCCTCTGCTCAAGTCCTCTCCTCCCCTCTGTTCACCTCCTCTCCTCCCCTCTGTTCACCTCCTCTCCTCCCCTCTGTTCACCCCCTCTCCTCTCCTCTCCTCTCCTCTCCTCTCCTCTCCTCTCCTCTCCTCTCCTCTCCTCTGTTCACCTCCTCTCCTCCCCTAGCATCTAACTCCTCTCCTCCCCTCTGTTCACCTCTCCTCCCCTCCGTTCACCTCCTCTCCTCCCCTCTGTTCACCTCCTCTCCTCCCCTCGCATCAACTCCTCTCCTCCCCTCCGTTCACCTCTTGTCCTCCCCTCTGTTTACCTTCATCAACTCCTCTCCTCCCCTCTGTTCACCTCCTCTCCTCCCCTCTGTTCACCTCCTATCCTCCCCTTTGCTCAACTCCTCTTCTCCCCTCTCTTCACCTCCTCTCCTCCCCTTTTCTCAACTCCTTTCCTCCCCTCTGTTCACCTCCTCTCCTCCCCTCTCATCATCCTCTCCCCTCTGTTCACCTCCGCTCCTCCCCTCTGTTCACCTCCTCTCCTCCCCTCTGTTCACCTCCTCTGTTAACCTCCTCTCCTCCCCTCTGTTCAACACCCTCTCTGTTAACCTCCTCTCCTCCCCTCTGTTCAACACCCCCTCTGTTCACCTCCTCTCCTCCCATCTGCTCAACCTCTCCTCCCCTCTGTTCACCTCCTCTCCTCCCCACCACTCGCCACCTCTGCCACAATTTCAGAACCTGCCACACACCATCCCCTCACACCTACTGTTCTCTCTTGTTGCGTGTATGACTATTTCTGCTTTTCGTTCCTCTTCTTCTCTCTTGCACCGTGTATTCACTGTAGAGTGTTTCACCATCTCGGCAGCCCCTCACTCCCACTTGCCCTCACGCACACTTGCCATCCGTGCCGTGCTTCATTCCACCCCACCTCACCCCACCCCACCCCACCTCATCCCTCCCCACCGTGGGCAGGTGGCATTATCTCCTGTGGGGCGCCATTCTGAAGACATTGTGAAAAAAGTAGGATAGTAAATCCGGTCCCTAGTTGCGATGAATGGATTTCGAATGTAGGCAAGGCACTCCCTCGTGCTTGTTTTGTAAATACTGCTATATGAGGCGGTGTGGCCGTGTGCTGGCCATGCCTGGGGAGGAAGGGTGGGGGCGGCTTGGGCAAGGCCCGGGGATGGATGGATGGAAGGGGAGGCCTGTGGGTTTGAGCACAGGCCAGTGCAAGCCTGTAGGGTCGGGGTCTGGTTGGTTCGGAGATGAACAGTAACAGGAAGTGCAAGGGAGGAGAAAGAGAAAGAGGAGCATAGAGACAGGGACCATCAAGAAGAGAAGCAGGGACGGAAGACAAGCAGAGATGCAACAAGCAGGAGCAACAGAAACAGAAACCGGATTCTTGCGTGCAAGAGGCGGCCCGGCCCGAGGGGGCTCTGTGAGGGGTCTGTGAAGTGAGGTGCTGTGTGAGGGGGGCTATGCTGTGTGAGGGGGGCTATGCTGTGTGAGGGGGGCTATGCTGTGTGGGGGGGGCTATGCTGTGTGAGGGGGGCTATGCTGTGTGGGGGGGGCTATGCTGTGTGAGGGGGGCTATGCTGTGTGAGGGGGGCTATGCTGTGTGGGGGGGGCTATGCTGTGTGAGGGGGGCTATGCTGTGTGGGGGGGGCTATGCTGTGTGAGGGGGGCTATGCTGTGTGAGGGGGGCTATGCTGTGTGAGGGGGCTGTGTAGGGGGCTGTGAGGAGGATTGGGGGGTAGGGGGGCCTTAGGGGGGCCTTGGGGGGGGCCGTGGGGGGGTTTCCACTCGCTTCTCGTTATTGTCACTCCTCTTCATTGCCCGTTTCCTGCTTTATAGTACCACTGTCCTCTGTTTTGTTTGTTATTATCCTCTTGCACCGTTTCTTTCTTGCATCACAATAAGGAAAAGCACACTAAACCTTGTATCGCCTGCAGCAGCAGGAAGAGTCCGGGAAAGACATGCTGCTGCAGGTCATGCCGCAACATCTGAAGCAATAGTAGCAGCAGCATCATAAGAAGACGAGGCACCAGTGAAAGTCATGAGGTGAAGCGATGGGGCCAAGTCAAGCCAATGGGCATTGGGACTGAGAAGCGGCATTGGGCAACCAATGTCATGGACATCATGCCTCATGCCTCATGCTTCATCCCTCATCCCTCATGCCTCATCCCTCATGCCTCATCCCTCATGCCTCATCCCTCATGTCTCATGCCTCATGTCTCATGCCTCATGCCTCATGCCTCATGCCTCATGCCTCATGTCTCATGCCTCATAGCTCATGGACCATGATGCCCAACCATGCAAATGCGTTTGAACACTGTGAGACGGCAACTGGGAAATGGGCAGGCAGATGGTGTTAGGCTTGGCGACGGTGTGTGTCCGAATCATGTACAGGGCAATGCTATGCTAAGTCATACCCTTACTCAAATGTCAGGGTGACATTAAGAAAGGCACAGGGTGAAAGATATAAGCAGTAGTGACCCACACATCATGGTTCATGGCTGAACACATTGCCCACTGACTCACGAGTCATTTCACATGCATCGTGGTGCGCTGTACGGTAACGATCTGCCATGATGCACTAGGGGGGGTTGTGGTGGTACCCTTCCTACAAAAAAGGGGCGCGGGGCGTGGGGCGTAGGGTGTGGGGAGTGAGGAGTGGGGTCGGCGTGAGTGGCCAGGTTTGGTTGACGCCAGAGAGGGTGGCAGAGGTGGTGAGGCAGGCGAGAAGGGAGAGGTGCACGAAGCCACCGAGAGAGGCCGGAGCGAGTGGCGAGCGAGCGATGTCTGACTGTCTGCACTATGGATACCAGATGAATGCTTAGAAGGATTGAGGATAGCGTGGGAGTAATGAGAGCAGCAGTAGGGGCCAGGTGGAGAGCGAGTGAGATTGGTGAAGAGACGATGGCCTGCCACTGACCTGCCACGGACCTGCTACTGATTTGCCACTGACCCACTACTTCTGAGTATCAAGCATCAAGTAGCACAACCCACTACTTGTGAGTATCAAGCATCAAGTAGCACAACCTACTACTTGTGAGTATCAAGCATCAAGTAGCACAGCCCACTACTTTGAGTATCAAGCAGTATCGTATCAAGCATCAAGTAGCACAACCCACTACTTGTGAGTATCAAGCATCAAGTAGCACAACCCACTACTTCTGAGTATCAAGCATCAAGTAGCACAACCCATTATTCTGAGTATCAAGCATCAAGTAGCACAACCCACTACTTCTAAGTATCAAGCATCAAGTAGCACAACCCACTACTTCTGAGTATCAAGCATCACTGCCCTTCTCCCTTCGCTCCTCCACTACTCGCCTTTTGAGAAGAACACCACGAGGGGCCACCCAGCAGCCTCGCCCAGCTTCGCCTGCAGCCTCTCACACACCTCCGCCACGTCAGCAACCCACAGGTTGCCCCCATTCGCTGCAGCATTTCCCATGAACAGTGCGCCCATGCCATAAAGAGAAGGTGGGTGCGCTTAGGGGTGCAAATGGGTGTGGGAAAGAAAGCAGGAGCGAAGCAGAGCTGGAGAGGTCAGGGATGAGGGGAGGGGAGGGAAGAAGGAGTTTGGGAAGGGTGGGAACGGGGTAGTTGGCCAGGGTGGGAGGGAAGCGAGAGTTGCAGAGTGTTCTGGATGATCCTAAAAGAAACCCTTGGAGCTCAAAAGCATCCTCAATAACCTGCAATTCCAATTCCAAGGATGCTACCGACACGCACCCTCCTTTCCTTTCACCAACCCTCCTTCGTTGCACTCCCCTTCCCCTTTTTCACCGCCTGGAGTGACTCTCACACTCACCCCCACCCCACAGCGACCCCTCACCAACTCTCACACACATACCCACCCCTCACCGACCCTCACACACCAACGTTTACCGAACCTCACCGTGGTGATATACAGCCTGTTTGTCAACAGCCCCCTTCCCATCGTAGTAACGCCTGACGCGCTCTTACATGCCTCCGCAAGCCCCATCAGCAGCCCCCCCTTCACCAGTCCCTCGCCCTCACACCGCCCTCTCCCTGTCACCGCCCCCTAATGCCGCCGACGCTGCTTGCGCTGCTCGGAAGTTTCCCCCATTGCAAGAAACATGCCTGCTATATTGGTGCGACTTTTGAGAATTCTCAAAAGTCGCACCAATTCTGCTGAAGCTGCTTCTGTCTGACTGTTTGCTGCTGTTGCTTCTGCTCGGGCTGTTTGGCTGTTGCTTCTGTTCGGACCGTCACTGCTTGCCACTTGTTCGGACCGTCACTGCTTGCCACTTGTTCGGACCGTCACTGCTTGCCACTTGTTCGGACCGTCACTGCTTGCTACTGCTGCTGCCGTCACTGCTTGCTACTGCTGCTGCCGTCACTGCTTGCCACTGCTGCTGCCGTCACTGCTTGCCACTGCTGCTGCCGTCACTGCTTGCCACTGCTGCTGCCGTCACTGCTTGCCACTGCTGCTGCCGTCACTGCTTGCCACTGCTGCTGCCGTCACTGCTTGCCACTGCTGCTGCCGTCACTGCTTGCCACTGCTGCTGCCGTCACTGCTTGCCACTGCTGCTGCCGTCACTGCTTGCCACTGCTGCTGCCGTCACTGCTTGCCACTGCTGCTGCCGTCACTGCTTGCCACTGCTGCTGCCGTCACTGCTTGCCACTGCTGCTGCCGTCACTGCTTGCCACTGCTGCTGCCGTCACTGCTTGCCACTGCTGCTGCCGTCACTGCTTGCCACTGCTGCTGCCGTCACTGCTTGCCACTGCTGCTGCCGTCACTGCTTGCCACTGCTGCTGCCGTCACTGCTTGCCACTGCTGCTGCCGTCACTGCTTGCCACTGCTGCTGCCGTCACTGCTTGCCACTGCTGCTGCCGTCACTGCTTGCCACTGCTGCTGCCGTCACTGCTTGCCACTGCTGCTGCCGTCACTGCTTGCCACTGCTGCTGCCGTCACTGCTTGCCACTGCTGCTGCCGTCACTGCTTGCTGCTGCTGCCCTGCTGTTGCTGCCGATGTCGATGCTTGCGCTGCTGCCGCTCGCTGATTTGCAACCCCCTCGCCCTCTCCCTACTTATCCAGTCCTCTGCCTCGTTCCTTTCCGCAGGTCGCGTGGGTATTCTGGGAAGGAACCTGCCTGGGACTTTCACGCAGCCTGGCTGCTGCAATGGTCCCCGCTGGGTCAACACACCCAGCACCACAAGGGCTGCAGAAGCACCAGTAGAAGAAACAGCAGCAGCAGCAGCAGGAACAGCAGGGAAAAGCAGCAACAGCAGCCTAAGGGGTTTTTTTTTCACAATGCTTTGTCTCCAGTATTTTTGCACAATGTACAGTAAACTGATACAAGAGGATGTTATGCGAAGAATCGAAACACGTTTGATCTACATCTTGATGGTTGGGATCGCATGAGTGGTTCAGAAGCACCAGACAAGCACAACCACCAGAGCTGTACAGTCATCACTACCGTTTCCTGATGCTCAAGGCATCCTTGTTTGCAGTAGAAAACGGCAGGGGAAGGACATGGACGGCACACCTTAGTCAGACTACACCACTCATCATCACTCACGGATGCTCAGCACCACCAATGACCGCACACAACGGCCCAGCACTGCTCATTGCCACTCTGAACCGCTCGGAGCCACACACAGGCAGTCGGCACCACTTCCAACTATTCATCACCGCTCTCCCCGCTAACTGGCGCTCAGCACCACCAATGACCGCACACAACGGCCCAAGACCTCTCACTACCACTCTGAACCGCTTGGCAACACCTGGCACCAGTTAGAGCCACTCACTACCACTCGGCAGCACTCCCAACCGCTCGTCAAAGCTCCGCGCCGCTCGTGGGCGCTCAGCACCACCAACGACCGCACAGGTCGGCCCAGCACCGGTCACTATCACTGTGAACCTCTCGGCAGCAGCCCCAACTACCCAGAGCCACTCATAACCGCTCTTCACCGCTCGTCACCACTCACGGGCGCTCAGCACCACCAACGACAGCACTGGATGGCTGAGCACCGCTCACTACCACGGCACCACTCGCTACCGCTCACAAGCACTCGTAACCACTCGTCATCGGTGTCACCACTGACAGGCGCTCAGCACCACCAACGACTGCACTGGATAGCTCAGCACCGCTCACTTCCACTCTGAAACTCTCAGCAGCACTCGGCACCGCTCAGAGCTACACGTAACCGCTCTTCACCGCTCGCCACCACTCACAGGCGCTCAGCACCACCAGCGACTGCACAGGACGGCTCAGCACCGCTCACTACCACTATGAAACTCTCCGCAGCACTCGGCACCGCTCAGAGCCTCTCATAACCGCTCGTCACTGCTCCCCACCACTCACAGGCGCTCAACACCACCAACGACCGCACAGGACGGCTCAGCACCGCTCACTACCACTATGAAACTCTCCGCAGCACTCGGCACCGCTCAGAGCCACTCATAACCGCTCGCCACCACTCGTCACCACTCACGGATGCTCAGCACCACCAACAACCGCACAGGAAGGCTCGGCACCGCTCACTACCACTCTGAACCTCTCGGCAGCGCTCGGCACCGCTCACAGCCACTCATAACCGCTCGTCACCGCTCGTCACCACTCACGGGCACTTAGCACCACCAACGACCACACAGAACGGCTCAGCACCACCACTGACCTCACACAACGGCACAACACCGCTCTGAACCGCTCCCCAGCACCTCCGAACCACTGAGAGCCGCTCATCACCACTCAGCACCGCTCTTCACAACTCATCACCGCTCGTCACCGCGCGTCACCACTCACGGATGCTCAGCGCCACCAATGACCGAACACAACAGCTCAGCACCTCTCACTGCTGCTCTGAACCGCTCTGCAGCACTCGGCACCGCTCAGAGCCGCTCATCACCACTCGGCACCTCTCAGAGCCGATCATCACCACTCGTCACCACTCGTCACCACTCACGGGCGCTCAGCACCACCAATGACCGCACACAACAGCCCAACACCACTCACTGCCACTCTGATTCGCTCATAGCCACTCACAGCCACTCGTCACCGCTCC
Organism: Closterium sp. Naga37s-1; assembly: GCA_947471745.1. NCBI lineage: Eukaryota > Viridiplantae > Streptophyta > Zygnematophyceae > Desmidiales > Closteriaceae > Closterium > Closterium sp. Naga37s-1. Next base: position 27,771 of record CANJKZ010000150.1, on the reverse strand, counting down.
CAACCACTCATCACCGCTCATCACCGCTCGTCACCGCTCACGGGCGCTCAGCACCACCAACGATTGCAGACAACAGCATAGCACCGCTCACTACCACTCTGAACCGCTTGGCAACACATGGCACCGCTCAAAGCCACTCGTTACCACTCGGCATCGCTCCAAACCACTCTTCACCACTCCTCACAGCTCATCACTACTGATGGGCGCTCAGCACCACCAACAACCGCAGATAACCGCTCAACACCGCTCTCTACCACTCTGAACCTCTCGACAGCACTCGGCTCCGCTCACAGCCACTCATAACCGCTCGTCACAGCTCGTCACCACTCACAGGCGTTCAGCACCACCAAAGACCGCACAGAACGGCTCAGCACCACTCACTCCCACTCTGAACCTCTCGGATTACTCTGAATCGCCCAGAACCACTCGTAACCGCTAATCAGCACTCGTCACCACTCAAGGGCGCCCAGCACCACCAATGACCGCACTGGACGGCTCAGCACCACTCACTACCATTCTGAAACTCTCGGCAGCACTCAGCACCGCTCAGGGCCACTCATAACCGCTCGCCACTACTCACGGGCGCTCAACACCACCAACGACCGCACTAAACGGCTCAGCACCGGTCAATACCGCTCTCAACCTCTCAGCAGCACTCGGCACTGCTCAGAGCCAGACATAACCGCTCTTCACCGCTCGCCACCACTCACGGGCGCTCAGCACCACCAACGACCGCACGGGACGACTCAGCACCGCTCACTACCACTCCGAACCTCTCGGCAGCGCTCGGAACCGCTCAGAGCCATCCATAACCGCTCGTCACCGCTCGTCACTCCTCACGGGCGCTCAGCATCACCAACGACCGCACTGGACGACTCAGCACCGTTTACTACCACTCTAAACCTCTCGGCAGCGCTCGGCACCGCTCACAGCCACTCATAACCGCTCGTCACCATTCACGGGCGCTCAGCACCACCAACGACCGCACAGAACGACTCAGCACCGCTCACTACCACTCTGAACCTCTCGGCATTACTCCGAACCGCCCAGAGCCACTCATAACCGCTCGTCACCACTCACGGGCGCTCAGCACCACCAACGATCGCACTGGACGGCTCAGCACCGCTCACTACCACTCTGAACCTCTTGGCAGCACTTGCACCGCTCATAGCCACTCATAACCGCTCGTCACCACTCACGGACGCTCAGCACCACCAACGACCGCACTGAACGGCTCAGCACCACTCACTACCACTCTGAACCTCTCGGCATTACTATGAACTGCAGAGAGCCACTCGTAACAGCTTGTCACCGCTCGTCACCACTCACAGGCGCTCAGCACCACCAACGACCGCACTGGACGGCCCAGCACCGCCCATTTCCACTCTAAAACTTTTGGCAGCACTCGGCATTGACCAGAGCCACTAATAACGGCTCGTTACCGTTCGCCACCACTCACCGGCGCTCATCACCACCAACGACTGCGCTGGACGGCTCAGCACCGCTCACTACCACTTTCAACCTCTTGGCAGCACTCGGCACCGCTCAGGGCCACTATTAACTGCTCGTCACCACTCATGGGCGCTCAGCACCACCAACGACCGCACCAAATGGCTCAGCACCGCTCACTATCACTACGAACCTCTCGGCAGTAGTCGGAACCGACCAGAGCCACTCATAATTGCTCGCCACCGCTCGTCACCACTCATGGGTGCTGAGCATCACGATGCGCTTATTGGTATCACATGTTTATATAACCATATGCTTGTAATTATTTCTGTTATTACAAGCCAGCACATATTTATTTTGTACAAAATTTATGCATGTTTGCTCATGTAGAAAGCATTTCCTTGCAGTCTCTTTGTGGCTGTAAGTCAAAACGCGATTGTTTGGATAGCTGCCAAGCCTCAAAGTGGGGTGCACTGTCAATTTTCAATGTAGGCACGTCCGTTTTTGTTCTGATTGGTTAGATTTGGCCTGCTTCATTTTACACCTTGACTAAAACCAACCACGACTCTAATGATCGAGCCGGGTGGTTTGCAGCTGCGCTTCCAGGCTGCTTGATTTTTTTTTTCTTTTTTTTTTTCGGGCATGTTGGTTCCATCTGTACCCCCCCCACATAGCAGGGTAATTTGTCCATGATGGGCTCCAATTTATGATTCTGATTGACGTATTATTTGTGCTTCCCATTTATTTGCCCCTGCCCCACATGTTACACAGCGTTTTGTGGGAGGGGTGGGGTTGAAGTGTATGCTTTAGAATTTCGTTTTCATTTTCCTGCCCACCCATCCACCTCGCTCGTGCCTCAGCCCAAACAGCTCAAGTCAATTCAGTCGAACCTCCTCCTTCCATCCTACCCACCTTGCAGCTAGACTTAATCACTAATCCGCTTGTATTCCATTCGACTTAGTGAGATCCGCGAGTCGTTTGTCTGTTCGCGCGCCCCGCGCGCCTCGCGACCGTTAGATAGTCATGCGCGCCTCCAGCGTTTTCGTTTCGCCGCCCCGCGCTTTCATTTGTAGTTCACGGATATTGCCATTAATATCGTTTCGTCTGCATTTCGGAGGGCGGCGCGACGTGTATCGGACGTGACCGTCGATCTGTCGCGTCGCGAAATTTCGAAGTAGTTATCGAACAAACTCCGTTGCGCCGTTGCTGCGCAGTGAAGAGCGCCCGAAGCGCCGATGCTGGCGCGATGAAGAGCGCCCACCGTTGCGCTGGTCGTGAAGCAGCGCGACTTGTAAGCGGGCCCCGAGCTGCTCTTCCCGCCGCCCACACCTTCCGCCAGTCAGTACCGCCTGAAACAAGGGACTTCCGCCCTGTAACAAGGGACTTCCGCCTGAGTCCTGCACGCACTTCTCGATCCTCGTCCCCCCTGGCTTTAGAATAATGTCTAGTTTGGCACTCGCTTCTTACTACGTGCCAGCTCACGCGCTTCTCACAAGCTACGAGTACCCTTCAATTTCTCGTACACGGACGGTCTTGATGCGATCACGGGCTGGCAGCGTAAAAGCAGAGCCTGCACTGTGACAAAAAAACGCAGTGACTGCCGAAACCAGCTGCTATCGTAAGGAATAAGCGTGAGTCCGCTCGCCGAGGTTGGTCTTCTGCTCGGCGTGGATCCTGGCGGTGCTTCTTCTTCGGGCGAAACCTTTCTTTGACTCACGGTTCCCTCCATTCCTCCTTTCTCTCGACCTCTCCGCGCCTCTCGTATATTCCTCCTCCACACGCATTTCTCATCGCGCGGTACCTAGAGTGGCTTCGTTCTCGTGAGCACATCCCATCGGATGTGCGGTTCCACACCAGCCCGAAAAGCTCCTCGGGATCCGTGACGTTGTCCGTCGATTTTCGCCTCAGATCAACGACCGGATCGCGTCGTGCTAGCTGGCATCAGAGGAGATGGCGGATCGAGCGCCATGAGGCAACGCCGCCCCGCGCGTCCTGCTCGGCGAAGGTGGTACGTAGCGGCACTCCACGTTCGTGGGCGCGTGAAGCGCCGTCCCGTGCTGTGCATAACGTGATTTGTTTCCGCTAACAAATCACGCTCTCCCTGCCGGTCAGTGTGCATAGTAAGGCTTGCGTTTGTTTTTTTATTTGCGTCAATCATTCGATTGTTTTGTAACAATTCGAACGTTTTTTTTGTTTCTTTGACAGGGACGCGGCGCGCATCAGAAGGCAGCGGCGCGCATGCATGTCACGGTGAGATGCGCATGCATGTCAGGCCGCTTCTCCCCGTGCGCAGGACGCAAGCGGGCAAGCGGGGAACCGGAGAGGGCGCGAGTGACGGTGTTGGAGCGCCCAGTGCTACGGGAGGTTCTTAGACGCGCCAGTCGCCTGGGCGAGCTCGTGCTCTTCACTGCCGGGCTGGAAGGTGCCATGGGATGTGAACGAGTGCAGTTGGGTTCGTTTCGGTTGCAGTTGAGCTGGGAACCGGAGAGGGCGTCCTCGTTCCCCCTTCGCCTCGTTCCGCCCCCCCTCGTTCCTCCCCCCTCGTTCCTCCCCCCTCGTTCCTTTCCCCTCGTTCCTTCCCGTCGTCCCTTCCCCCTCGTTCCTTCCCCCTCGTTCCTTCCCGTCGTTCCTTCCCCCTCGTTCCTTCCCCCTCGTTCCTTCCCTCTCCCCTCGTTCCTTCCCTCTCGTTCCGCTTTCCTCATTTCCCCTCGGTTTCCGCGCTGCAGGCGGAAGAGCAAGGCGTTTCCGTGCTGCAGGCGGAAGAGCAAGGCGTTTCCGCGCTGCAGGCGGAAGAGCAAGGCGTTTCCGCGCTGCAGGCGGAAGAGCAAGGCGTTTCCGCGCTGCAAGCGGAAGATCAAGGAGTTTCCGCGCTGCAGGCGGAAGAGCAAGGCGTTTCCGCGCTCATCCCTTCCCCTCGTCCCTTTCTCTTGTCCGTTTCCTTCCCCCTCGTTCCACCTTCCTCATTCCGCCGCTTTCCCCACTCTATTCCCCCTTGCTGGTTTTGCCCGGTCTCAATCCCCGTTTTTCCGCCCCGCCAGTCCTCACCCCCCTCCAGCCGGTGCAAGCAATGCAACGCCGCCGCCGCCGCCGCCGCCGCCGCCGCACGCCTCGGCGCTAATGCGGGCGGCCATGGGGCGCTGCAGTGGCACCAAGGCACGGCCACTTGGTAAGAGAGCACACGTGCCTGCTTGCATTCGTTTTGCCCTTGCTCGTTCCGCCCTGCCCTTGCTCGTTCCGCCCTTCGTCGTTCCGCCCTGCCTCGTTCCGCCCTGCATCGTTCCGCCTTGCCTCGTTCCGCCTTGCCTCGTTCCGCCTTGCATCGTTCCGCCTTGCATCGTTCCGCCTTGCCTCTTCCGCCTTGCCTCGTTCCGCCTTGCATCGTTCCGCCTTGCCTCGTTCCGCCTTGCATCGTTCCGCCTTGCATCGTTCCGCCTTGCATTGTTCCGCCTTGCATCGTTCCGCCTTGCATCGTTCCGCCTTGCATCGTTCCGCCTTGCATCGTTCCACCTTGCCTCATTCCGCCCTGCATCATTTCGCCATCCCCTATTCTCACCTCTCCTCCCCTCTGCTCAAGTCCTCTCCTCCCCTCTGTTCACCTCCTCTCCTCCCCTCTGTTCACCTCCTCTCCTCCCCTCTGTTCACCCCCTCTCCTCTCCTCTCCTCTCCTCTCCTCTCCTCTCCTCTCCTCTCCTCTCCTCTCCTCTGTTCACCTCCTCTCCTCCCCTAGCATCAACTCCTCTCCTCCCCTCTGTTCACCTCTCCTCCCCTCCGTTCACCTCCTCTCCTCCCCTCTGTTCACCTCCTCTCCTCCCCTCGCATCAACTCCTCTCCTCCCCTCCGTTCACCTCTTGTCCTCCCCTCTGTTTACCTTCATCAACTCCTCTCCTCCCCTCTGTTCACCTCCTCTCCTCCCCTCTGTTCACCTCCTATCCTCCCCTTTGCTCAACTCCTCTTCTCCCCTCTCTTCACCTCCTCTCCTCCCCTTTTCTCAACTCCTTTCCTCCCCTCTGTTCACCTCCTCTCCTCCCCTCTCATCATCCTCTCCCCTCTGTTCACCTCCGCTCCTCCCCTCTGTTCACCTCCTCTCCTCCCCTCTGTTCACCTCCTCTGTTAACCTCCTCTCCTCCCCTCTGTTCAACACCCTCTCTGTTAACCTCCTCTCCTCCCCTCTGTTCAACACCCCCTCTGTTCACCTCCTCTCCTCCCATCTGCTCAACCTCTCCTCCCCTCTGTTCACCTCCTCTCCTCCCCACCACTCGCCACCTCTGCCACAATTTCAGAACCTGCCACACACCATCCCCTCACACCTACTGTTCTCTCTTGTTGCGTGTATGACTATTTCTGCTTTTCGTTCCTCTTCTTCTCTCTTGCACCGTGTATTCACTGTAGAGTGTTTCACCATCTCGGCAGCCCCTCACTCCCACTTGCCCTCACGCACACTTGCCATCCGTGCCGTGCTTCATTCCACCCCACCTCACCCCACCCCACCCCACCTCATCCCTCCCCACCGTGGGCAGGTGGCATTATCTCCTGTGGGGCGCCATTCTGAAGACATTGTGAAAAAAGTAGGATAGTAAATCCGGTCCCTAGTTGCGATGAATGGATTTCGAATGTAGGCAAGGCACTCCCTCGTGCTTGTTTTGTAAATACTGCTATATGAGGCGGTGTGGCCGTGTGCTGGCCATGCCTGGGGAGGAAGGGTGGGGGCGGCTTGGGCAAGGCCCGGGGATGGATGGATGGAAGGGGAGGCCTGTGGGTTTGAGCACAGGCCAGTGCAAGCCTGTAGGGTCGGGGTCTGGTTGGTTCGGAGATGAACAGTAACAGGAAGTGCAAGGGAGGAGAAAGAGAAAGAGGAGCATAGAGACAGGGACCATCAAGAAGAGAAGCAGGGACGGAAGACAAGCAGAGATGCAACAAGCAGGAGCAACAGAAACAGAAACCGGATTCTTGCGTGCAAGAGGCGGCCCGGCCCGAGGGGGCTCTGTGAGGGGTCTGTGAAGTGAGGTGCTGTGTGAGGGGGGCTATGCTGTGTGAGGGGGGCTATGCTGTGTGAGGGGGGCTATGCTGTGTGGGGGGGGCTATGCTGTGTGAGGGGGGCTATGCTGTGTGGGGGGGGCTATGCTGTGTGAGGGGGGCTATGCTGTGTGAGGGGGGCTATGCTGTGTGGGGGGGGCTATGCTGTGTGAGGGGGGCTATGCTGTGTGGGGGGGGCTATGCTGTGTGAGGGGGGCTATGCTGTGTGAGGGGGGCTATGCTGTGTGAGGGGGCTGTGTAGGGGGCTGTGAGGAGGATTGGGGGGTAGGGGGGCCTTAGGGGGGCCTTGGGGGGGGCCGTGGGGGGGTTTCCACTCGCTTCTCGTTATTGTCACTCCTCTTCATTGCCCGTTTCCTGCTTTATAGTACCACTGTCCTCTGTTTTGTTTGTTATTATCCTCTTGCACCGTTTCTTTCTTGCATCACAATAAGGAAAAGCACACTAAACCTTGTATCGCCTGCAGCAGCAGGAAGAGTCCGGGAAAGACATGCTGCTGCAGGTCATGCCGCAACATCTGAAGCAATAGTAGCAGCAGCATCATAAGAAGACGAGGCACCAGTGAAAGTCATGAGGTGAAGCGATGGGGCCAAGTCAAGCCAATGGGCATTGGGACTGAGAAGCGGCATTGGGCAACCAATGTCATGGACATCATGCCTCATGCCTCATGCTTCATCCCTCATCCCTCATGCCTCATCCCTCATGCCTCATCCCTCATGCCTCATCCCTCATGTCTCATGCCTCATGTCTCATGCCTCATGCCTCATGCCTCATGCCTCATGCCTCATGTCTCATGCCTCATAGCTCATGGACCATGATGCCCAACCATGCAAATGCGTTTGAACACTGTGAGACGGCAACTGGGAAATGGGCAGGCAGATGGTGTTAGGCTTGGCGACGGTGTGTGTCCGAATCATGTACAGGGCAATGCTATGCTAAGTCATACCCTTACTCAAATGTCAGGGTGACATTAAGAAAGGCACAGGGTGAAAGATATAAGCAGTAGTGACCCACACATCATGGTTCATGGCTGAACACATTGCCCACTGACTCACGAGTCATTTCACATGCATCGTGGTGCGCTGTACGGTAACGATCTGCCATGATGCACTAGGGGGGGTTGTGGTGGTACCCTTCCTACAAAAAAGGGGCGCGGGGCGTGGGGCGTAGGGTGTGGGGAGTGAGGAGTGGGGTCGGCGTGAGTGGCCAGGTTTGGTTGACGCCAGAGAGGGTGGCAGAGGTGGTGAGGCAGGCGAGAAGGGAGAGGTGCACGAAGCCACCGAGAGAGGCCGGAGCGAGTGGCGAGCGAGCGATGTCTGACTGTCTGCACTATGGATACCAGATGAATGCTTAGAAGGATTGAGGATAGCGTGGGAGTAATGAGAGCAGCAGTAGGGGCCAGGTGGAGAGCGAGTGAGATTGGTGAAGAGACGATGGCCTGCCACTGACCTGCCACGGACCTGCTACTGATTTGCCACTGACCCACTACTTCTGAGTATCAAGCATCAAGTAGCACAACCCACTACTTGTGAGTATCAAGCATCAAGTAGCACAACCTACTACTTGTGAGTATCAAGCATCAAGTAGCACAGCCCACTACTTCTGAGTATCAAGCATCAAGTAGCACAACCCACTACTTGTGAGTATCAAGCATCAAGTAGCACAACCCACTACTTCTGAGTATCAAGCATCAAGTAGCACAACCCATTATTCTGAGTATCAAGCATCAAGTAGCACAACCCACTACTTCTAAGTATCAAGCATCAAGTAGCACAACCCACTACTTCTGAGTATCAAGCATCACTGCCCTTCTCCCTTCGCTCCTCCACTACTCGCCTTTTGAGAAGAACACCACGAGGGGCCACCCAGCAGCCTCGCCCAGCTTCGCCTGCAGCCTCTCACACACCTCCGCCACGTCAGCAACCCACAGGTTGCCCCCATTCGCTGCAGCATTTCCCATGAACAGTGCGCCCATGCCATAAAGAGAAGGTGGGTGCGCTTAGGGGTGCAAATGGGTGTGGGAAAGAAAGCAGGAGCGAAGCAGAGCTGGAGAGGTCAGGGATGAGGGGAGGGGAGGGAAGAAGGAGTTTGGGAAGGGTGGGAACGGGGTAGTTGGCCAGGGTGGGAGGGAAGCGAGAGTTGCAGAGTGTTCTGGATGATCCTAAAAGAAACCCTTGGAGCTCAAAAGCATCCTCAATAACCTGCAATTCCAATTCCAAGGATGCTACCGACACGCACCCTCCTTTCCTTTCACCAACCCTCCTTCGTTGCACTCCCCTTCCCCTTTTTCACCGCCTGGAGTGACTCTCACACTCACCCCCACCCCACAGCGACCCCTCACCAACTCTCACACACATACCCACCCCTCACCGACCCTCACACACCAACGTTTACCGAACCTCACCGTGGTGATATACAGCCTGTTTGTCAACAGCCCCCTTCCCATCGTAGTAACGCCTGACGCGCTCTTACATGCCTCCGCAAGCCCCATCAGCAGCCCCCCCTTCACCAGTCCCTCGCCCTCACACCGCCCTCTCCCTGTCACCGCCCCCTAATGCCGCCGACGCTGCTTGCGCTGCTCGGAAGTTTCCCCCATTGCAAGAAACATGCCTGCTATATTGGTGCGACTTTTGAGAATTCTCAAAAGTCGCACCAATTCTGCTGAAGCTGCTTCTGTCTGACTGTTTGCTGCTGTTGCTTCTGCTCGGGCTGTTTGGCTGTTGCTTCTGTTCGGACCGTCACTGCTTGCCACTTGTTCGGACCGTCACTGCTTGCCACTTGTTCGGACCGTCACTGCTTGCCACTTGTTCGGACCGTCACTGCTTGCTACTGCTGCTGCCGTCACTGCTTGCTACTGCTGCTGCCGTCACTGCTTGCCACTGCTGCTGCCGTCACTGCTTGCCACTGCTGCTGCCGTCACTGCTTGCCACTGCTGCTGCCGTCACTGCTTGCCACTGCTGCTGCCGTCACTGCTTGCCACTGCTGCTGCCGTCACTGCTTGCCACTGCTGCTGCCGTCACTGCTTGCCACTGCTGCTGCCGTCACTGCTTGCCACTGCTGCTGCCGTCACTGCTTGCCACTGCTGCTGCCGTCACTGCTTGCCACTGCTGCTGCCGTCACTGCTTGCCACTGCTGCTGCCGTCACTGCTTGCCACTGCTGCTGCCGTCACTGCTTGCCACTGCTGCTGCCGTCACTGCTTGCCACTGCTGCTGCCGTCACTGCTTGCCACTGCTGCTGCCGTCACTGCTTGCCACTGCTGCTGCCGTCACTGCTTGCCACTGCTGCTGCCGTCACTGCTTGCCACTGCTGCTGCCGTCACTGCTTGCCACTGCTGCTGCCGTCACTGCTTGCCACTGCTGCTGCCGTCACTGCTTGCCACTGCTGCTGCCGTCACTGCTTGCCACTGCTGCTGCCGTCACTGCTTGCCACTGCTGCTGCCGTCACTGCTTGCCACTGCTGCTGCCGTCACTGCTTGCCACTGCTGCTGCCGTCACTGCTTGCTGCTGCTGCCCTGCTGTTGCTGCCGATGTCGATGCTTGCGCTGCTGCCGCTCGCTGATTTGCAACCCCCTCGCCCTCTCCCTACTTATCCAGTCCTCTGCCTCGTTCCTTTCCGCAGGTCGCGTGGGTATTCTGGGAAGGAACCTGCCTGGGACTTTCACGCAGCCTGGCTGCTGCAATGGTCCCCGCTGGGTCAACACACCCAGCACCACAAGGGCTGCAGAAGCACCAGTAGAAGAAACAGCAGCAGCAGCAGGAACAGCAGGGAAAAGCAGCAACAGCAGCCTAAGGGGTTTTTTTTTCACAATGCTTTGTCTCCAGTATTTTTGCACAATGTACAGTAAACTGATACAAGAGGATGTTATGCGAAGAATCGAAACACGTTTGATCTACATCTTGATGGTTGGGATCGCATGAGTGGTTCAGAAGCACCAGACAAGCACAACCACCAGAGCTGTACAGTCATCACTACCGTTTCCTGATGCTCAAGGCATCCTTGTTTGCAGTAGAAAACGGCAGGGGAAGGACATGGACGGCACACCTTAGTCAGACTACACCACTCATCATCACTCACGGATGCTCAGCACCACCAATGACCGCACACAACGGCCCAGCACTGCTCATTGCCACTCTGAACCGCTCGGAGCCACACACAGGCAGTCGGCACCACTTCCAACTATTCATCACCGCTCTCCCCGCTAACTGGCGCTCAGCACCACCAATGACCGCACACAACGGCCCAAGACCTCTCACTACCACTCTGAACCGCTTGGCAACACCTGGCACCAGTTAGAGCCACTCACTACCACTCGGCAGCACTCCCAACCGCTCGTCAAAGCTCCGCGCCGCTCGTGGGCGCTCAGCACCACCAACGACCGCACAGGTCGGCCCAGCACCGGTCACTATCACTGTGAACCTCTCGGCAGCAGCCCCAACTACCCAGAGCCACTCATAACCGCTCTTCACCGCTCGTCACCACTCACGGGCGCTCAGCACCACCAACGACAGCACTGGATGGCTGAGCACCGCTCACTACCACGGCACCACTCGCTACCGCTCACAAGCACTCGTAACCACTCGTCATCGGTGTCACCACTGACAGGCGCTCAGCACCACCAACGACTGCACTGGATAGCTCAGCACCGCTCACTTCCACTCTGAAACTCTCAGCAGCACTCGGCACCGCTCAGAGCTACACGTAACCGCTCTTCACCGCTCGCCACCACTCACAGGCGCTCAGCACCACCAGCGACTGCACAGGACGGCTCAGCACCGCTCACTACCACTATGAAACTCTCCGCAGCACTCGGCACCGCTCAGAGCCTCTCATAACCGCTCGTCACTGCTCCCCACCACTCACAGGCGCTCAACACCACCAACGACCGCACAGGACGGCTCAGCACCGCTCACTACCACTATGAAACTCTCCGCAGCACTCGGCACCGCTCAGAGCCACTCATAACCGCTCGCCACCACTCGTCACCACTCACGGATGCTCAGCACCACCAACAACCGCACAGGAAGGCTCGGCACCGCTCACTACCACTCTGAACCTCTCGGCAGCGCTCGGCACCGCTCACAGCCACTCATAACCGCTCGTCACCGCTCGTCACCACTCACGGGCACTTAGCACCACCAACGACCACACAGAACGGCTCAGCACCACCACTGACCTCACACAACGGCACAACACCGCTCTGAACCGCTCCCCAGCACCTCCGAACCACTGAGAGCCGCTCATCACCACTCAGCACCGCTCTTCACAACTCATCACCGCTCGTCACCGCGCGTCACCACTCACGGATGCTCAGCGCCACCAATGACCGAACACAACAGCTCAGCACCTCTCACTGCTGCTCTGAACCGCTCTGCAGCACTCGGCACCGCTCAGAGCCGCTCATCACCACTCGGCACCTCTCAGAGCCGATCATCACCACTCGTCACCACTCGTCACCACTCACGGGCGCTCAGCACCACCAATGACCGCACACAACAGCCCAACACCACTCACTGCCACTCTGATTCGCTCATAGCCACTCACAGCCACTCGTCACCGCTCCCAACCACTCATCACCGCTCATCACCGCTCGTCACCGCTCACGGGCGCTCAGCACCACCAACGATTGCAGACAACAGCATAGCACCGCTCACTACCACTCTGAACCGCTTGGCAACACATGGCACCGCTCAAAGCCACTCGTTACCACTCGGCATCGCTCCAAACCACTCTTCACCACTCCTCACAGCTCATCACTACTGATGGGCGCTCAGCACCACCAACAACCGCAGATAACCGCTCAACACCGCTCTCTACCACTCTGAACCTCTCGACAGCACTCGGCTCCGCTCACAGCCACTCATAACCGCTCGTCACAGCTCGTCACCACTCACAGGCGTTCAGCACCACCAAAGACCGCACAGAACGGCTCAGCACCACTCACTCCCACTCTGAACCTCTCGGATTACTCTGAATCGCCCAGAACCACTCGTAACCGCTAATCAGCACTCGTCACCACTCAAGGGCGCCCAGCACCACCAATGACCGCACTGGACGGCTCAGCACCACTCACTACCATTCTGAAACTCTCGGCAGCACTCAGCACCGCTCAGGGCCACTCATAACCGCTCGCCACTACTCACGGGCGCTCAACACCACCAACGACCGCACTAAACGGCTCAGCACCGGTCAATACCGCTCTCAACCTCTCAGCAGCACTCGGCACTGCTCAGAGCCAGACATAACCGCTCTTCACCGCTCGCCACCACTCACGGGCGCTCAGCACCACCAACGACCGCACGGGACGACTCAGCACCGCTCACTACCACTCCGAACCTCTCGGCAGCGCTCGGAACCGCTCAGAGCCATCCATAACCGCTCGTCACCGCTCGTCACTCCTCACGGGCGCTCAGCATCACCAACGACCGCACTGGACGACTCAGCACCGTTTACTACCACTCTAAACCTCTCGGCAGCGCTCGGCACCGCTCACAGCCACTCATAACCGCTCGTCACCATTCACGGGCGCTCAGCACCACCAACGACCGCACAGAACGACTCAGCACCGCTCACTACCACTCTGAACCTCTCGGCATTACTCCGAACCGCCCAGAGCCACTCATAACCGCTCGTCACCACTCACGGGCGCTCAGCACCACCAACGATCGCACTGGACGGCTCAGCACCGCTCACTACCACTCTGAACCTCTTGGCAGCACTTGCACCGCTCATAGCCACTCATAACCGCTCGTCACCACTCACGGACGCTCAGCACCACCAACGACCGCACTGAACGGCTCAGCACCACTCACTACCACTCTGAACCTCTCGGCATTACTATGAACTGCAGAGAGCCACTCGTAACAGCTTGTCACCGCTCGTCACCACTCACAGGCGCTCAGCACCACCAACGACCGCACTGGACGGCCCAGCACCGCCCATTTCCACTCTAAAACTTTTGGCAGCACTCGGCATTGACCAGAGCCACTAATAACGGCTCGTTACCGTTCGCCACCACTCACCGGCGCTCATCACCACCAACGACTGCGCTGGACGGCTCAGCACCGCTCACTACCACTTTCAACCTCTTGGCAGCACTCGGCACCGCTCAGGGCCACTATTAACTGCTCGTCACCACTCATGGGCGCTCAGCACCACCAACGACCGCACCAAATGGCTCAGCACCGCTCACTATCACTACGAACCTCTCGGCAGTAGTCGGAACCGACCAGAGCCACTCATAATTGCTCGCCACCGCTCGTCACCACTCATGGGTGCTGAGCATCACGATGCGCTTATTGGTATCACATGTTTATATAACCATATGCTTGTAATTATTTCTGTTATTACAAGCCAGCACATATTTATTTTGTACAAAATTTATGCATGTTTGCTCATGTAGAAAGCATTTCCTTGCAGTCTCTTTGTGGCTGTAAGTCAAAACGCGATTGTTTGGATAGCTGCCAAGCCTCAAAGTGGGGTGCACTGTCAATTTTCAATGTAGGCACGTCCGTTTTTGTTCTGATTGGTTAGATTTGGCCTGCTTCATTTTACACCTTGACTAAAACCAACCACGACTCTAATGATCGAGCCGGGTGGTTTGCAGCTGCGCTTCCAGGCTGCTTGATTTTTTTTTTCTTTTTTTTTTTCGGGCATGTTGGTTCCATCTGTACCCCCCCCACATAGCAGGGTAATTTGTCCATGATGGGCTCCAATTTATGATTCTGATTGACGTATTATTTGTGCTTCCCATTTATTTGCCCCTGCCCCACATGTTACACAGCGTTTTGTGGGAGGGGTGGGGTTGAAGTGTATGCTTTAGAATTTCGTTTTCATTTTCCTGCCCACCCATCCACCTCGCTCGTGCCTCAGCCCAAACAGCTCAAGTCAATTCAGTCGAACCTCCTCCTTCCATCCTACCCACCTTGCAGCTAGACTTAATCACTAATCCGCTTGTATTCCATTCGACTTAGTGAGATCCGCGAGTCGTTTGTCTGTTCGCGCGCCCCGCGCGCCTCGCGACCGTTAGATAGTCATGCGCGCCTCCAGCGTTTTCGTTTCGCCGCCCCGCGCTTTCATTTGTAGTTCACGGATATTGCCATTAATATCGTTTCGTCTGCATTTCGGAGGGCGGCGCGACGTGTATCGGACGTGACCGTCGATCTGTCGCGTCGCGAAATTTCGAAGTAGTTATCGAACAAACTCCGTTGCGCCGTTGCTGCGCAGTGAAGAGCGCCCGAAGCGCCGATGCTGGCGCGATGAAGAGCGCCCACCGTTGCGCTGGTCGTGAAGCAGCGCGACTTGTAAGCGGGCCCCGAGCTGCTCTTCCCGCCGCCCACACCTTCCGCCAGTCAGTACCGCCTGAAACAAGGGACTTCCGCCCTGTAACAAGGGACTTCCGCCTGAGTCCTGCACGCACTTCTCGATCCTCGTCCCCCCTGGCTTTAGAATAATGTCTAGTTTGGCACTCGCTTCTTACTACGTGCCAGCTCACGCGCTTCTCACAAGCTACGAGTACCCTTCAATTTCTCGTACACGGACGGTCTTGATGCGATCACGGGCTGGCAGCGTAAAAGCAGAGCCTGCACTGTGACAAAAAACGCAGTGACTGCCGAAACCAGCTGCTATCGTAAGGAATAAGCGTGAGTCCGCTCGCCGAGGTTGGTCTTCTGCTCGGCGTGGATCCTGGCGGTGCTTCTTCTTCGGGCGAAACCTTTCTTTGACTCACGGTTCCCTCCATTCCTCCTTTCTCTCGACCTCTCCGCGCCTCTCGTATATTCCTCCTCCACACGCATTTCTCATCGCGCGGTACCTAGAGTGGCTTCGTTCTCGTGAGCACATCCCATCGGATGTGCGGTTCCACACCAGCCCGAAAAGCTCCTCGGGATCCGTGACGTTGTCCGTCGATTTTCGCCTCAGATCAACGACCGGATCGCGTCGTGCTAGCTGGCATCAGAGGAGATGGCGGATCGAGCGCCATGAGGCAACGCCGCCCCGCGCGTCCTGCTCGGCGAAGGTGGTACGTAGCGGCACTCCACGTTCGTGGGCGCGTGAAGCGCCGTCCCGTGCTGTGCATAACGTGATTTGTTTCCGCTAACAAATCACGCTCTCCCTGCCGGTCAGTGTGCATAGTAAGGCTTGCGTTTGTTTTTTTATTTGCGTCAATCATTCGATTGTTTTGTAACAATTCGAACGTTTTTTTTGTTTCTTTGACAGGGACGCGGCGCGCATCAGAAGGCAGCGGCGCGCATGCATGTCACGGTGAGATGCGCATGCATGTCAGGCCGCTTCTCCCCGTGCGCAGGACGCAAGCGGGCAAGCGGGGAACCGGAGAGGGCGCGAGTGACGGTGTTGGAGCGCCCAGTGCTACGGGAGGTTCTTAGACGCGCCAGTCGCCTGGGCGAGCTCGTGCTCTTCACTGCCGGGCTGGAAGGTGCCATGGGATGTGAACGAGTGCAGTTGGGTTCGTTTCGGTTGCAGTTGAGCTGGGAACCGGAGAGGGCGTCCTCGTTCCCCCTTCGCCTCGTTCCGCCCCCCCTCGTTCCTCCCCCCTCGTTCCTCCCCCCTCGTTCCTTTCCCCTCGTTCCTTCCCGTCGTCCCTTCCCCCTCGTTCCTTCCCCCTCGTTCCTTCCCGTCGTTCCTTCCCCCTCGTTCCTTCCCCCTCGTTCCTTCCCTCTCCCCTCGTTCCTTCCCTCTCGTTCCGCTTTCCTCATTTCCCCTCGGTTTCCGCGCTGCAGGCGGAAGAGCAAGGCGTTTCCGTGCTGCAGGCGGAAGAGCAAGGCGTTTCCGCGCTGCAGGCGGAAGAGCAAGGCGTTTCCGCGCTGCAGGCGGAAGAGCAAGGCGTTTCCGCGCTGCAAGCGGAAGATCAAGGAGTTTCCGCGCTGCAGGCGGAAGAGCAAGGCGTTTCCGCGCTCATCCCTTCCCCTCGTCCCTTTCTCTTGTCCGTTTCCTTCCCCCTCGTTCCACCTTCCTCATTCCGCCGCTTTCCCCACTCTATTCCCCCTTGCTGGTTTTGCCCGGTCTCAATCCCCGTTTTTCCGCCCCGCCAGTCCTCACCCCCCTCCAGCCGGTGCAAGCAATGCAACGCCGCCGCCGCCGCCGCCGCCGCCGCCGCACGCCTCGGCGCTAATGCGGGCGGCCATGGGGCGCTGCAGTGGCACCAAGGCACGGCCACTTGGTAAGAGAGCACACGTGCCTGCTTGCATTCGTTTTGCCCTTGCTCGTTCCGCCCTGCCCTTGCTCGTTCCGCCCTTCGTCGTTCCGCCCTGCCTCGTTCCGCCCTGCATCGTTCCGCCTTGCCTCGTTCCGCCTTGCCTCGTTCCGCCTTGCATCGTTCCGCCTTGCATCGTTCCGCCTTGCCTCTTCCGCCTTGCCTCGTTCCGCCTTGCATCGTTCCGCCTTGCCTCGTTCCGCCTTGCATCGTTCCGCCTTGCATCGTTCCGCCTTGCATTGTTCCGCCTTGCATCGTTCCGCCTTGCATCGTTCCGCCTTGCATCGTTCCGCCTTGCATCGTTCCACCTTGCCTCATTCCGCCCTGCATCATTTCGCCATCCCCTATTCTCACCTCTCCTCCCCTCTGCTCAAGTCCTCTCCTCCCCTCTGTTCACCTCCTCTCCTCCCCTCTGTTCACCTCCTCTCCTCCCCTCTGTTCACCCCCTCTCCTCTCCTCTCCTCTCCTCTCCTCTCCTCTCCTCTCCTCTCCTCTCCTCTCCTCTGTTCACCTCCTCTCCTCCCCTAGCATCAACTCCTCTCCTCCCCTCTGTTCACCTCTCCTCCCCTCCGTTCACCTCCTCTCCTCCCCTCTGTTCACCTCCTCTCCTCCCCTCGCATCAACTCCTCTCCTCCCCTCCGTTCACCTCTTGTCCTCCCCTCTGTTTACCTTCATCAACTCCTCTCCTCCCCTCTGTTCACCTCCTCTCCTCCCCTCTGTTCACCTCCTATCCTCCCCTTTGCTCAACTCCTCTTCTCCCCTCTCTTCACCTCCTCTCCTCCCCTTTTCTCAACTCCTTTCCTCCCCTCTGTTCACCTCCTCTCCTCCCCTCTCATCATCCTCTCCCCTCTGTTCACCTCCGCTCCTCCCCTCTGTTCACCTCCTCTCCTCCCCTCTGTTCACCTCCTCTGTTAACCTCCTCTCCTCCCCTCTGTTCAACACCCTCTCTGTTAACCTCCTCTCCTCCCCTCTGTTCAACACCCCCTCTGTTCACCTCCTCTCCTCCCATCTGCTCAACCTCTCCTCCCCTCTGTTCACCTCCTCTCCTCCCCACCACTCGCCACCTCTGCCACAATTTCAGAACCTGCCACACACCATCCCCTCACACCTACTGTTCTCTCTTGTTGCGTGTATGACTATTTCTGCTTTTCGTTCCTCTTCTTCTCTCTTGCACCGTGTATTCACTGTAGAGTGTTTCACCATCTCGGCAGCCCCTCACTCCCACTTGCCCTCACGCACACTTGCCATCCGTGCCGTGCTTCATTCCACCCCACCTCACCCCACCCCACCCCACCTCATCCCTCCCCACCGTGGGCAGGTGGCATTATCTCCTGTGGGGCGCCATTCTGAAGACATTGTGAAAAAAGTAGGATAGTAAATCCGGTCCCTAGTTGCGATGAATGGATTTCGAATGTAGGCAAGGCACTCCCTCGTGCTTGTTTTGTAAATACTGCTATATGAGGCGGTGTGGCCGTGTGCTGGCCATGCCTGGGGAGGAAGGGTGGGGGCGGCTTGGGCAAGGCCCGGGGATGGATGGATGGAAGGGGAGGCCTGTGGGTTTGAGCACAGGCCAGTGCAAGCCTGTAGGGTCGGGGTCTGGTTGGTTCGGAGATGAACAGTAACAGGAAGTGCAAGGGAGGAGAAAGAGAAAGAGGAGCATAGAGACAGGGACCATCAAGAAGAGAAGCAGGGACGGAAGACAAGCAGAGATGCAACAAGCAGGAGCAACAGAAACAGAAACCGGATTCTTGCGTGCAAGAGGCGGCCCGGCCCGAGGGGGCTCTGTGAGGGGTCTGTGAAGTGAGGTGCTGTGTGAGGGGGGCTATGCTGTGTGAGGGGGGCTATGCTGTGTGAGGGGGGCTATGCTGTGTGGGGGGGGCTATGCTGTGTGAGGGGGGCTATGCTGTGTGGGGGGGGCTATGCTGTGTGAGGGGGGCTATGCTGTGTGAGGGGGGCTATGCTGTGTGGGGGGGGCTATGCTGTGTGAGGGGGGCTATGCTGTGTGGGGGGGGCTATGCTGTGTGAGGGGGGCTATGCTGTGTGAGGGGGGCTATGCTGTGTGGGGGGCTGTGTAGGGGGCTGTGAGGAGGATTGGGGGGTAGGGGGGCCTTAGGGGGGCCTTGGGGGGGGCCGTGGGGGGGTTTCCACTCGCTTCTCGTTATTGTCACTCCTCTTCATTGCCCGTTTCCTGCTTTATAGTACCACTGTCCTCTGTTTTGTTTGTTATTATCCTCTTGCACCGTTTCTTTCTTGCATCACAATAAGGAAAAGCACACTAAACCTTGTATCGCCTGCAGCAGCAGGAAGAGTCCGGGAAAGACATGCTGCTGCAGGTCATGCCGCAACATCTGAAGCAATAGTAGCAGCAGCATCATAAGAAGACGAGGCACCAGTGAAAGTCATGAGGTGAAGCGATGGGGCCAAGTCAAGCCAATGGGCATTGGGACTGAGAAGCGGCATTGGGCAACCAATGTCATGGACATCATGCCTCATGCCTCATGCTTCATCCCTCATCCCTCATGCCTCATCCCTCATGCCTCATCCCTCATGCCTCATCCCTCATGTCTCATGCCTCATGTCTCATGCCTCATGCCTCATGCCTCATGCCTCATGCCTCATGTCTCATGCCTCATAGCTCATGGACCATGATGCCCAACCATGCAAATGCGTTTGAACACTGTGAGACGGCAACTGGGAAATGGGCAGGCAGATGGTGTTAGGCTTGGCGACGGTGTGTGTCCGAATCATGTACAGGGCAATGCTATGCTAAGTCATACCCTTACTCAAATGTCAGGGTGACATTAAGAAAGGCACAGGGTGAAAGATATAAGCAGTAGTGACCCACACATCATGGTTCATGGCTGAACACATTGCCCACTGACTCACGAGTCATTTCACATGCATCGTGGTGCGCTGTACGGTAACGATCTGCCATGATGCACTAGGGGGGGTTGTGGTGGTACCCTTCCTACAAAAAAGGGGCGCGGGGCGTGGGGCGTAGGGTGTGGGGAGTGAGGAGTGGGGTCGGCGTGAGTGGCCAGGTTTGGTTGACGCCAGAGAGGGTGGCAGAGGTGGTGAGGCAGGCGAGAAGGGAGAGGTGCACGAAGCCACCGAGAGAGGCCGGAGCGAGTGGCGAGCGAGCGATGTCTGACTGTCTGCACTATGGATACCAGATGAATGCTTAGAAGGATTGAGGATAGCGTGGGAGTAATGAGAGCAGCAGTAGGGGCCAGGTGGAGAGCGAGTGAGATTGGTGAAGAGACGATGGCCTGCCACTGACCTGCCACGGACCTGCTACTGATTTGCCACTGACCCACTACTTCTGAGTATCAAGCATCAAGTAGCACAACCCACTACTTGTGAGTATCAAGCATCAAGTAGCACAACCTACTACTTGTGAGTATCAAGCATCAAGTAGCACAGCCCACTACTTCTGAGTATCAAGCATCAAGTAGCACAACCCACTACTTGTGAGTATCAAGCATCAAGTAGCACAACCCACTACTTCTGAGTATCAAGCATCAAGTAGCACAACCCATTATTCTGAGTATCAAGCATCAAGTAGCACAACCCACTACTTCTAAGTATCAAGCATCAAGTAGCACAACCCACTACTTCTGAGTATCAAGCATCACTGCCCTTCTCCCTTCGCTCCTCCACTACTCGCCTTTTGAGAAGAACACCACGAGGGGCCACCCAGCAGCCTCGCCCAGCTTCGCCTGCAGCCTCTCACACACCTCCGCCACGTCAGCAACCCACAGGTTGCCCCCATTCGCTGCAGCATTTCCCATGAACAGTGCGCCCATGCCATAAAGAGAAGGTGGGTGCGCTTAGGGGTGCAAATGGGTGTGGGAAAGAAAGCAGGAGCGAAGCAGAGCTGGAGAGGTCAGGGATGAGGGGAGGGGAGGGAAGAAGGAGTTTGGGAAGGGTGGGAACGGGGTAGTTGGCCAGGGTGGGAGGGAAGCGAGAGTTGCAGAGTGTTCTGGATGATCCTAAAAGAAACCCTTGGAGCTCAAAAGCATCCTCAATAACCTGCAATTCCAATTCCAAGGATGCTACCGACACGCACCCTCCTTTCCTTTCACCAACCCTCCTTCGTTGCACTCCCCTTCCCCTTTTTCACCGCCTGGAGTGACTCTCACACTCACCCCCACCCCACAGCGACCCCTCACCAACTCTCACACACATACCCACCCCTCACCGACCCTCACACACCAACGTTTACCGAACCTCACCGTGGTGATATACAGCCTGTTTGTCAACAGCCCCCTTCCCATCGTAGTAACGCCTGACGCGCTCTTACATGCCTCCGCAAGCCCCATCAGCAGCCCCCCCTTCACCAGTCCCTCGCCCTCACACCGCCCTCTCCCTGTCACCGCCCCCTAATGCCGCCGACGCTGCTTGCGCTGCTCGGAAGTTTCCCCCATTGCAAGAAACATGCCTGCTATATTGGTGCGACTTTTGAGAATTCTCAAAAGTCGCACCAATTCTGCTGAAGCTGCTTCTGTCTGACTGTTTGCTGCTGTTGCTTCTGCTCGGGCTGTTTGGCTGTTGCTTCTGTTCGGACCGTCACTGCTTGCCACTTGTTCGGACCGTCACTGCTTGCCACTTGTTCGGACCGTCACTGCTTGCCACTTGTTCGGACCGTCACTGCTTGCTACTGCTGCTGCCGTCACTGCTTGCTACTGCTGCTGCCGTCACTGCTTGCCACTGCTGCTGCCGTCACTGCTTGCCACTGCTGCTGCCGTCACTGCTTGCCACTGCTGCTGCCGTCACTGCTTGCCACTGCTGCTGCCGTCACTGCTTGCCACTGCTGCTGCCGTCACTGCTTGCCACTGCTGCTGCCGTCACTGCTTGCCACTGCTGCTGCCGTCACTGCTTGCCACTGCTGCTGCCGTCACTGCTTGCCACTGCTGCTGCCGTCACTGCTTGCCACTGCTGCTGCCGTCACTGCTTGCCACTGCTGCTGCCGTCACTGCTTGCCACTGCTGCTGCCGTCACTGCTTGCCACTGCTGCTGCCGTCACTGCTTGCCACTGCTGCTGCCGTCACTGCTTGCCACTGCTGCTGCCGTCACTGCTTGCCACTGCTGCTGCCGTCACTGCTTGCCACTGCTGCTGCCGTCACTGCTTGCCACTGCTGCTGCCGTCACTGCTTGCCACTGCTGCTGCCGTCACTGCTTGCCACTGCTGCTGCCGTCACTGCTTGCCACTGCTGCTGCCGTCACTGCTTGCCACTGCTGCTGCCGTCACTGCTTGCCACTGCTGCTGCCGTCACTGCTTGCCACTGCTGCTGCCGTCACTGCTTGCCACTGCTGCTGCCGTCACTGCTTGCTGCTGCTGCCCTGCTGTTGCTGCCGATGTCGATGCTTGCGCTGCTGCCGCTCGCTGATTTGCAACCCCCTCGCCCTCTCCCTACTTATCCAGTCCTCTGCCTCGTTCCTTTCCGCAGGTCGCGTGGGTATTCTGGGAAGGAACCTGCCTGGGACTTTCACGCAGCCTGGCTGCTGCAATGGTCCCCGCTGGGTCAACACACCCAGCACCACAAGGGCTGCAGAAGCACCAGTAGAAGAAACAGCAGCAGCAGCAGGAACAGCAGGGAAAAGCAGCAACAGCAGCCTAAGGGGTTTTTTTTTCACAATGCTTTGTCTCCAGTATTTTTGCACAATGTACAGTAAACTGATACAAGAGGATGTTATGCGAAGAATCGAAACACGTTTGATCTACATCTTGATGGTTGGGATCGCATGAGTGGTTCAGAAGCACCAGACAAGCACAACCACCAGAGCTGTACAGTCATCACTACCGTTTCCTGATGCTCAAGGCATCCTTGTTTGCAGTAGAAAACGGCAGGGGAAGGACATGGACGGCACACCTTAGTCAGACTACACCACTCATCATCACTCACGGATGCTCAGCACCACCAATGACCGCACACAACGGCCCAGCACTGCTCATTGCCACTCTGAACCGCTCGGAGCCACACACAGGCAGTCGGCACCACTTCCAACTATTCATCACCGCTCTCCCCGCTAACTGGCGCTCAGCACCACCAATGACCGCACACAACGGCCCAAGACCTCTCACTACCACTCTGAACCGCTTGGCAACACCTGGCACCAGTTAGAGCCACTCACTACCACTCGGCAGCACTCCCAACCGCTCGTCAAAGCTCCGCGCCGCTCGTGGGCGCTCAGCACCACCAACGACCGCACAGGTCGGCCCAGCACCGGTCACTATCACTGTGAACCTCTCGGCAGCAGCCCCAACTACCCAGAGCCACTCATAACCGCTCTTCACCGCTCGTCACCACTCACGGGCGCTCAGCACCACCAACGACAGCACTGGATGGCTGAGCACCGCTCACTACCACGGCACCACTCGCTACCGCTCACAAGCACTCGTAACCACTCGTCATCGGTGTCACCACTGACAGGCGCTCAGCACCACCAACGACTGCACTGGATAGCTCAGCACCGCTCACTTCCACTCTGAAACTCTCAGCAGCACTCGGCACCGCTCAGAGCTACACGTAACCGCTCTTCACCGCTCGCCACCACTCACAGGCGCTCAGCACCACCAGCGACTGCACAGGACGGCTCAGCACCGCTCACTACCACTATGAAACTCTCCGCAGCACTCGGCACCGCTCAGAGCCTCTCATAACCGCTCGTCACTGCTCCCCACCACTCACAGGCGCTCAACACCACCAACGACCGCACAGGACGGCTCAGCACCGCTCACTACCACTATGAAACTCTCCGCAGCACTCGGCACCGCTCAGAGCCACTCATAACCGCTCGCCACCACTCGTCACCACTCACGGATGCTCAGCACCACCAACAACCGCACAGGAAGGCTCGGCACCGCTCACTACCACTCTGAACCTCTCGGCAGCGCTCGGCACCGCTCACAGCCACTCATAACCGCTCGTCACCGCTCGTCACCACTCACGGGCACTTAGCACCACCAACGACCACACAGAACGGCTCAGCACCACCACTGACCTCACACAACGGCACAACACCGCTCTGAACCGCTCCCCAGCACCTCCGAACCACTGAGAGCCGCTCATCACCACTCAGCACCGCTCTTCACAACTCATCACCGCTCGTCACCGCGCGTCACCACTCACGGATGCTCAGCGCCACCAATGACCGAACACAACAGCTCAGCACCTCTCACTGCTGCTCTGAACCGCTCTGCAGCACTCGGCACCGCTCAGAGCCGCTCATCACCACTCGGCACCTCTCAGAGCCGATCATCACCACTCGTCACCACTCGTCACCACTCACGGGCGCTCAGCACCACCAATGACCGCACACAACAGCCCAACACCACTCACTGCCACTCTGATTCGCTCATAGCCACTCACAGCCACTCGTCACCGCTCCCAACCACTCATCACCGCTCATCACCGCTCGTCACCGCTCACGGGCGCTCAGCACCACCAACGATTGCAGACAACAGCATAGCACCGCTCACTACCACTCTGAACCGCTTGGCAACACATGGCACCGCTCAAAGCCACTCGTTACCACTCGGCATCGCTCCAAACCACTCTTCACCACTCCTCACAGCTCATCACTACTGATGGGCGCTCAGCACCACCAACAACCGCAGATAACCGCTCAACACCGCTCTCTACCACTCTGAACCTCTCGACAGCACTCGGCTCCGCTCACAGCCACTCATAACCGCTCGTCACAGCTCGTCACCACTCACAGGCGTTCAGCACCACCAAAGACCGCACAGAACGGCTCAGCACCACTCACTCCCACTCTGAACCTCTCGGATTACTCTGAATCGCCCAGAACCACTCGTAACCGCTAATCAGCACTCGTCACCACTCAAGGGCGCCCAGCACCACCAATGACCGCACTGGACGGCTCAGCACCACTCACTACCATTCTGAAACTCTCGGCAGCACTCAGCACCGCTCAGGGCCACTCATAACCGCTCGCCACTACTCACGGGCGCTCAACACCACCAACGACCGCACTAAACGGCTCAGCACCGGTCAATACCGCTCTCAACCTCTCAGCAGCACTCGGCACTGCTCAGAGCCAGACATAACCGCTCTTCACCGCTCGCCACCACTCACGGGCGCTCAGCACCACCAACGACCGCACGGGACGACTCAGCACCGCTCACTACCACTCCGAACCTCTCGGCAGCGCTCGGAACCGCTCAGAGCCATCCATAACCGCTCGTCACCGCTCGTCACTCCTCACGGGCGCTCAGCATCACCAACGACCGCACTGGACGACTCAGCACCGTTTACTACCACTCTAAACCTCTCGGCAGCGCTCGGCACCGCTCACAGCCACTCATAACCGCTCGTCACCATTCACGGGCGCTCAGCACCACCAACGACCGCACAGAACGACTCAGCACCGCTCACTACCACTCTGAACCTCTCGGCATTACTCCGAACCGCCCAGAGCCACTCATAACCGCTCGTCACCACTCACGGGCGCTCAGCACCACCAACGATCGCACTGGACGGCTCAGCACCGCTCACTACCACTCTGAACCTCTTGGCAGCACTTGCACCGCTCATAGCCACTCATAACCGCTCGTCACCACTCACGGACGCTCAGCACCACCAACGACCGCACTGAACGGCTCAGCACCACTCACTACCACTCTGAACCTCTCGGCATTACTATGAACTGCAGAGAGCCACTCGTAACAGCTTGTCACCGCTCGTCACCACTCACAGGCGCTCAGCACCACCAACGACCGCACTGGACGGCCCAGCACCGCCCATTTCCACTCTAAAACTTTTGGCAGCACTCGGCATTGACCAGAGCCACTAATAACGGCTCGTTACCGTTCGCCACCACTCACCGGCGCTCATCACCACCAACGACTGCGCTGGACGGCTCAGCACCGCTCACTACCACTTTCAACCTCTTGGCAGCACTCGGCACCGCTCAGGGCCACTATTAACTGCTCGTCACCACTCATGGGCGCTCAGCACCACCAACGACCGCACCAAATGGCTCAGCACCGCTCACTATCACTACGAACCTCTCGGCAGTAGTCGGAACCGACCAGAGCCACTCATAATTGCTCGCCACCGCTCGTCACCACTCATGGGTGCTGAGCATCACGATGCGCTTATTGGTATCACATGTTTATATAACCATATGCTTGTAATTATTTCTGTTATTACAAGCCAGCACATATTTATTTTGTACAAAATTTATGCATGTTTGCTCATGTAGAAAGCATTTCCTTGCAGTCTCTTTGTGGCTGTAAGTCAAAACGCGATTGTTTGGATAGCTGCCAAGCCTCAAAGTGGGGTGCACTGTCAATTTTCAATGTAGGCACGTCCGTTTTTGTTCTGATTGGTTAGATTTGGCCTGCTTCATTTTACACCTTGACTAAAACCAACCACGACTCTAATGATCGAGCCGGGTGGTTTGCAGCTGCGCTTCCAGGCTGCTTGATTTTTTTTTTCTTTTTTTTTTTCGGGCATGTTGGTTCCATCTGTACCCCCCCCACATAGCAGGGTAATTTGTCCATGATGGGCTCCAATTTATGATTCTGATTGACGTATTATTTGTGCTTCCCATTTATTTGCCCCTGCCCCACATGTTACACAGCGTTTTGTGGGAGGGGTGGGGTTGAAGTGTATGCTTTAGAATTTCGTTTTCATTTTCCTGCCCACCCATCCACCTCGCTCGTGCCTCAGCCCAAACAGCTCAAGTCAATTCAGTCGAACCTCCTCCTTCCATCCTACCCACCTTGCAGCTAGACTTAATCACTAATCCGCTTGTATTCCATTCGACTTAGTGAGATCCGCGAGTCGTTTGTCTGTTCGCGCGCCCCCGCGCGCCTCGCGAACGTTAGATAGTCATGCGCGCCTCCAGCGTTTTCGTTTCGCCGCCCCGCGCTTTCATTTGTAGTTCACGGATATTGCCATTAATATCGTTTCGTCTGCATTTCGGAGGGCGGCGCGACGTGTATCGGACGTGACCGTCGATCTGTCGCGTCGCGAAATTTCGAAGTAGTTATCGAACAAACTCCGTTGCGCCGTTGCTGCGCAGTGAAGAGCGCCCGAAGCGCCGATGCTGGCGCGATGAAGAGCGCCCACCGTTGCGCTGGTCGTGAAGCAGCGCGACTTGTAAGCGGGCCCCGAGCTGCTCTTCCCCGCCGCCCACACCTTCCGCCAGTCAGTACCGCCTTGAAACAAGGGACTTCCGCCCTGTAACAGGGACTTCAGCCTGGAGTCCTGCACGCACTTCTCGATCCTCGTCCCCCCTGGCTTTAGAATAATGTCATAGTTTGGCCTCGCTTCTTACTACGTGCAAGCTCACGCGCTTCTCACAAGCTACGAGTACCCTTCAATTTCTCGTACACGGACGGTCTTGATGCGATCACGGGCTGGGCAGCGTAAAGCAGAGCCTGCACTGTGACAAAAAACGCAGTGACTATGCGAAACCAGCTGCTATCGTAAGGAATAAGCGTGAGTCCGCTCGCCGAGGTTTGTCTTCTGCTCGGCGTGGATCCTGGCGGTGCTTCTTCTTCGGGCGAAACCTTTCTTTGACTCACGGTTCCCTCCATTCCTCCTTTCTCTCGACCTCTCCGCGCCTCTCGTATATTCCTCCTCCACACGCATTTCTCTCATCCGCGGTACCTAGAGTGGCTTCGTTCTCGTGAGCACATCCCATCGGATGTGCGGTTCCCACACCAGCCCCCGAAAAGCTCCTCGGGATCCGTGACGTTGTCCGTCGATTTTCGCCTCAGATCAACGACCGGATCGCGTCGTGCTAGCTGGCATCAGAGGAGATGGCGGATCGAGCGCCATGAGGCAACGCAACGCCCGTCCCCCGCGTCCTGCTCGGCGAAGGTGGTACGTAGCGGCACTCCACGTTCGTGGGCGCGTGAAGCGCCGTCCCGTGCTGTGCATAACGTGATTTGTTTTCCGCTAACAAATCACGCTCTCCCTGCCGTCAGTGTGCATAGTAAGGCTTGCGTTTTGTTTTTTTATTTGCGTCAATCATTCGATTGTTTTGTAACAATTCGAGACGTTTTTTTTGTTTCTTTGACAGGGACGCGGCGCGCATCAGAAGG
>CANJKZ010000149.1:4540000-4744922 GCA_947471745.1 Closterium sp. Naga37s-1 | reverse complement strand
TTCTTTTCTTCCTTTCCTTTTGACTTTGAGGACTTGAAACCGGACTTGAGGGCAATGGCGCATGAACACCGTGAGATCACAGTCGGATGGGTCTACCGCGATTCCCTGCGCGCAAGTTCTTATCCAGGAACGCGAAGGCAATGGTGTAAGGACGCGGCGGACTCACAGTCGGCCGAGTCCACTGCGACTCCCTGCGCGCGAGCGCCAGTGGTCCATAGAACGGCCGCTGCGAGGAGCCATGCTGCCGCCAGCAGCGGGCTTGGCGACGCGACGACATCCGACGCGACGCTGCGATTTCGCGATGAGCGTCGCTGTGGTCGCATTGCGCGTGCGACGACTAGATGCGAAGGCTACGCGGGTGCAACGACAAACTAACGGCAGGGAGCAATCTAGCGGCTACGCGAGACTCTCAGAGCTCCTGACCAAAGCAGTGTTGATTAGGACACCATTCGATACAAGACTACTTCCTGAGGAAACATGTGTCAGTTTTATGACGTAGGAGCGAACAAGCTCATAGTGGAGACATGTCTCGGCAAAAACAAGCTTCCAGAATGGTGATAGGAAAGCGGTTTTGGTTTGCAGTGTCTGAATGCACACTTCGCGATGCACACTTAACTAAACGAAGGATTTTCATTAGTGTAATTGGATACAATATCGGATGAGTATTGAGGAGATATTGGGACTGACTGATGACCGAGTGGGAGGGACTGATCCGGAGATCTGAATGAAAATAGCACTGGGAACGGGGCTTAAAGCCGGCGGCCCAAATTGTTCATGCTTTTAAAAGTTGACCAGAGGGAGTTTTTCTGGTGTGGGCTTTGGCGAGAGTTTCCGATTTCGTCTAGGTTCGTTTTTTTCGCGAGACCCAGCCAACCCTCGGTTTTCCCCCTGGTGAGTGAATCTGTCTTCGAAAGTCCCAAATTGCAAGTGCGTGACTTTCAAAAGCTTGGACACTCAACTTCGTCAAGTTTTAAAAACTTGACCCTCGCGGCCCGCAATTTGGGACGCGGGCTTTAACAAATGTGCTGGTAACTCTGACAGTGAAGCAGGAGGTGGTCATGTTGATGTTGACATTCTCCGTCGAGGTTCACCTGCAGGTGGAATGGACTGACGAATGTTCAGCTGCCAGTGGCCACGTTGCAGAAATGCCGGGCATCGTTACAGTGTATAATGGGTTACAACTATACCACAATGAACGCATTACGCGAGCCGTAGATTCTGGTTTTGCACTTCACAGGGTGGATCCATCAGACCTTTCGTGCTGGTGGTTGGTCGCGACCTTGATTGGCCAGGTGCGTGGTTGGGTGGATGTACACGAAATCGCTGGGCAGATGAGAAAGAAGCGGCCGAAACGGGCACGTTCGTGGCGACAAAACTACAGTGTCTCCGTTTCATTCATCGGTTGAAGATATCGCCGTCCCAGAAAGGTTCTGCTGCTTCCTGCCTGCCCGCAGTGTCGGCGTGTCCCGCTTCCACGCGGTGGCAGACGCTGCGGTCAACGTCGCAGTTTCGTTAATTTTCGCCTAATTTTCGCCTCAAGGTGAAAATCAGGGTGATTTCCCGCCTGCCTCCTAAGCCCAATGCACGATGCTCGTCGAAATCGCCAGGAGCGGCAACTGTGATGGTGCCGTTTCCGCCGCTTGTTTGTGCGCAGAACGGGCAGGAGGAAGCTGGAGAAGGTGGATTTAGGAGGGAGGAAACATAACATCATGCTCAACCCCTGCCCGCAAAATTGCCTTGCCCAATTTCGAAAGCCTGCTCCTTTTGCAATCCAGCCGGGCAACTGCACACAGTGCCCCCAATCAATTTTGTATCGCAGCCGTTGGCACACAACTTATCGCGCTGTCATCCGTCCCTTCTTGAGATATTTTGAAAGTGTGTACCAGCATTTCTTCACTTGCCCACTACAGTCCCAATTTTTCCCGGGCGAAGTTGGCGAGGCAGGCGAAAATATTGTGCTCGCTTCATATCAGAAGGTTGCATTGCATGTGTCTAATGAGGCGAAGCAGCTCGGGGCTAGGGCGGCGGATCAGCGCGAGAATAGGGAGGCGAGTGAGGCGAGGGAAGGCGACAGAGGTGATCGATTGAAAGCGAAGTGAGGGAAGGCCAAACCATGGGGAGAACGGGAGGGAGCAACCAGTCTGATACGACGACCAGTGCAGTGCGGTGCTAACGGGTAGGAGTGTGGTGGAGTTCCAGATTCCTTCAATCCCCCTTGCCGTGCCACAGCCCTTGCGGTGGTCTGCAATGGATTGCAGCGATGTCAACACGTTCGTTACAGTTAATTCTGTGCGGTGACTCTCTGTTACGTCACGGTTTAGAAAGGTGAACAGCTTGATAACCATTGTGCACCATCTGGAATCTTTTTGCAGCACAACGGATGAATTTTACGAATGTGATGGGCGAACGCGCTGACCTCGCCAAGAAGAATGATGTGCACAGAGCGTTGCATTGGGGGTGCTGTTGAACTGTAGTGCAGGAAACGAAAGCAGAAGAGGGTGGTGCTACTGTACTGTACTGTGCAACAATGGTTTCTTGTATGCGTTCTGTCCATCCTGTCCTTCCCAGCCCGTCCTTTTTGGTCGCATCATTACACTGACTTGGTTAGAATGTCATGGGCGGCGGCGTGGACTGCTTAGCAATCGCGAATGGTAGCCACTAGGCTAGCTACTGCCAGGCAGCAGTGTCGTGAATCTGCAGTTTCTGGGGTTACACTTCGGCGCACGCCACGACGAGCTCTTTGCATTCGACTAGCTATATCATGCTCCGTAGGATGTGTTGTCGGCGTGCTTAGAGGAGGCTTGCATTATAACCTTGTCCGTGAAGTTCTTTTGTAGTGAATCGTACAAGCAAGGCCATGGCATCGTGCCGGCGAGAGTTAGGCGTCTTGAATGGCTGGTGATTACTGGTGATAGTCATCGCGTCTGTATCATCACGACAGTTCAAACTGACCCAGAAGCAGTGCAGAAGGCGCAGAGGTAGACGCAGACGCAGACGCAGACCCAGCCGTGAACGCAGCGCGCTGACGTAGACGCAGGCGCAGACGCTGACGTAGACGCAGACGTCGACGTAGGCGTCGACGTAAACGTAGAAGTAGACGTAGTAGACGCAGGCGCAGGCAGACACGCAGCTGCTGCTCCATTGACGCAGTGAAGTCGCCGGCAACGCTTCCAACACCCCGACATGCGAGAACGCCGCACAGCATCCACCATGGCTGGCTTGGCCAGGTCACCAGCATCCGCAGCCGCGATCCTTTCCGCGTTCCTTCTCCTCGCGGCGTCTATACCGCGCGCCGTGGCTCCGCCGACCGCTATGTCGACAGCTGATAGTGAGCTCGAATCTCATGTTTGAGTCGAATCCCATGTAGGCTTGGAGTGACCGGCGTGAGCCACCTATCGGAGTGGCTCCTAGAATTGCCTTGTGGCTGTTGCCCACTTTTTTGGAGTCGACTACAGATTGTGAGAGCTCGCGTTCCATGTGTCAGTCGAGTGCAAGCTCAGAATGACTATTTAAGGTCGCGGTCCCTCGCCCACTTCAATCGCGCGCCGATGAAAATCCACTGATTTCATCGGGTGTCTGCTTTCTGTTTTCCATTTTGCGTTCTTTATAGAAAAGACTCTCCCGGTTTTGAGATTTCACCGCTTTCATGCGCTCCGCATCCTCGAGTTTTGAGACATGTCAGACAATTGAGAAACTTCGGCGCTTTAATGGGTGTGTCATCTACCAGTGCTTCTGAGACGCGTCTCAGAAGTCCTGCTTGCACCTTGCACTGGGCTGCGCATCGTCGGATCTTGAGCGTCTCGAAACGCATGGGGAAGATTACCGCGTTCGAATCACTTTTTAGAATTCTCAAAAGTGATTTCAACGCATGGAAAAGACTACCGCTTTCATGTGTGTTGCTTACTAGATAATGATTGCAGTCATCTAGATAGTACTTCACTCGCGCTTGAGCTTTTTTTTTCTCTCTCTCTCTCTCTCAAGTATCTTTGTACGCTGCTGCGCGTCATCCCTGTGCCTTCCTCTTCCCGCCGTCGTAGACACTTTTTGAAAACCCTAGAAACCGACGAATGTCTCGTGTGCCGTCTCCGTCCTTATCACTCGCAGTCGTCTAGTTATTTCTGTTTCGACTCCCCTCATATCTCGACCTCCCACTGCCCATTACCATCCGATCCCCCCTTTCCTGGCTCCGCATATCACCTATTCCCATCACCCAGCTTTCCTCTTCAAGATCGATTGCTCAGGCAATTTTTTCTTTTTTTTTAGTTATGATATGAAGCCGTTGTTAGGAGAATTATGTCGACTCTCTAGAGTCAACTGTACGCACTACGCGCTGTTCCCGTTTCCCGCTACAGTGGACGCGCTGCTCGCAATAAAGCCGGTTCTGGGCGTGACGCTAACGTCTTGGCGATCCTCGTCGTCCCAATGCACGCCGGTTGGACAGACGAAGTCGGGCAATGAGTGGGATGCGGTGCAGTGCGATGCATCCGGAAACGTCGCTTGGCTGTGAGTGTAACGAACGGGGGGTAGATTCGCAGCAGTCCTTACTACCCTGATATATCACGATGAGAGTAAGTTGCCCCAACCTCTTTTCGTGTTCCAACCGCATAGCCTAAGGCAACACAACGGATGTTCATACTCGTTAGTGTATCACCAAAGATTTTCGAGATTGATAACCTTGTCGTATGTCCACGTGTCAGATTATATGCTGCTGTTGATTTATCAAATACATCTGAAATAAATCTGACTGAAGCACACACCTTTAACCGTCGCCCTGTCCCCCTCCCCGCTTCTTCTTCCCTCATCCCGTGGCCCTCCGTCCAGGAACTTTTTCACACAGTCGCTGAAGGGAAGCATGCCAACAGACATAAGCACACTCTCCGCTCTCACCTACATGTGAGGCGCCCCCCCCTTCCCCCCTTTCCTCCGTCCCACCTCCCTCCCCCCAATCCCGCCTCCCCCATTCCCCCCTTCCCTCCCTTGTCCTCATCACACCACCCTTGCCCTCATCACACCACCCTTGCCCTCATCACACCTCCCTTCTCCTCACACAACCGTTGCTTTCACCCTTCCCATACCTTCGCCCTTTGTTCCTCCGACTCCCATGTTTTTTCCGACCCTCATCACACCATTGTTTTCCCCTTGCGTCTGTGTTTTGGGTCCATCCATGCAACCCACACCCTCTCTGCACGTTTCCATCTCACTCACTCTCCGCCTCTCTCACTCACGTGCCATGTCCACTCCCTCCCCGCCCCCCCCCTCCCCCCTCACAGCCATCTGTGCTACAGCCTGCTGCACGCCAGCTTCAGAGAAACCTCACAAGTCCCTCCCCCTCTCCTCCTCCCCCCTCCTCAGCAATCTCTGCTACAACTTTCTGCACGCCACCTTCACACCACCATGGACCGCCACTCTTGAGGCGCTTCAAAAGGCGTGTCCATTCTCCTCTCTCTCCCCCCCTCTCCTCTTCCACAGCAATCTCTGCTACAACTTTCTGCACGCCAGCTTCACACCATTCACGGCTGCTCTCATGCGCATGCCGCAACTCATGGAAATGTGAGTCTTGTAGTTTTCGCCACAACAAGCTTTCTTTCGCCACAACAAGCTTTCTTTCGCCACAACAAGCTTTCTTTCGCGATTTTGTGCAAACTGGTTCAACAGCACCATCCCAACATCCCTCCATCCCAACATCC
Source organism: Closterium sp. Naga37s-1 (assembly GCA_947471745.1). Lineage (NCBI taxonomy): Eukaryota > Viridiplantae > Streptophyta > Zygnematophyceae > Desmidiales > Closteriaceae > Closterium > Closterium sp. Naga37s-1. The sequence goes on along the minus strand of CANJKZ010000149.1, from coordinate 4,739,235 downwards.
CTCCATCCTAACATCCCTCATAAGCCCTTCCCCCCCCCCCCCCCCACCCCTTTTCTGCAGGCGACTGTGTTCCAACTGGTTATACGGCACCATCCCAACAGCCATCGTCTCCCTCACACGCCTAACGTACCTGTACGTGCTTCAGGGACCTAAAAGCCCCACTCTCACACACACGCCTAAAGTACCTGTACCATCCCCCCTGTCCGTGCGTTCACCTGTCAAGCCATCGCCCCTGTCCGTGCGTTCCCCTCCTCCTCCTCTTCCCCTCCTCTTCCCCTCCTCTTCCCCTCCTCTTCCCCTCCTCTTCCCCTCCTCTTCCCCTCCTCTTCCCCTCCTCTTCCCCTCCTCTTCCCCTCCTCTTCCCCTCCTCCTCCCCTCCTCCTCCCCTCCTCTTCCCCTCCTCTTCCCCTCCTCTTACCCTCCTCTTCCCCCTCCTCTCCCTCCCCACCCCAGAGGTCTCTCATCCAACTATCTAGTGGGAACGGTCCCAGCACCGCCCCCATCTCTCCAATACATCAACGTCAGGGCCAACTTCCTCACCGGCCCCTTCCCCTCGGGCATTGCAACCACCGTCTGCGTCACCAACTGCTTCACCAGCACCACCCCCGCCTCCTGCCCTCTCTCCACCCAACGACCTGCCGCCGCCTGTGTGTTTTGCGCGGGGGCGGCAGGGGCTACGGGCATGTGTGGGGGGTTTGTGGAGGGGTGCACGGTGGATCCGACTGGGCTGAGCACGCCCAATACCGCCGCGGCTGCGCTGCTCCCGCGGTCCTGCGAGGCTTCCTATATTCTCCCCGCTCAGGGTAAGCTTGGCGGTGTGTTTGGGGGGGAAAGGGGGGAGGTGGGGCCTACAGGAATGGATGTGCAGTGCAGGGGGGTTGTGGTGTGGAGGGGTGCACGCTGGATACTTTTGAGAATTCTCAAAAGGAAAGGGGGGAGGTGGGGCCTACAGGAATGGATGTGCAGTGCAGGGGGGTTGTGGTGTGGAGGGGTGCACGCTGGATACTTTTGAGAATTCTCAAAAGGAAAGGGGGGAGGTGGGGCCTACAGGAATGTATGTGCAGGGGGGTTGTGGAGGGGTGCACGCTGGATACGATACGACAGGGCTGAGCTGAGCGCTCCCAATACCGCCACCGCTGCGCTGCTGCCGCGCTTCTGCGAGGCTGCCTATGTTCTCCCCGCTCAGGGTGAGTATGACTGTGTGTTTGGGGGGGAAGGGGGGCGGCGGGGCCTACGGGAATGTATGTGCAGGGGGCTGAGCTGAGCGCTCCCAATGGGCTCAGTGCTGCGCTGTTGCCCCTGTTCTGCGAGGCCGCGTACATTCTCCCCCCCGCGCAGGGTGAGCCCGACTGCGTGCTTTGGGGGCGTGGGCGGCGCGGCGGGGGTCACGGGGCATGTGCTGTGTGCGGTGGAAGGCTGTGTGCGGTGGAAGGCTGTGTGCGGTGGAAGGCTGTGTGCGGTGGAAGGCTGTGTACGGTGGAAGGCTGTGTGCGGTGGAAGGCTGTGTGCGGTGGAAGGCTGTGTGCGGTGGAAGGCTGTGTGCGGTGGAAGGCTGTGTGCGGTGGAAGGCTGTGTGAGGTGGAAAGGCTGTGTGCGGTGGAAGGCTGTGTGAGGTGGAAAGGCTGTGTGTGGTGGAAGGCTGTGTGAGGTGGAAAGGCTGTGTGCGGTGGAAGGCTGTGTGAGGTGGAAAGGCTGTGTGCGGTGGAAAGGCTGTGTGCGGTGGAAAGGCTGTGTGCGGTGGAAAGGCTGTGTGCGGTGGAAAGGCTGTGTGCGGTGGAAAGGCTGTGTGCGGTGGAAAGGCTGTGTGCCTGATGTGGCTGGGCTGAGCTGCAACAGGGGGCGTGACAGACAGCACGTGGGCGGACACGGGGGAGTGCACGGGGGAGAGTGCACAGCTGTCTTAGACTTCGAGTCAAGCCTCTCCCATCTCATGACTTTACATCCCACCTCACACTCCACCTCCCATGCAGTGTCCATTCTTCTATCGCTCAAGTCGTCGCTGGGAGTGACTGAAATCACATGGGTGGGCACGGGGAAGAAGGCTTCCCAGGCCTCTCATCCTCATCCTCTCACCATCCCCAATCCATCCCGTCCCCATCCAAATCCGATCGTATGCAGTGTCCATCCTGCTGGCGCTCAAGTCGTCGCTGGGAGTGACTGACACCTCATGGACAGGCACGGGGGAGACGGTCGCCCGAAGGATGCCCAGGCCTCTCATTCCCATCCTCTGTCGCTTGCAGTTCATCACTCCCACCATCCCCATTCCATCCCTTTCTATCCCATCCCGTGCCATGCAGTGTCCATTCTTCTATCGCTGAAGTCGTCGCTGGGAGTGACTGACACCACATGATTGGGCACGGGGGAGAGCACGGGGGAGAAGGCTGCCCAGGCCTCTCATCCTCATCACTCTCATCATCCCCAATCCATCCCATCCCGTGTCATGCAGGGTCCATCCTCCTGGCGCTCAAGTCGTCCCTCGGCGTCACAGACACCACGTGGGCGGGCACGGGGCAGTGCACGGGGGAGACGGCTGCTCAGGCGTCTCCCTACTGGGCTGGGGTAAAGTGCTCCGACGCTGGGGCAGTCACAAGCATGTGAGTGGGCTGTAGCAGGCTGTAGCGTGCATGTGAGTGGGCTGGGGCACTGCATCCCACTCATCACTGCATCCCACTCTTCACCGCACTCCACTCCTCCATCTCTCCCCTCCCCGTGTCCTTCCTTTGCTTTGTTGTGCCCCCTCCCCTGCGTCCCTCCCCCTCCCCCCCACTCTCCCCCCTCTACAGCGCTCTCCGCACACAAGGACTCTCTGGATCGCTGCCAACGTCCATCTCCGCACTTTCAGCGCTCACTTCCCTGTACGTACGGCCTTGCCACTCTCTCCCGCATCTCCCTCTTGCCACTCGCCACTCCCGCTTCTCGCTCCTCCTATGCTCACCTCCAGTGGCCCACCAACCAGCCTCATCACCCCACACCTATGTTGCTCTGGGCGTCGTGCGTCCTGCGTCCGGACGCAGCGTCCAAGACGTAGGACGCGGGACGCTCGCCAAGACGCAGGTCTCTTTGCAAGTTTTATTCGAGCTGACCGGAAAAAACAAATTGGCCCAGCGCGAAATTGACATTCGCGATCCCGACGCGACTGTCAATTTCGCGTCATGTCGACCCCCCCTAACCCATTTCGACCATCAAAAACACCCTAGTGGGTTTACCAACACAATTCTCCTTCGTAAACCTTAAACCCTAAAAAATGAAGGGGACAGTTTTGCCTCAAATGTGTGCAACGTCGTCCTCCCCCCCCCCCCACCCACCCCCCCCCCCCCCTCCCCCCCCTTCCCTTCCCATGCCCTATAACATGGTTTTTTGCTACCCGGGCGTTTTTTTTGCCCTGCCCGGGCATGCGTCTTTTTCAGCGTCTCACAGGCCCCCATGAAGCGTCCTGCGTCTAGGACGCTGCGTCTGGACGCCAGCGTCCAAGACGCAGGACGCGTCTTTTGCAGCATAGCCCCACACCCACTCTCTTTTTTGCCGCTTCCCTCAGGAAACGACCATTCCATTCCCTTCCTTTCCTGCCCTCTTTTTTTCCCCCCTCCACGCAGCGACCTGAGCTCCAATCTCTTCAACCAGCAGCTGGACGACGGCTTTCTCTCTTCGAGACGCCTCTGATATCCCCATCTCACCCTTCCTTCCCTCCCCTCTTCCTTTCCCCACCACACACACAGCGACCTGAGCTCCAACCTCTTCAACCAGCAGCTGGACGGCTTTCTCTCCGACCTATACTTGCTCACTCAGCTCAAGCAACTGTACGTCTCATTTCTTGAAAGTTGACTGGGAGCCGATTTTTGAGACATCTAAGTAAGACGTATCCTTGGGAAATCTCAAAAGCTCTCTCCCCGACGTGTTCTTGCTCACTCAACTCAACTCAAGCAGCTGTGCATCTCATCTCTTGAAAGTTGAAATCTGAATCCTTGGGGATTCTGAAATGCGTTCTCTCCGACTTGATCTTGCTCACTCAACTCAAGCAGCTGTACGTCTCATCCCGTAAAGCAGACATTTGTCACGAGTAGCATCTTACTCACCCCGAACCGATCCCACGTGTTCTTTCGCCCTTCTCCCTGACCCTTGCATGCAGGCTTCTCGGATACAACTGGTTCTATGGCTCAGTCCCCACCACTATTTCTCAGCTCTCCAAACTAACCGGATTGTGAGTCATGTCGTTCTCACTATCCCGCTTCTTGCGTCAACTAGAATATGAGTTACGTCACGCATGCTATGCTGCTTCTCTCCCCTTCCACCAACTACCTTTTAGAACCGCCGCACTGACCTCTGCTCCCTCTCACCGCTCCCCTTTCCTCCTCCACCACCCCCCACCACCCTCCACCAGGTCCGTCTTCTCCAACTACCTCACCGGATCGCTCCCCGCTCTCCCGTCCTCCCTCCGTGCCCTCGACATAGCCTACAACTTCCTCTCCGGCTCGCTCCCCACCCTCCCCTCCACCCTCTCCCACTGCGCCGCCGAACACAACTGTCTGGTCCCCGCCGCCGCGGCTCCCTGCGCTCGCTTCGGCTCCACCCAGCGCCCTGCCGCAGTGGTGGGAGCAGCAGCAGCGACGGCAACAGAGCGGTGTGCGGTGTGCGGGATGGGGACTGCAACGGAAGCAAGCGGGTGCTTTGATGGCGATTGTGTGGTGACTGTGGCCCCGGCGGTGGCCCAGGCGGGGCCCAATCGGCCGGCTCAAGCCGTGCAGGATATGCAGTGCTCAGGTGCGTATGCTGTGTCTCTGTGTGTGTGCTCTGTGGAGGGGAAAGAGGGGGGGGGCGGGGGGGGGGGGGCTTGAAACACCTGTTGGGTTGCAGTGTGGAAGGAGAGAGGTGCTGGGATGGGGACTGCTTGGTGTTTGTGGCTCCAGTGGTGGTTCAGGCGGGGTTAGTGGTGGTTCAGGCGGGGTTAAACAGGCCATCTCAAGCTGTGCTGGATCTGCAGCGTGCGTGCGTGCGTGCGTGCGTGCGTGCGTGTGTGTATGTGTGCTGTGTGTGCTGAAAGTGGGTGTGTGTTCAAATTGGATGTGCGCTCAAGTGAATCCTCTAAGTGTGACTCTCTTTTCTCTTTGCTCCGCTCTTTCTTTTTCTCATGCTCGTTTTCGTCTGTGCAACTCGCTGTCCGTCCTGCCTTCTCTCCATCCATCCTCATGCTCTGTAAGCATGGCATGTATGTAAGCGTGGCATGTATGTAAGCATGGCATGTATGTAAGCGTGGCATGTATGTAAGCATGGCATGTATGTAAGCATGGCATGTATGTAAGCATGGCATGTATGTAAGCATGGCATATATGTAAGCATGGCATGTATGTAAGCATGGCATGTATGTAAGCATGTCATGTATGTAAGCATGGCATGTATGTAAGCATGTCATGTATGTAAGCATGTCATGTATGTAAGCATGGCATGTATGTAAGCATGTCATGTATGTAAGCATGTCATGTATGTAAGCATGTCATGTATGTAAGCATGTCATGTATGTACGCATGGCATGTATGTAAGCATGTCATGTATGTACGCATGGCATGTATGTAAGCATGTCATGTATGTAAGCATGTCATGTATGTAAGCATGTCATGTATGTAAGCATGTCATGTATGTAAGCATGTCATGTATGTAAGCATGTCATGTATGTAAGCATGTCATGTATGTAAGCATGTCATGTATGTAAGCATGTCATGTATGTAAGCATGTCATGTATGTAAGCATGTCATGTATGTACGCATGGCATGTATGTAAGCATGTCATGTATGTACGCATGGCATGTATGTAAGCATGTCATGTATGTAAGCATGTCATGTATGTACGCATGGCATGTATGTAAGCATGTCATGTATGTACGCATGGCATGTATGTAAGCATGTCATGTATGTAAGCATGTCATGTATGTAAGCATGTCATGTATGTAAGCATGTCATGTATGTAAGCATGTCATGTATGTAAGCATGTCATGTATGTAAGCATGTCATGTATGTAAGCATGTCATGTATGTACGCATGGCATGTATGTAAGCATGTCATGTATGTACGCATGGCATGTATGTAAGCATGTCATGTATGTAAGCATGTCATGTATGTAAGCATGTCATGTATGTAAGCATGTCATGTATGTAAGCATGTCATGTATGTAAGCATGTCATGTATGTACGCATGGCATGTATGTAAGCATGTCATGTATGTACGCATGGCATGTATGTAAGCATGTCATGTATGTAAGCATGGCATGTATGTAAGCATGGCATGTATGTAAGCATGGCATGTATGTAAGCATGGCATATATGTAAGCATGGCATGTATGTAAGCATGGCATGTATGTAAGCATGTCATGTATGTAAGCATGGCATGTATGTAAGCATGTCATGTATGTAAGCATGTCATGTATGTAAGCATGGCATGTATGTAAGCATGTCATGTATGTAAGCATGTCATGTATGTAAGCATGTCATGTATGTAAGCATGTCATGTATGTACGCATGGCATGTATGTAAGCATGTCATGTATGTACGCATGGCATGTATGTAAGCATGTCATGTATGTAAGCATGTCATGTATGTAAGCATGTCATGTATGTAAGCATGTCATGTATGTAAGCATGTCATGTATGTAAGCATGTCATGTATGTAAGCATGTCATGTATGTAAGCATGTCATGTATGTAAGCATGTCATGTATGTAAGCATGTCATGTATGTAAGCATGTCATGTATGTAAGCATGTCATGTATGTAAGCATGTCATGTATGTAAGCATGTCATGTATGTAAGCATGTCATGTATGTAAGCATGGCATGTATGTAAGCATGTCATGTATGTACGCATGGCATGTATGTACGCATGGCATGTATGTACGCATGGCATGTATGTACGCATGGCATGTATGTAAGCATGTCATGTATGTACGCATGGCATGTATGTAAGCATGTCATGTATGTACGCATGGCATGTATGTACGCATGGCATGTATGTACGCATGGCATGTATGTACGCATGGCATGTATGTAATCATGTCATGTATGTACGCATGGCATGTATGTAAGCATGTCATGTATGTAAGCATGTCATGTATGTAAGCATGTCATGTATGTAAGCATGTCATGTATCATGTCATGTATGTACGCATGGCATGTATGTAAGCATGTCATGTATGTACGCATGGCATGTATGTAAGCATGTCATGTATGTAAGCATGTCATGTATGTAAGCATGTCATGTATGTAAGCATGTCATGTATGTAAGCATGTCATGTATGTACGCATGGCATGTATGTAAGCATGTCATGTATGTACGCATGGCATGTATGTAAGCATGTCATGTATGTAAGCATGTCATGTATGTAAGCATGTCATGTATGTAAGCATGTCATGTATGTAAGCATGGCATGTATGTAAGCATGGCATGTATGTACGCATGGCATGTATGTACGCATGGCATGTATGTACGCATGGCATGTATGTACGCATGGCATGTATGTACGCATGGCATGTATGTACGCATGGCATGTATGTACGCATGGCATGTATGTACGCATGGCATGTATGTACGCATGGCATGTATGTACGCATGGCATGTATGTACGCATGGCATGTATGTAAGCATGTCATGTATGTAAGCATGTCATGTATGTAAGCATGTCATGTATGTAAGCATGTCATGTATGTAAGCATGTCATGTATGTAAGCATGTCATGTATGTAAGCATGTCATGTATGTAAGCATGTCATGTATGTAAGCATGTCATGTATGTACGCATGGCATGTATGTAAGCATGTCATGTATGTACGCATGGCATGTATGTAAGCATGTCATGTATGTAAGCATGTCATGTATGTAAGCATGTCATGTATGTAAGCATGTCATGTATGTAAGCATGGCATGTATGTAAGCATGGCATGTATGTACGCATGGCATGTATGTACGCATGGCATGTATGTACGCATGGCATGTATGTACGCATGGCATGTATGTACGCATGGCATGTATGTACGCATGGCATGTATGTACGCATGGCATGTATGTACGCATGGCATGTATGTACGCATGGCATGTATGTACGCATGGCATGTATGTACGCATGGCATGTATGTACGCATGGCATGTATGTACGCATGGCATGTATGTACGCATGCCGTGTCTCCCTCCTTCACTGATTCATTTTGCTCCACCCCTTGCCCCATCCCCGTCCTTCCACCCCGCTCCCACCCACCCACATCCTTCATTGTGCCCCAAGCAGGCAGCTCACAGACATCGATGGGTGATGCCACAGGTGAGAGGACTGGACAGCTGAGACATGAAATGTGTGAGATGAAACGCACTAGAAATGAAATGTGTGTGAGAAATGAAACGGTTTTCAAAGGGAACCGCATATTGTCCTGCTCTGCTCTCCTCTTCCTCCGTTCATTCCTTTGCTTTCCCAATTCCCTGTAACCCGTCCCTCCCACTCCATTTCCCCACCACCTCCCATTCCCTACAATCCCCCCCGCCCATCTCTCTGCTACCCCCCTCTCTTTCCTTCCCCCCCTCCCCCTCCTCTCCCCCCTTCAGTGACGGCTCTTCTGGCTCTCAAGACCCCGCTGGGAGTGACGGCCATGTCGTGGGGCAGTGGGAACAACACTTGTATATTCCCTTCCCTCTCCTCCTACCCCAACCCCCCTCCCACCCACACCCCCCCCCCCCCCAGTGAACGCTCTTCTATCTCTCAAGAGCGTGTTGGGAGTGAGTGCCATGTCATGGGGCAGTGGGACCAACACATGTATGTTTCCTTTAATCTACCCCCCCCCTCAACCCCTCCTCTTGTCCCCCCAGTGAACGCCCTTTTAGCTCTCAAGACCGCCTTGGGAGTGACGGGCACGGCATGGGGCAGTGGGGCGTGCACGGTGGAGGGATTCTCCTCCGGCTCTGACTGGCTGGGAGTGGCCTGCGACTACCTAGGGAACGTCGTCTCCATGTGAGTTGACTCGCTTGACTTGGTTGACTCGGTTGACTACTTTACTGTCTGGGTTGACTCGGTTGACTACTTCATTGCCTGGGTTGACTCGGTTAACTTCATTGTCTGGGTTGGCTCGGTTGACCTTATTGACTCAGTTGACTCGGTTGAATCGGGCATGCTCAGGAGAGCAGGCACAGGAGGTGGTTCTGTTGCAATTGACATGAATCACCTTTTGTCGCAGCTCCTGTTTGCTCAGGAATTGGCCGTGATTCTTTCTGGATGGGGGTTGCATGCCCCGACATTCAAGGGAACAACAAGCCATGGTGACATGCACCCATGCATGTACCTTCTCTCCCATCCACCCATACCCCATGCTCAGTACCCATGCCCCACACCCCATGCCCCATGCCCCATGCCCCAGGCCCCAGGCCCCATGCCCCATGCCCCATGCCCCATGCCCCATGCCCCATGCCCCATGCCGCATTCTGCACACCTTTCCCAGTGATTCAACGAACCAGAAGCTCAAGGGGTCCATGGCCTCGGATGTCAGCACTCTCACATCGCCCATCCTCGTGCTGCCACTCTCACCATGCCCAAATTCCATGTCCCATGCCCCATGCCCCATGCCCCATGCCCCATGCCGCACGCCCTTCCCAGTGATCTAACGAGCCAGAATCTCAAAGGGTCGATGGCCTCGGATGTCAGCACTCTCACATCGCTCACTCGCCTGTACGTCCCCCCTACAGCATGGCATGCTCTGGGTGCATTGCATGCGATGCCTTACCATGCCATGCCTTTCCATGCCATGCCTTTCCATGCCATGCCTTGCATGCCATGCCTTGCATGCCATGCCTTGCCATGCCATGCCTTACCTTGCCATGCCTTACCATGCCATGCCTTTCCATGCCATGCCTTACCATGCCATGCCTTACCATGCCATGCCTTGCCATGCCATGCCTTTCCATGCCATGCCTTGCCATGCCATGCCTTGCATGCCATGCCTTGCCATGCCATGCCTTACCATGCCATGCCCTACCATGCCATGCCTTGCCATGCCATGCCTTGCATGCCATGCCATGCCATGCCATGCCATGCCGTGCCATGCCGTGCCTTGCCATGCCTTGCCATGCCATGCCATGCCATGCCTTGCCATGCCATGCCATGCCATGCTGTGCCATGCATGCGTGCTCTCTGACAGGCAAACTCCACCATGCACTGCCTCCCTCCTTTGCACCGCACCTGATTTCCTTCTCTCTGATTCTGAAGATGGCATCACCTCGCCCCCGTCTGCCCCACCCTAGCCATGCTCCATCTACCTTTTCTCCCATTCAACTTCCACACCTCTCACTTTTCCCTCCCTCGTCCTTCCCACCACCACTCCCCCCCTCACAACTTATCAGAAACTTCGACAGCAACCTTCGTTTCCCACTTGCCCTCCCCACTCTCCACAACACCCCTCCCCCTTCCCACTCTCCACAACACCCCCCCCCTTCCCACTCTCCACAACACCCCCCCCCCCTCCCCACTCTCCACAACACCCCCCCCCTCCCCACTCTCCACAACGCCCCCATTCCTCACCTCTCCGCAGGACCTTTGACAGCAATCTCTTCTGGACGCCTCTAGCCTCCTTCGTCTCCCACTTGCCTTCCCCCACTCTTCCCAACCGTCCCTCCCCCCCCCCCCCCTCCCTTCCCTCGCCCAACGCCCCCCCCTCCCTTCCCTCGTGCCCCTATCCTCCCCCGCTCTGCAGCACCTTCGACAGCAACCTCTTCTGGACGCCTCTAAGCTCCTTCGTCTCCTACTTCTCCTCCCTCTCCAACCTTGTCGTGCTGTGAGTGCCCCTTCTGTGTCTGCGCTGTGCTGCTCCCTCTTGGGACTGTGAATGCTCTTTAGTATCTGTGTGGTTCTCTCATGGCTACATGTATACTCACAGGACGTATGCATTTCAATCTTCACGCCCACCCACTCAGCCTCCCATCCATCCCACCACCCACTCTGCTGTGATGTGACCGCCAATACAACCTCTATTGCTCCCTGCCCCCCCAGCCTACCCGCCCTCCCCACCTGGCCTTTAAGTCAGCTCAAGAATCCACCCTGCCACCCCACCCTGCCACCCCACCCTGCAGTGACCTCCAATACAACTGGTTCTACTTCTCACTGCCTGCCTACCTGCTCAATCTCCCTTCCATCCTCGCTTCCCTCCCATCTATCCTACCACCTCTTACACCCTGCCACCCCACCCTGCAGTGACCTCCAATACAACTGGTTCTACGGCTCACTGCCCGCCTACCTGCCTACCTGCCCTTGAGGCTTCTCAAAAACGATTTACCTCATCACCCTGCAACCCCACCCTGCAACCCCACCCTGCCACCCCACCCTGCAACCCCACCCTGCCACTCCACCCTGCCACCCCACCCTGCCACCCCACCCTGCAGCGACCTGCAATACAACTGGTTCTACGGTACACTGCCCGCCTACCTGCTCGATCTCCCCAACCTCACCAGTCTGTAAGTCACGCTCCCTACGTGCTTCTCTTTGTGTGGTTTTCTCATTTGTGCCCACTCCCTTCCCCACTTCCTTCCCCACTTCCTTCCCCACTCCCTTCCCCACTCCCTTCCCCACTCCCTTCCCCACTCCCTTCCCACTCCCTTCCCCACTCCCTTCCCCACTCCCTTCCCCACTCCCTTCCCCACTCCCTTCCCCACTCCCTTCCCCACTCCCTTCCCCACTCCCTTCCCCATTCCCTTCCGTACTCCCTTCCCCACTCCCTTCTGCACTCTCTTCCCCGCTCCCTTCCCCACTCCCTTCCCCACTCCCTTTCCCACTCCCTTCCCCACTCCCTTCCCCACTCCCTTTCCCACTCCCTTCCCCACTCCCTTCCCCACTCACTTCCCCACTCCCTTCCCCACTCCCTTCCCCTTCTCCCTTTCCCCTCCTCTCCACTCTCTTCCCCCCCCCACAGAGCCCTGGGAGGCAACTACCTCACAGGCACCGTACCCAAGCCCACCTCAACCACGCTCTCCAAGCTCGCACTCAATCAAAACTTTCTCACGGGCACGGTCCCGTCGCTGCCCTGTAGCTTCTGTGACGCCACTAAGAACTGCCTTAAAAACGCCGCCTCCTGCAGTTCGTCAGGCACGACACAAAGGAGTACGGGGTGTACGTTTTGTGGGTTAACAAGCGGGACGGGGACGCTATGTGGGGGTACAAAAGTGTGTAAGCCTGATGCAAGTTCCCTGCTAGCACAGGAAACCCCAAACACTGCTAGCTCGCCTCTGCTTACCTTTACTTGTGTGTAATATGCGGTTTTCTCTTGTGTTCAAATTTTGTTTGAAATTCATATGGTTCATTGGAGCCGTCCTGGTTTTCCGTCTTGATTCATTCATCACAAACTCGTTCGGGTCAATCCCGTCAAAACCTGCTCTTCGTTGCAGTTTATCCCATCGATCCCGTCAGAACCGTGGTGAATCTTTCAACAACACGGCACTACTAGGGGCGTATCACGACCAATCGCCCAACCAAATGGCAGGATTGGTTTTCACACCCAATCCTTCGCCGATCCTTCCGAGTGTCTGCGTCCTAACTTGATAATGTGCAAGTGTTGAGCTTTAGTTTGACATTCCATCACATTGTAATTATTGCGTTCTGTTGGCTGTTTATGCATCAACTACAGAAACATTCCGTTCTGATAGAATCAATTCCAGTCATTGAGCCTAATGGGTGGAGGAAGAGGAGGGAGGGCTTGCTTTGTTTTACACCTGTTTTCCGTCATTTTTACGTCCTGCAGCTGTTTTGACGAAGCATTCCTATCCGTTTTGTTTGCTGGCTTGATCAATCAAAACCAGTGCTAGTGTCATGTGTCATGTGGTAAGGTTTCCTGGGCTGTGATCACGAGGAATATCTCAGCGGAAACGGGTCGTCAGGCCTGACGACCCTCTGACGACCTGACGACATGCTGCCCCGGGCAGAAAAAACTGAAACCCTATCGGATGGCATGCCATCCGAGGGAGGCATCAACCCTAAATCCATGCCTCCCCGTGTTTAGGGTTGATGCCTCCCTGACCGGAGGGCTGTGATCACGAGGAATCGGCCAGACCATTTTGTTGCGACCTTCTTTTGGTTCCCTCTACTTGTACAAGAAGTTGTCCGAAACAACCCTTCAGTTTCAGGCAGGCCAGGAATTGTAGTTGCCCAGTAGACCATGCGCTGATACTGTCTTTTAGCTGGCAATGGTCCAGAAGAATGCACACTGTTGAATTGCGGCTTGGGCGACCTGCTACACTTGATTTCCAACAATGTTGTGAAGGGTTTCAGTTGCGCATCTCTCTTTCGCAAGCCGTCACCCATATCGCCGCCAGCCTGAAGTGGACGGAATATGTCGGGCTGGTTTGAGGCGTGTTGTGTGCAGAATTTGTAGTTATCAGCTAAAACCGAAATGGAATAGGCATCGCATGCAACCACTATTTGTGTTTTGTCGCGAGGGTGGCTTTACAGGTTTGGTCGTCTGATCCTTTTGCGTAGTTGATTGTCGGTACAGTAAATAGGATGCTGTTGCCTGTGCTTGATGCAAGGACTGTTTGTCTGAAGGTTTCTCCTTTCAGCAAGAAAGATGTTTGGCATCATGTGTGCTGTAATTCGGAGTGTTGGCACACTGAACTCGGCGGCCAAAATTAGCCATTGCTCTTCAAGAGAAGCATCTCACAGGACCGCAGTCTGGGGTCACACTTCCGTGTCGACTGTATTTTGTGGGGGGGAGGGGGGGGAGGGGGGGAAAGAGGACACGTAGTGGTCAAGTGGCCTTTATCCTATGTCTCGGCGTCAAATGCATTGTGAATGTGTTCAACAACAGGCAGACACGCAACTGCCATGGCAGTGGAGGTCTCTCCTCTTCTAGTGATTTGTAAATGAAAGGCCATTCAACGTGCTGGCGGCGATAGATACCGGACGGACCGGACGCGAGGCGATAGGTGCCGGACGTGACAACTATAGGTACCGGACGCGACGGCGATTAGATACCAGACGCGACGGCGATAGACAGCATGTCGAAGGGTTACTCCGATCGGTGTATCCAACGGCTGGTGACGACGCTCCTCCAGAAATCGGCTGTCGGACAGTTCATACCAATCCAGACGCAGCCGTAGCCGCGCGACGCAGACGCAGACGCAGAAGTAGACGCAGACGTAGACGTTAACGTAGACCTTAACGTAGACGCAGACAGACACGCAACTGCAACCTCTGACGCAGTGGAGTCGCCTTTGACACGCCGATATGCGAGACCGCACAGCATCTGCCATGGCTGGAATGTCCACGTCAGCATCATCCGTGGTCGCGATCTCTTCCGTGTTCCTTCTCATCGCGGCGTGTATACTGCGCCCCGTGACTTCAGTTACGATGACGACCAACGATAGTGAGCTCGCATTCCATGTGTGAGTCGAATGTTTGGCCCAAAGTGACCGCCGCTGAGTCATCCGATGAGTCATTCGGAGCGCCTTCTGAACTTGAGCTCGCATTCCATGTGTGATTCGAACGTAGTAGGCTCAGTGTGACCGTTGAGACATCTTTCGGAGCGCCTTCTGAACTTGAGCTCGCGTTCCATGTGTGAGTCGAACTGGAATGACTGTTTGGCCCGAAGGGTTCTCGGTCCTTCCGCCCACTGTAATCGCGCGCCGTTGAAACCTCACCGCTTTTGTTGGTGTATTTGTAATATCGTCTTTCTGCGTTCAAGTGAACTCCTCTATAGCTGACCGCATTTGATATCATATTGCCGCTTTCATGGGCCAGGCATCGTTGGGATTCGAGACGTCCGAGAACCCATGCGGAAAATTACTACTTGTTACTTATATCACTTTGGAGCATTCGCATGAATAACTACTTTTGAGACGTTTCAAAAGTCGTCCAGAGAGTGGTTAAATGACTTCAGAACCATTCCCTGTTTGCTTGTACGCCGCTGCGTGTCGTCTCCGAGACGCGAGTCGCGTGCCGTCCTCTTCCTGCCGTCGTAGGCGTCTTTTGAGAAACCTAAAATCCGACGGATACAGAAGTCTCGTTCGTATCACGGTCGTCGTCTTGTTCCATCGTCCATCGTCCTTTGTCTCGACTCGACTCCATTGGTATTTCATGATGCTTCGATTCCCCTTCCTGGCCTCCTTACGTGTCGTGTATTCCCATCACCCAGCACTCCCGTACGCTCACCCTCTCATCAGTTCCCTCTCTCCTTAGCCGACACTCACGCTCACGCTCCCACCACACCACACTACCGTACGCGATACGCGCTGTTCCCGTTTTCCCCTACAGGAGACGCGCTGCTCGCAATGAAGCCGGCTCTGGGCGTGACGCTAACGTCCTGGCAGGCGTCGTCCAGTTGCGGGCTGCTCGGGTTCGTGCAGCAGACGAATGAGTTTGGTGCGGTTTCGTGCGATGGGTCGGGAAACGTCGTTTGGATGTGAGTGTAACGGGGGTTGGAATCGCATCGCAGCAGTTCATGCTAAATCAACCAATCACGATCGCACGTCTCAGATGTTGATGCTGCTGTTGCTGCCTCCTTCCCACTTCGGCAATTTCAAGGGTTAACCATAATAACCAGTAAGCTCCAATAGGGCTTCCCTCAATCTGAACCCCCTTGCAAAAAAATAATCTTTCATTGACAAACACTCTATTTTCTGATTACATATGAAATAGATTCGACTCAAGCACACATCTCTAACCAGCTCCCCCCGTCTCCCCCCCCCTTTTCCCGGCTCGTACTTCCCTCATCCCGTGGCCTCTTTCCAGGAACTTTCACATGCAGTCGCTGAAGGGAAGCATGCCTACCGACATCAGCAAGCTCTCCGCTCTCACCTTCCTGTGAGGCGCCCCTTCCTTCCCCCCTCCCCTCCGTCCCGCCTTCCCCCTTTTCCTGCCTATCCCCGTTCCCTCCTCGCCCCCTTTCTCTTCTCTCAACTCCCGGACTCGAAAACCGGCTGACATGAGCCTTCATGTGAAGCTTCTCTCACTGCTCACCGCTCACCGCTCACCGCTCACCACTCACTGCTCACTGCTCATTGCTCACCGCTTGCCTTCATGTGAGCCGACCATTCCACTCCTTATCCGCACACCTTCTTTACCCTCGCCCCTCCATTACCTTCAGATTTCCATTCTCTTCCTACCTCACTCTCATACTCTCCCTTTCTTCCCCCCACCCACCCACCCACCCACCCACCCACCCACCCACACATACACCAACCCGTGCTACAATCCCTGCATCTCATGCACTTTTCATTTCCTTGTACCTCCCAATGCTCTTCCCCCAACCCTCTTCACGCAGAGCCATCGGTGGCTGGCACAACCCCTGCCTCTCACGCACTAGGTTGGCATTTCCCAGAAACACAGCAATCTGCACGGCTACAACGTGCTTCTGAAACACAGCAATCTCTGTTACAACGTGTTGCACGGCACGGCAGCTTCTGACGCATCTCAAACTCCCTCCGCCTCTCCTACCCCAGCCCCCCCTTCCCCCCCACAGCAATCTCTGCTGCAACCTGCTGCACGCCAGCTTCACGCCTTGGACAGCCACTTATGAGGCGCCTCAAACGGCATGTCCTTTCTCCCCCCCCTCTCTCTCCCCCCTCTTTCCCCCTCACAGCAATCTCTGCTACAACCTGCTGCATGGAAGCTTCACGCCATGGACAGCCACGCTGATGCAAATGCCTCAACTCATCGATTTGTGAGTCTTGCTTTCGCCACCACAACTTTTCGCCAGCACAAGCTTTCCCCGTGCTCTTGCTCTCCTCCCGTGCTCTCACTCCCCTCTCCCTCTGTGCTCTCACTCCCCTCTCCCTCTGTGCTCTCACTCCCCTCTCCCTCTGTGCTCTCACTCCCCTCTCCCTCTGTGCTCTCACTCCCCTCTCCCTCTGTGCTCTCACTCCCCCGCTCTCCTCCCGTGCTCTCAATCCCCTGTGCTCTCACTCCCCCTTTCCCTCTGTGGGGATCCCTCTGTGTGCGTGTGGCGTGACCCCCCTCTGTGCACCCGAGTGCATACCATCCGGTTCCACAGCACCATCGCAACCACCCTTGACGGTCGTTCCCAACGTTCGTCTCACCTCAAACTCAGAGTCCCACCCCTCTGTGCGCCCCTCGCTCTCTGCAGGCGAATCTGTGCCAACTGGTTCTACGGCACCATCCCAACATCCTTCATCAACCTCACACGCCTAACATTCCTGTACGTGCTTCTTTAGTCCACTCAAATGTCCTCTCACGCGCCCCCATCCCAACATACCGGTACGTGCTTGAGATGTTGTTACAGGCCGTGCTGTACGTTCCTTCGTGCGTACGTGCCGTGCCTTCATGCGTACGTAGATAAAAACGTCTTCATCACCCGTTCCCCCTCCCCTCCCCCCCCTTCTCTCCCCTTTCCCATCCTCCCTCCTCCAGAACCGTATTCTCCAACTATCTCGTGGGCGCGATCCCCCCACTCCCCCCTTCGCTCGTAAATTTTTACGTCGATAAAAACTTCTTCATCGCCCGTTCCCCCTCCGGTGTCTCACCCGCCGTCTGCCACACCAACTGCTTCACCAGCAGCCCTCCTGCTGCCTGCCCCCTCTCCACCCAAAGACCCGCTGCCGACTGCGTGTTTTGCGGCGGGGTGGCCGGGGCGACGGGCATGTGCAGGGGGTTTGTGGAGGGGTGCACACCAGATCCCACTGGGCTGAGCGTGCCGAATGGGGGCAGTGTTACTGCGCTGCTCCCGCAATTCTGCGAGGCTGCCTATGTTCTCCCTGCGCAGGGTGAGTGAGCCTGACTGTGTGCTTTGAGGTTTTCTTGTAGGAAGGGTGTGAGGTAGAGTGTGAGATTGGTGAGAGGTAGAGTGTGAGGCAGAGTGTGAGGTGGGGTGTGAGGTTGGTGAGAGGTAGAGTGTGAGGTAGAGTGCGAGGTGGGGTGTGAGGTGGAGTGTGGGGTGGAGTGTGAGGTAGGGTGGGTTTCAGGGAGTGCATGGCTTGACCCACTTCAATGATCCCCTCCCATCCCCACTCCTATCCGCTTCCCTCATCTCCTCCCACTCAGCCCGTTACTTCCACACTCACTCCCCTCTGTCATCACCCTCACCATCCCATCCCATCCTATCCCATCCCATCCCATCCCATCCCATCCCATCCCATCCCATCCCATCCCATCCCATCCCATCCCATGCCGTTCAGTCAGTGTCCATCCTGCTTGCGCTAAAGTCGTCGTCTCTGGGCGTGACAGACACCACGTGGGTGGGTGGTCACAGCGGAGTGCACAGCTCATCTCATCTCCTCACATTCCTCACGCCCCACCTCACATCCCATGCAGTGTCCATCCTGCTATCGCTCAAGTCATCCCTCGGCGTGACGGACAGCACATGGGCAGGCACAGGGGAGTGTACGGGGGAGAAGGCCTCTCAGTCCTCGCCCTACTGGGCTGGCGTCAAATGCTCCGACACTGGGGCTGTCACAAGCATGTGAGTGGGCTGTAGCGGGCTGTAGCATTCATGTGAGTGGGCTGTAGCACAGGGGAATGCTCGGACACAAAAGTGACGGACACCCCATGGGTGGGCACAGGGCAGTGCACGGCACGCGCAGGGGAGAAGGCCTCCCAGGCCTCGCCCTACTGGGCTGGTGTCAGATGCTCGGACGCTGGGGCTGTCACAAGCATATGGTTCGGCCCGGTTCGAACCTAGTCGGGCGAACCACAAAACCGGGCTGAACCTGGTTTGGCCGAATAGGGCCAGGCCGTTTGCTGCTGCGGCTGTCGTGGGGTGTTGCAGGGTGTAGCAGGGTGTAGCGGGGTGTAACGGGGTGTGGCAGGGTGTATTCTGAGGCATCCCAGGCCTCGCTCTACTGGTCTAAGGTTCAATGTCAGACGCCCTGCTAAAGCAAGGCCGCTTTGGATCGCTGCACTCCTTTCCTCCATCTCACGCCTTTTTTCCCACGCCCTCCCCTTGCTTTGTTGTGCCCGCCCTTCCTCCCAACCCCCCCACTTCCGCCCCTCAACAGTGCTCTGCGCATGCAAGGCCTCTCTGGGTCACTGCCCTCCACGTTTTCATCTCTACCCTCCTTTTCGTGTGTCCCTCTCTCCCCCCCGTCCTCCCAACTCCCCCTCTTCCTCCTTCTTGACAACAGCGCTCTGCGCACGCAAGGCCTCTCTGGATCGCTGCCCGCAACCATCTCGTTGCTCTCAACGCTCACCTCCCTGTAAGGCCGTGCCCGCACTCTCTCTCTCTCTCTCGCCACTCTCTCTCGCCACTCTCTCTCTCTCTCGCCACTCTCCCTCTCTCGCCACTCTCTCTCGCCACTCTCTCTCTCTCGCCACTCTCTCTCTCTCTCGCCACTCTCTCTCTCTCGCCACTCTCTCTCTCGCCACTCTCTCTCGCCACTCTCTCTCGCCACTCTCTCTCTCGCCACTCTCTCTCTCCACTCCCAGTTTTGTAACAGATTGGGTACGTAATCTTCATCTGTGATTGCTTTCTCCTTTACTCTCTTCCCGCCCTTGGCCTCTAGCAAGTTTCCCTCATTGAGACACCTCTGATTAAAATCCCCCTCTCACCCTTCCCCTCGTCTCCCTCTTCTCTCCCCCTCCACGCAGCGACCTGAGCTCCAACCTCTTCAACCAGCAGCTGGACGGCTTTCTCTCTTTGAGGCGCCTCAAGAAACGCCTATATTATTCCCTCCCTCCCCTCTTCCCTCCCTCTCCCCTCCCCTCCACGCAGCGACCTGAGCTCCAATCTCTTCAACCAGCAGCTGGACGGCTTTCTCTCGTTGAAACGCCCCTGATATCAATCCCCATCTCACCTTTCTCTCTTCCCCCCCCTTTTCCCCACCACACACACAGCGATCTGAGCTCTAACCTCTTCAACCAGCAGCTGGACGGCTTTCTCTCGGACGTGTACTTGCTCACTCAACTCAAGCAGCTGTACGGCTCGTTTCTTAATAGTTGCTTGGTATTTTAGACTGTCTCAGAATCCTGTCTCTCTCTCCTACGTGTTCTCTCTCGCTCAACTCAAACAGCTGTACCTCTCATCTCTTGAAAGTTGAAGTCTGTATGTATCCTTGGGAAATCTCAAAAGGTTTCTCTCTGACGTGCTCCCCTGCTCCAGCAGCTGTAGCCTGTACGTCTCGTCTCTTGATGCAACACTGACTTTTTAAGAGATTTTCAACGGTTCGTCTTTCAACTTGTCGTTGCTCACTCTGCCAAGCAACTGTCTGTCTCTTTCCCTGACCCTGCATGCAGGCTCCTCGGATACAACTGGTTCTATGGTTCAGTCCCCTCCACCATCTCTCAGCTCTCCAAACTAACTGGCTTGTGAGTCACTTCATGCCTGCTATCCCCATTCTCAATGCCCTAAACCCTGAACGCCGACCCGACCTCGGCTCCTTCTCACCCCTCCTTTTTCCTCCTCCACCGTTCCGAACCACTCTCCACCACTCCCCACCACCCTCCACCAGGTCCCTCTTCTCCAACTATCTCACCGGCTCGCTACCCTCACTCCCCTCCTCCCTCCGCGCCCTCGACATAGCATACAACTTCCTCTTTGGCTCGCTCCCTACCCTCCCCTCCACCCTCTCCCACTGCGCGGCCGAACACAACTGTCTTATCCCCGCCGCTGCCGCTCCCTGCGCTCGCTTCGGCTCCACCCAACGCCCTGCAGCAGTGGCGGGAGCAGCAGTGGCGACGGCCACGGAGCGGTGTGCGGTGTGTGGGATGGGCACGGCGACGGAAGCAAGCGGGTGCTTTGATGGGGAGTGTGTGGTGTCTGTGGCTCCAGTGGTGGCGCAGGCGGGACCAAACGGCCCGGCTCAATCCGTGCAGGATATGCAGTGCTCAGGTGTGTGCGCTGTGTGTGCGCTCTGGGGAGAGGGGGGAGGGCTTGAAACACCTGTTGGGGTTGCGGTGTGGAAGGAGAGAGGTGCTGGGATGGGGACTGCTTGGTGTGTGTGGCTCCAAATGTGATTCAGCCGGGGTCAGTGGTGGTTCAGGCGGGGCCAAACAGGCCGTTTCAAGCTGTGCTAGGTCTGCAGTGTTCGGGTGTGTGTGCTGAAAGTGGGTGAATGTTCAAAGTGGATGTGCGCTCAAGTGAATTATTTATGTGTGAATTATTTATGTGTGAATTATTTATGTGTGAATTATTTATGTACGCATGACATGTATGTAAGCATGCCGTGTATCCCGCCTTCACTGATTTCTTTTGCTCCACCCTTGCCTCATCCCCACCTATGCGTCCTCCCCGTCCTTCCACCCCACTCCCACCCACCCACCCACCCATATCCTTCATATTGCCCCAAACAGGCAGCTCACAAGCCTCGATGGCTGATGCTACAGGTGAGAGAAATCAGACAGCTGAGAAATGCTATAAATGTGTGAGATGAAACGCATTGAAGCGTGTGCGAGATGAAACGCATTAGAGATGAAGCGCGTGTGAGATGAAACTCGTTTTGTCCTGCTCTGCTCTCCTCTTCCTCTGTCCATTGCCTCGCTTTCCCCTTGTAATCCTGCCCTCCTACTCCCTTTTCCCCCACCCCCCCATTCCCTGCAATCCCTCCTCCCCCAATCGCTCTTCTACCCCCTCCCATTACTTTCCTCCCCTCCCCTCTTATCCCCCAGTGACTGCTCTTCTATCTCTCAAGAGTGCGTTGGGAGTGACGGCCGCGGCATGGGGCAGTGGGGGGTGCAATGTGGAGGGATACACCTCGGGCTCTGACTGGCTGGGCGTGGCCTGCGACTCCCTCGGGAACGTCGTCTCCATGTGAGTTGACTTGCTTGACTCGGTTGATTTCAGAGGCGCCTAAAAAATCGTCTCATTTTTTTTAGGCGCCTCAAAAACCATGTGAGTTGACTTTGTTGACTCGGTTGACTCGCTTGACTCGCACTTCATTGACTTGACCGTTCCCCATGCCCCATGTCCCATGCCCCATGCCCCATGCCCCATGCCCCATGCCCCATGCTCCATGCCCTGTACCTCATACTCCATGGCCCATGGCCCATGCCCCATGATGCCCCATGTCCCATGCCCTGTACCTCACCCGATGCCCACTCCCCGTGCCCCGTACCCCATGCCCCACCCCTCATCCCCTTTCTCACGGACCAGTGACTAGACAGGCCAGAAGCTCAAGGGGTCCACAGGAGCGGATGTCAGCACTCGCACATCGCTCATCCTCCGTGCAACCGTTCTCACCATGCCACATACCCACCCATGCCCATGCCGTGTGTCACACTCTCTGCAGTGACTTGACGAGCCAGAATCTCAAGGGGTCCATGGCATTGGATGCCAGCACTCTCACAAGGCCCAGCCAGCCTCCGTGTTGCCTTGCCTTTCCCCCGGGAAATCCACGCATGCTCACTTCCATGCTCTCATGCTCTCAACCTTCTGCCTGGCAGTGACTTGACGAGTCAGAAGCTCAAGGGGTCCATGGCCTCAGATGTCAGCACTCTCACATCGCTCACTCGTCTGTACGTCCTCCCCATGAGTTTGCATGCTGTGGGTGGATGGGATGCCATGCCATGCCATGCCATGCCATGCCATGCCATGCCATGCCATGCCATGCCATGCCATGCCATGCCATGCCATGCCATGCCATGCCTTGCCATGCCATGCCATGCCACATGCAATGCCACATGCCTGCCATGCCGCATGCCGTGCTGTGACTTGCCATACCATGCCAACTTATGAGAACCCTTGACAGCAACGTCTTCCGGCCGCCTCGTGTCTCCTTTGTCTTCCCCCACTCTTCCCAACCCTCCCCCCTCCCCTCACTTGCGCCCCCATTTCCCCCCCTCTGCAGCACCTTCGACAGCAACCTATTCTGGACACCGCTAGCCTCCTTCGTCTCCTACCTCTCCTCCCTCTCCAACCTCGTCGTGCTGTGAGTGCTCTTGAGTAGCCGTGAGTGCTCCTTCTGTGTTGCCTTTTGAGACGCCTCAAAGGTAGTTTACTTCCCCTCCCTCTCCAACCTCGTCGTGCTGTGAGTGCTCTTGAGTAGCTGTGAGTGCTCCTTCTGTGTTGCCTTTTGAGACGCCTCAAAGGTAGTTTACTTCCCCTCCCTCTCCAACCTCGTCGTGCTGTGAGTGCTCTTGAGTAGCTGTGAATGCTCCTTCTGTGTTGCCTTTTGAGACGCCTCAAAGGTAGTTTACTTCCCCTCCCTCTCCAACCTCGTCGTGCTATGAGTGCTCTTTAGCTTCTGTGCGGATCTTTCTTGTCGCAGTTGAATTTGTGAAAACCACCTCCGTCGCAACTGCTCACTGCCTACCTTCGTGATCTCCCTTCCATCCTCGCTTCCTCCCACCGACCCTCCCACCCATCCCTACCCTCCCACACACCCTGTCCCACCCACCAGACAGTGACCTGCTACACAACTGGTTCTACGGCTCACCCTCTGCCTACCTGCCTCTGAAGTGCCTCAAAAGATATTTGCGTCGTCACCCCCACCCTGCCCCACCCCACCCTGCAGCGACCTGCAATACAACTGGTTCTACGGCACACTCCCCGCCTACCTGCTCAATCTCCCCAGCCTCACCAGTCTGTGAGTCCCTCTCTAAACTATGTGCGGCTCTTTCTGTGCTTCGCTCAGCCTCCCACACACCTCCCTGCTTGCTTGCTCTCTTCTCCCCAGCCTAACCAGACTGCAACCCCCTTTCTCTAATTGTGCCCACTCCCTTCCACTTATTTCCACTCCCTTCCCCACTCCCTTCCCCACTCCTTCCCCTCACCCTCCTCACCCATCCTCCGTCCCTCTCCCTTTCCGTTCTCTTTCCGTCCCTTCTCCCTTTCCCCTCCCCCTCATCTCTCCCCTCAGAGCCCTGGGAGGCAACTACCTCACAGGCACCGTACTCAACCACTCTCTCCAAACTCGCACTCACCAGCAACTTCCTCACGGGCACCGTCCCATCGCTGCCCTGTAGCTTCTGCGATGCAACTAAGAACTGCCTTAAAAACTCCCCCTTCTCACTCACCCAATTTTTTCCTTTCTCTCTTCTCCTTTCCCTTCTCTTCCCCTTCTCCCTTTCCCCTCCCCTCCCTCTCTCTCTCTCCCCTCAGAGCCCTGGGAGGCAACTACCTCACGGGCACCGTACCCAAGCCCACCTTAACCACTCTCTCCAAGCTTGCACTCAACCAAAACTTCCTCACGGGCACGGTCCCATCGTTGCCCTGTAGCTTCTGCGACGCCACTCAGAACTGCCTTAAAAACGCCGCCTCCTGCAGTTCGTCGGGCACGACACAAAGGAGTACGGGGTGTACGTTTTGTGGGTTAACAAGCGGGACGGGGACCCTATGTGGGGGCACGAAAGTGTGCAAGCCGGATGCGAGTGGACCCCTAGCACAGGAAACGCCGAACACTGCAAGCTCGCCTCTGCTCAGCTTGACTTGCGTGTAATTTATATGGTTTTGTTTTGTATGGTTTGGTTTGGATTTTACTTGGTGATACCACAGAATAGAGACTATGAGTTGAGTTGCGACTGTGTTGGCTATTTGGAGTTTGTCGCGGGTTTTCCATACCACGGAAGGATGTAACTGGTGCGATGAATCTCACCAGAATAATCCCACCAGAAAAAATCCCACTAGAACGAATCCCACTAGAAGGAATTGCAGGTGATTTTGATTCTGTACAAAGTTCTTTTGTCCTTTTTTTCATCTTCCATGGGACTATTTCTTTGCACATGGAATTATGATTTAGAAAAAACTTGCCTTTTGCAACCTGTAAAGGCATCGTGCTTCATTTCAAACTGTACAGTAACATTGATTTCCATTGGTACAGCTACAGGAACACCCTGTATCTCGGTTTTGGTAGAAGCACTCCCATCGGGTAAGCATAACAGGCGGAGCAAGAGGAGGCGGCGGGGAGGGTGGTGGTTGGGGAGGGGGAGAAGGTGGTGGTTGGGGAGGAGATGGGGGAGGGAGAGGAGGAGGGGAGGGTGGTGGTTGGGGAGGGGAGGGAGGAGGAAGGGGAGGGGGAGAGGGTGGTGGGTCGGGTGGGGAGGGAGGGGGATAGGGAGGGGGGAAGGGTGGGGAATTGGGAGGTGAGGGAGGAGGATAAGGAGGGGGGAAGGGTGGTGGGTGGGGAGGTGAAGGAGGAGGTGATTGAGTGAGAGGGGACATGTAAAAGGAGGCAGAAAGAGGGGGGGATGGGGGGGATGGGGGGGAAGGGGGGGAGGGAAGCGCAGGAGTTGCTTCAGGAGGGGAGGGGGGAGGGAGAGGAGGAAGAGAGGGTGATGTATCGGGAGAGGTGGGAGGGGAGGGTGGGGGTGATGGTGGTGGTGATGGTGATGGTGATGGTGATGGTGATGGTGATGGTGATGGTGATGGTGATGGTGATGGGGGAGGGGACAGGGGAGGTGAGTCAGAAAGGGGAGGTGATGGGGGAAAGGGAGGTGGGGGGAAGGGAGGCGTTGTTGCTTCAGGAAGCGAGGGGGGAGAGAGAGGAGGGAGGGAGGGTGGTGCGTCTGGAGCGTTGGTGGGGGAAGGTAGGGGTGATAGTGATGGGGGGATGGGAGGAGGCTGAGAGAGTGAGGCAGAAAGAGGGGGTGATGGGGGGGAGGGAGGGGAGGGAAGTGGAGGCGCTGTTGCTTCAAGAGGAGAGGGGGGAGAGAGAGGAGGAGAAGGTGGGGAGGGTGATGTATTGGGAACGATAGGAGGGGAGGGTGGGGGTGATGGTGAAGGTGGTGGGGGAGAGGATAGGGGAGCTGAGGCAGAGTGGGGTGGGGAGGTAGAGATGGGAGGGGAGGCAGAGTGGGGAGGTGATGGAGGGGGGAAGAGAGGAGGTGTTGCTGCTTCAGGAGGAGAGGGGGGGAGGGAGAGGAGGAGAAGGTGGGGAGGGTGATGAGTTAGGAGCAAGGGAGGGGGGTGAGATAGGAGCAAGAGAGGGGGATGAGATAGGAGCGAGGGCGGGTGGTGCATTGGGCGTGTTGGGAGGGGAGGGTGGGAGTGGTAGAGATGGTGGCAGGGGAGGGAAGAAGGGAGGGGAGGCAGAGAGGGGAGGGGAGGCAGAGAGGGGAGGTGAGGCAACGAGGGGAGGTGATGGGGGGAAGGGTGGAGGGGGAACGGGAGGAGTTGCTGCAGCTGTTGCTCCGGGAGGGAGGGGGGGAGGGGGAGGTGAGGGGGGGGGCTGGGACTGAGGAGGTGGAGGGGGGTTGAGTGTGGCGGAGGGGAGGGAGGGGGGGGATGGTGGGGGAGGTGAGAGAGGCGGAGGAGGAGAGACAGTGAGGGAGGGTGGAGGGGAAGGAGGGGACGGAGTGGGAGGCGCTGGAGGGGTGGGGGTGGGAGGAGGAGGGGAGGTTGGGGAAGGTGGAGAGGGTGGGGAAGGAGGGGGAAAGGGTGGGGAGGGTGGGGATGGAGGGGGAAAGGGTGGGGAGGGTGGGGGAGAAGGAGGAGAGGGGGGCGAAGGTGGCTGGGGTGGTGGCGGAGGGCTTGCTGTGGGTCATGCAGAGAAACAGGCAGGGATAGGGATGATGGGGGAGGCATGTGGGAAGATGGGAAGATGGGAGAATGGGACAAAAGAGAGAGAGTGTTAATGCAGGGCGTTCTGGGAGGGATGACAAATGACTTTGCTTGCAGGGACATAGGGTGAGAGATGCAAACTCCACGGGGGAGTTTATGCAAAGTAGGAAAACTAGTACAGACCAGCAACACCAGCACCACAAGCAGCAGCACCACAAGCAGCAGCACTGGCACCAGAGTACACACAACACATACATGCAGCATGCACAAAACTGCACTCAACCGATTACCTTTCAGAGTGCATGTCATGCGATAAGCAAACAGCACGTATCTCGAGGAGCAACAGCAACACAACACATGCAGCACTCACAACAACTGCAGCACACACAACACATGCAGCACTCACAACAACTGCAGCACACACAACACATGCAGCACTCACAACAACTGCAGCACACACAACACATGCAGCACTCACAACAACTGCAGCACACACAACACATGCAGCACTCACAACAACTGCAGCACACACAACACATGCAGCACTCACAACAACTGCAGCACACACAACACATGCAGCACTCACAAAAACTGCAGCACACACAACACATGCAGCACTCACAACACATGCAGCACACACAAGACATGCAGCACTCACAACAACTGCAGCACACACAACACATGCAGCACTCACAAAAACTGCAGCACACACAACACATGCAGCACTCACAACAACTGCAGCACACACAACACATGCAGCACTCACAACAACTGCAGCACACACAACACATGCAGCACACACAACAACTGCAGCACACACAACACATGCAGCACTCACAACAACTGCAGCACTCACAACACATGCAGCACACACAACACATGCAGCACTCACAACAACTGCAGCACTCACAACACATGCAGCACTCACAACAACTGCAGCACACACAACACATGCAGCACTCACAACAACTGCAGCACACACAACACATGCAGCACTCACAACAACTGCAGCACACACAACAAATGCAGCACTCACAACAACTGCAGCACACACAACACATGCAGCACACACAACACATGCAGCACTCACAAAAACTGCTGCACACACAACACATGCAGCACTCACAACAACTGCAGCACACACAACACATGCAGCACTCACAACAACTGCAGCACACACAACACATGCAGCACACACAACAACTGCAGCACACACAACACATGCAGCACTCACAACAACTGCAGCACTCACAACAACTGCAGCACACACAACACATGCAGCACACACAACACATGCAGCACACACAACACATGCAGCACACACAACACATGCAGCACACACAACAACCGCAGCACTCACAACAACTGCAGCACACTCGACACTGCATTCATCCCCTTACCTTTCAGAGTGCACGTCATGCGATCAGCAGATAGCACATATCTCGAGGAGCAACAGCAACACATGCAGCACACAAAATACGCCAGCAGTTCTTACCTTTCAGAGTGCACGTCATGCGATCAGCAGACAGCACATATCTCGAGGAAGGGCACGTGCACCCAAACACCACCTGCGCCTGCTGCTGCTGCTGCTGCTGCTGCTGCTGCTTCCCCCCCGCCCCCGCCCTTTTCCCCGCTCCAGCGCCCCCTATGGTAGCCGCAGGAGGGGGAGGAGGGTACGTGACCGTAGCCAGGCACGTGCCAGCACCATTCCCACACTGGGCGTTGAGGGAGTTGAGGGATTGCGAGCCCACACCATTCCCAAGTGGGCTGAAGCTCGTTCCACAGAAGCTGAGGCACTGGGAGGTGGGCCGCTGCTGTTGAATCACGCTCTGTATTGTCACAGGAGCAGGGGGAGGAGGAGGTGGAGGGCGTGGTGGTGGTGATTTCGGTGGGGGTTTCCTTAGCGGTTGCGGCTTGCGGGTTCTGCCTGCTGCTAGTGCCGCCCGGACAGCTGCCAAACTCCTTTGAGACCTTGACAGCAAGCCATGAGCCGACTCAAAAGTGTCTACATTTGCCAACCGCCGCCGACCGGCGTCCACCTGCTCTTGACTTGGAGCAATCTCCGCCTCTTGCCTCCCAACGTCCTCTTTTCTTCCCTCCACCATACCATCCGTGTTTTGAGCCGACTCAAAAATACCATCTCTGTGCAACACCCTCTCTCCTCCCCTGCCTCGCCTGCTGCGCTGCCTACTGCCTCGTCTGCTGCTGTGTTGCCTGCTGCTGTCCCCTCGCCCCATGGGACCCAGCAGCTCATTCCCCATGCTGTGGTTAATCCACCTGCCCCCTGTCCGCCTCATCCCCCCTCCCACTCCCCTTCCCACCATCCTCCCCTGCCGCATCCCCTCTAATCTCCATCCCTCTAGCCGCGTCCCCTCTAATTGAATCCCCATCTGCTGCTTCCTCCGCTTCCCCTCATGCCCCACCAACCCCATCCTCTCGCTATGCCCGAACAAACCCTCCTCTTCCTCATCTGCAAGGGAAGCCGGATGGGAGAGGACAGGAGCAGAGGCCGCCTGATTCCTCTCATGCCCCACCAACCCTCTCCTCTCGCCATGCCCGAATGAACCCTCCTCCTCATTTGCAAGAGGAGCAGAGGACGCCTGCTTCCTCTCATGCCCCAACGTTTCCATCCTCTCTCTGTGTCTCACTCTCTGGGAACCCTTCTCTTCTCCAACACCATGTCCCACTGAACCCTGGGAAGCCGTCTCAAACATAGTCGTCTCGGGGAAATTCCGAGTTGCCTCGGAAGCGGCTTGTTGCCGTTTCCACCGTCTCCTGTGCCCCATCTCCACCTCCGCCCTCTCTCTGTGCCCTGGCTGCGCCAGTGCGTCGCCGTGATGAGACGACACATGCGCATGCGACAGGTGGGAGGGGCGACGATGCCTATGCCCCACCACCCCCTCGTCCTCCGTCTCTCTCTGCCCTGATACCAGCGGAGAATTGCCTTCATGGGACGAGGCACGCACGTGCGACACTTGTGTGTGTGGTGGTGGGTGAGTGAGGTGAAGCCCCTGCCCCGTAGTCTCCTCCTCCTTCTCTCTCTGCCCTGACGCAGGCAACGAATCGCCTTCATTCGACGCCACATGCACGTGCGACCCGTGGGCGTGGAGATGTCCGAATAACACCGCCCGCTCCTCGCCTTCAGAGGGCAGCACATGAGAGGCATGCGAAGCGCCACTTGCGTGGTCGTGGCTGTGTCCCAGAACAATCGCCCTCTTGTCCCCCTCGTGAGACGCCCTCTTGTCAACTTCGTGAGACGCCACTTGCGCATGCGTCGCATGGGCATGGCCATCGGTGTGTGCGTGAAAGCCGTCTCTGTTCCCTCCACGAAACCCAGTTCCTTCTCCCCTTCCCTCTTCATGCGATGCCGCACGGCCGAGCACAGCACCAGGGCTCTGCTCCTCTGGTACCACCGACAGCACTGCCTGCTTTTCCCGCTGCTCCTCCCCTCCACGCCCTACCATCTCCAATCTCTCCCTGTGCCCCGAGAGGCCCATGTGTCCAACCCTTGGTATCCCCTCTTCCTCTTCATGCGATGCCGCACGGCCGAGCACAGCACCAGAGCTCTGCTCCTGTGGTACCACTGACTGCACAGCCTGCCGTTCCTGCTGCTCCTCCTCTTCACTCCCTAGCATCTCCGCCCTCTCCCTGTGCCCTGAAAAAGCAGCTCTGTCCTCATCTTCGTGGGTGACTGCATGGGCAAGGTCACCACCAGAGGTCATCTCCCCCTGATACGCCTCAGATCCTACTGCCTGCTGCTCCCGCTGCTCCCGCTGCTCCCGCTGCTCCCGCTGCTCCTGCTGCTCCCCTCCACGCCCCAGCATCTCCGCCCTCTCCCTGCGCCCTGGGAAGTCTAGCCTTCCTTCGTCTTCTTGTGAGGCGAGATGGCCAGCAGTGGCAGCACCAGAGGTCATCTCCCCCTCATGCGCCTCCAAAGGTGCTGCCTGCTGCTTCTGCTGCTCTTTCTCCTCACGCCCTACCATCTCCGCTCTCTCCCTGTGCCCGAGAAAAGCGGCACGCAATTGTTCGTCATACGAACGCAGAGAGGAGCGGACATGACGAGAGGAAGCTTCCAGGTCAGCAGTGGTGGCATGAGTTGACTTTTGAGTCGACTCAAGAGGCAATTGTTCTTCATACGATGGCAGGGAGGAGTGGACAGGAGGAGAGGAAGCTTCAAGGTCAGCAGCGGTGGCATGAGTGCGTTGCTGCTGCTGAGGCGACTCAAGAGTTGCTATCAGATGAGCACTGGTGGCATCAGCGCTAGACCCTGGCTGCCGTTCCCTCTTCTCCTCTTCCCGCCCTACCATCTCCGCCCTCTCCTTGTGTCCAGACAAGTCCCCTCCCACACTGTGTTCACGGGAGGGCACAGAGGCGAGGACATGAGGAGAGGAGGTAATAAGGTTAGCAGTGGTGGTGGTATGAGAAGGATGTGATTCTCTCCTCTTCTCCTCACGCCCTACCATCTCCGCCCTCTCCTTGTGACCTAGAAAGCCCGCCCTCTCTTCGTCAGCAGCACTGGCTCTGCTGCTGCTAATGGCGCTGCTGCTGGTGTGAATGCTTTGAGCAGTAACGCTGGCGCTGCTGCTACCAGGATCCCCCATACTGCTGATTCGAACGTTGAAAACATCACCACCACCACCACCACCGCTGCTGCTCATCATGCCAGCGCTTCTAGTCGCAACAGCCCCATCACCAGCACCACCACTGCCACCACCATCACCAGCATCGCAGACGGAAGCGTCAAAGGTGAGGCAGTTGTAGGCGGTGCGGACGGTGAGGGAGAGCGAGGGGCAGATGGGGGCGCCGGAGGCATCGAGGGGAACGGCGGGACCGAAGAAGAAGTTGGAGGAGAGGTCGAGAGAGAGGAGGGAGGTGACGGAGGGGAGCGTGGGGAGGAGACCCGTGAAGTAGTTGCGTGATAGGTTGCTGGTGTGGGGGGAAAGGGGGAAGGGAAAGAGGGAAGGAACTGGGAGTGAGTGAGGGAGGGGAGAAGGAGCTAGAGATGTTGCCTGAGAGGTTGCTGCTGGAAGGGGGAGAAGGTGGGAGAAGGGGGGAGAGTGAGGGAGAGCGAGGGGCAGATGGGGGCGCCGGAGGCATCGAGGGGAACGGCGGGACCGAAGAAGAAGTTGGAGGAGAGGTCGAGAGAGAGGAGGGCGGCGGCCGAGGGGAGCGTGGGGAGGGGGCCCGTGAAGTAGTTGCGTGATACGTTGCTGGTGGGGGGGAAAGGGGGAAGGGAAAGAGGGAAGGAACTGGGAGTGAGTGAGGAGGGGAGAAGCAGCTAGGGAAGTCGCCTGAGGGGTTGCTGCTGGAAGGGGGAGAAGGGGGGAGAAAGGGGTTGCTGACTTTTGAATCGACTCAAGAGATTGTTGAGAATAGCTCACTGTATTTGAGGTGGCTCAAATACGAAGGGGAGCAGTATTGGAAAGTGGAGTGGATGGAAAGTGATGCGGAAAGTTGCACGAGGGAGGGGGGATGTGCGCATTGATGAGAGCTCACAGTTCGACAAGGGAGGAGAGGCGGCTGATGAGGGTGATGAGAGTGTGTTTGAGGTGGTTCAAGAGTAATGGGAGCGGTACTGAGAAGTGATGTGCGAGTTGAGGAGAGCTCACAGTTCCACAAGGGAGGAGAGGCGGCTGATGAGGGTGATGAGAGTGTGTTTGAGGTGGTTCAAGAGTAATGGGAGCGGTACTGAGAAGTGATGTGCGAGTTGAAGAGAGCTCACAGTTCCACAAGGGAGGAGAGGCGGCTGATGAGGGTGGCGGGGGCACCCGTGAAGGCATTCGCAGCAATGTCACTGGCGATCATGGGGGAAAGGGAGAGGGGGCAGGAAAGCATGGGGGGGAGTGTAACAGATGGTGTGATGTGAACGGGTGGGAGGGAGGGAACACGAGGGAAAGTGGGGAGGGTAAGAAAGAGGGTAAGACAGTCACACTTGGAGCTGAGAAGAACAGGCACAGAGGGGCCGCACATTCAAGCCTGGATAGTTCAGAGAAGCACTCACAGCGTGTGCAGCAGAGAGCAGGTCGTTAGTGACGGTGGCAAGAGGCCGTGCAGTTGATTCCGACTCAAGCGGCTGAGGGGAAGGGACGAGCATGGGGGACCGACCGAGGACAGAGACAGAGGGGAGCTGAGCTCAAAACAGGAGGAGGTGTGAGTGAGGGGAAAAAGAGCATTGCACAGAGTTGGACCATCTTGGCTGATATTAGATTAGAAGGGCAGCAGTGTGTGTGAAATGACGACGCTTGAACACCAGGAGGAACAGCTGTAAAACAGCTAAGTGAAAACTGGATCTCAAAAAGACTCCGTCTCTGAAGAGAGAAAAAAAAAACATGATGCCAGCCAGTGTCATACTCACTCACATGCTACTGACGTCACAATCGCATGTTGCTGACGTCGCACTCGCATGATGCTGACGTCACACTCACATGATGCTGACGTCACACTCACATGATGCTGACGTCAGGCATGGCGCTGGTGAAGATGGGAGGGAGAGTTCCCGACAGCTGATTGGCCGACAGGTCTCTGCTTGGAGGGTTGGGGGAGAGGAGGAGGGCGGGGGAAAGGGACAGGTCAAGTCAAGGTGGACGGTGGGGAGGGACGGACGGGAGAGGGGAAGGGGGAGCGGAAAGGGGAGGGGAAGGGGGAGGGGAAGGGGGAGGGGAAAGGGGAGGGGAAGGGGGAGGGGAAGGGGGAGGGGAAGGGGGAGGGGAAGGGGGAGGGGAAGGGGGAGGGGAAAGGGGAGGGGAAGGGGGAGGGGAAAGGGGAGGTGAAGGGGGAGGGGAAGGTCGAGGGGAGGGCGGAGGGGGAGAGGCAGGTTTTGAGGGGGGAAAGAGAGCGTGGGTGGTCTACTCTGAAGCAAGAGGCAAGGTGAGGGGCGCACGGCAATGGGAGGAGGGCAAGGTTAGGCAGGCACGGTCATAAGGGGGGGGCAAAAGAAGCGAGGAGCTCACATTTCGTAGAGAGAGGCGAGGGAGGAGAGGGCGGATGGGATGGGCCCTTGGAAGGAGTTGCCATTGAGTAGCCTGCACAGAGGGTCACGCCGATACCATGGCAGCACAGAGGTTCAGTCAGATGTGATGCGGTAGTTATGGAACGAGTGCTGTGCTGTGCTGTGTGCCATGACCAATGTGCGATGATGTGAGGGAGGTGTGCTTACAGCAGGTGTGCTTACAGCGAGGAGAGTTCTTGCAAAGAAGAGATGCCTTCAGGGATGGAGCCTGAGAGGAGGTTGCGGGAGAGATCCCTGAGGGGGGTGCAGAAATGGGTGGGTGGGAGTATGAAAGAGACTTTAGAGTATGAAACGGGTGCTCAAAAGTAATCTCGATACGATTAGGGATGGAGGGAGGCGTGGGGGGGAGGGGGAGGGGGGGGGGGATGTTTGCAAAAGCGCTGAATGCTGATAGCAGCAGAGAGGAACGTGGGGAGGGAGGAAGAGAGGGGAAAAAAAAGGACATAGGGAGAGAGAGAGGGGAGGAAGGAAGGAAGGCAGGTAAGGAGGGAGAGATTTGATGTTCGTACAAGTGTTGAATGAGAATAAGAGCAGAGAGGGACGCAGGAAGGGTCGACGAGAGGCGGTTGTTGCATGCTGATCTGCGGCTCACAGGGGGGGTATAGAAGAGGGAGGGGTTGGGGTGAGAATGCGGGGAGGGGGGGTTGGAGAATGCAGGGAAGTGGGACGACGAGAGGCGGTTGTTTCTCGCTGAGCTGGGGATTACAGGGGGGAGATAGAAGAGGGAGGGATTGGGGGTGAATGGGGAAGTGAGAATGAGGGCAGTGGGGTTGGAGAGGAAAATGGACGATACGATTCTGAAACGTTTAAAAATGGGAGGATGGATGGCATGTGCGCATTGCAGGTGATGTTGTAGCAGGTTGCCTTAAGGTTCTGTGCAATCAATCGTCTGAGTGACTGAGGAATGAACGGACTGAAGTGCGACGATGAAGGTTGGCTGGACGGATTGGGTGGAGAGGAAGGAGGGAGGGAGTGAGTGCGTGGGGGAGGGAGGGAAGGAGGGAGAGAGGGAGGAGGGAGGGAGGGAGGGGAGGGAGGGAGGGAGGGAGGGAGGGAGGGAGGGAGGGAGGGAGGGAGGGAGGGAGGGAGGGAGGGAGGGAGGGAGGGAGGGAGGGAGGGAGGGAGGGAGGGAGGGAGGGAGGGAGGGAGGGAGGGAGGGAGGGAGGGAGGGAGGGAGGGGAGGAGCAACTGAAGAGCATTGGGGGTTGAAGAGGAGGAGAGGAGGGGCGTTACAGGTATGCGAGGGAGGTGAGACTCCCCAGCGTTGATGGCAGGGATCCGGACAGTGCGTTGTTGTCCAGCGCACTGTGGGGGCATGGGGAAGCATGGGGAGTGTGTGTGCAGGGAGGGAATTCACATAATATAGGGGAGGGAGGAAATTGCCCTCTCTGGAAGGGAGGGCATAGAAATTGCCCTCTTTCTTTCACACGCATTCCCTCAACCTAAGTCCTTGACATGCGTTCAACACGATTGCTCGAAACCACGCATGCACCCATCTGCCTGCAGAGAGCGTTACTCAAGGTGTTCTGTTCTGACACACCTCACGCGTTGCTCTAAGCCTTACAGGTGTCTGAGGGCCGGAAGGGAGAGGGTGGAGGGAATGGACCCTGTCAGCGCGTTGCTCTGTAGTGACCTGCAGCAACGAGCGGGGTGAGAGGGGTGAGAGAGACAAGAAGGGTGAACGGGACAAGAGGAGTGAGCGGGAGAAGAGGGGTGAGAGAGGGAGAAGAGAGGAGAGAGACGGAGAAGAGAGGAGAGAGAGGGAGGAGAGGGGAGAGCGAGGGAGAAGATGGGTGAGAGAGGGAGAGGAGGGGTGAGAGGGAGAAGAGGGGTGAGAGAGAGGGACAAGAGGAAGATACGATGTTTTTGAGAGATCTCGACAAGGACGGGTTGGACCTCGCAACAACGCCCCACAAATATGCTGGAGTTGCTCTTGAGAATTCTCACAAGCAAATCTCCAGAGAATTCTCAAAAGAACATCGCAACAATGCCCTGCAAATGGAGGAAACAAGACGCTCACTCACAGGCGGTAGAGAAGAGAGAGGGTGCCGAGTTGCGATGGGATGGAGCCCGCGATCATGTTGCCCCGCAGGTCACTGTGAGATGAGAGGGAGAGGGGAGAGAGAGAGGGAGGAGAGAGAGAGGGGAGAGAGAGGGGGGAGAGAGAGGGGGAAAGTGAATGTGAGTCTGACTCAAGAGATACTTAGCAAACTTTCCTTACCACCCACAGGGTTCTGAGCTGCTTCATTCAACAGGCCTATGGGCGATGAGTTGGTGTATTCTATATGCGTACCAAACCACACCCCTCATCTTACTACTACCCACAAGGTCCTTCCTGAGCTGCTTCATTCAACAGGCCTATGGATGGGCGATGGGATGGTGTATTTTACACCCTGGGCGATGGGATGGTGTATTTTACACCCTTACCACCAAACCAGACCCCTGAATGTTTTCACCCACAGGGTTCTGAGCTGCTTGAGCAGGCCTATGGACGACGGGATGGATCCGCTCAGGCTGTTGAAGGCAAGAGACCTGCAGAGGAGTATGGCAGGGGGAAAAGGACAGGAGGAGAGAGGGGAGGGAAGGATGTGGAGGGAGATTCTGAGACGCCTCAGATCAGAAACAGCTGAGTCTGTTGAATGCAAGAAAACTGCGGTGGGGTGGAGTGTCGCTGGGGAGGAAGGGAGGGGGGGTTGACTGGAAGCAACATAGTTGCAGTGTCGCTGGAGTGACTTTTTCTGAAGAGCCTCAAACAGTCAATAGATACTCACAGTTGGGTTAGGTTAGTGAGCTTGCCGATAACAGCTGGGATGGAGCCGGTGAGAAGGTTGTAGTCCGCTCGCCTGCAAAGGGGGATGTGGCAGGGTGAGAGGAGAGGGGCGGTGTAACAGGAACGGGGTGTTAATGTTAGCCCTCAATCTCACATTTTGTACTAGTACTTCCCCCATACCCATCCGTGCGCCATGCACACACGGACGGACACCATGCCCCCCCATGTGCTCAATGCTCCCAATGCATGCCACCCCCCACCCCCTGCTACGTCTTACCCTGAACGCATGCCCCCTGTGTTAGAACTGGAGCTTAGAATAGATACATTAGTAATGAGCTTGAAGCTCTTTAAGTACATCCAAAGTGAGCTTGGTATGGATGGTGAGGGAATCGGGGGCAATCCCTAGGGATTGGGGGTAATCCCAAGGCAATCTCCAATTGGTGGGTTGGAGCTTGCTTGGAGATCACATTTGGGTTTGGTTGGGATGTGGGTGTACACCCAACCAAACACAAAGTGCAAACTACACTAAAATAGGAAGGATGCATTGCGGCATGGGTGCATGGTTACACGCACGGGTGCATGGGTGCATGGCAGCATGGGAGCATGGCGGCATGGGGGCATGGTTACATGCACGGGTGCACGGGTGCATGGCAGCGGCATTACAGTGCGGAGAGCGAGGAGAGTGCGGAGATGCCTGCCGGGATGCTGCCCGTGAGCTTGTTCCACTCTATGCTCCTGGGGAGATGTGGGGAAGGAAGGAGAGGGAGAGGGGGAGTGGAACAGGAGGGAGGGGGGTGAATGGAGGAGGGGGGAGAGGGGAGCGCGCAAGAGAGTGCGGAGATGCCTGCAGTGATGCTGCCCGTGATTTTGTTCCACTCTATGCTCCTGGTGGGAGGGCGGGGAGTGTGGAGAAGGGTAAGGAGGGAGCGGAACAAGGTGGGGCGAAGGGGGGTGTGGGGAGGGGGAAGGGAGAGAGGGAGAGAGTGCAGAGAGGGGTATGAGACCTTGAGTCGACTCAAAAAGGGGGCGGTGGTCCGGTGGAAGTAGCATCCCACTCTTAGTCCTTTCTTTTTGTTCTACACAATCGCACCGACTAAAACCGTACGACAAAACTGATCGATAGCATTCGCACCGAGCAGAATCGGACCATACGAAACGAATCAGATCGGATCTCACAGAATCTTGAGCTTCGAGAGCGTGGTGAGCCAGGGAGGCAGCGAGCAGGAGAGGTTGTTGCGGCCGAGATGCAGATTGACCAGCGCGGTTAGAGTGGCTAGGGCGGGTGGGAGCGGACAGGAGAGGTTGGAGGAGACCGAGCTGTGTAAGGGGGATGGGGCGCGTGTGGGGTCGGTGGGGGGCGTGGGGTGCAGAGGGGAGCAGTGGGAAAAGGGTTCTTGCGGCCGAGATGGAGAGTGAGTGGAGAGGTGGAGGTGGTGAGAGAGGATGGGAGTGCGCAGGAGAGATTCGATGCGACGTACCTGCATGGGAAGATGAATAACGATAGATGACTGGGAAAGGGGAATGGGAGGAGAGGGCTGAAGCTACTGCAATGGGCTATTGGGTATCAAGCAGCAGAGGAGTGATGGGAGTGGCAGCGCGGTGCAGAGCGGTGGAAGGGGACACTCACAGGGTGGTGAGAGCAGTGAGATTGCCGATTGTAGTGGGGAGAGTGCCTGTGACGCTGTAAAGGAGACTGGTGGGGGAAAGAGGGCGGGGAGGGGAGAGAGTGGGGAGGGAGAGGGTGGGTGAGTGGAGAGTATGGGGAATGAAATGTCCGGAAAGCGGATTGCAGTGGGGAGAGTGGGAAGGGAGACGGTGAGTGAGAGGAGAGTATGGGGAGAGAGAGGGCGGAGAGGGGAACGAGAAGCGAGGGGGTGGGGAGAGGGGACTCACGCAGGGAGACACACGTGTGAGAAGTTGAGAACGCATGTAAGGTGCACAGAACAGCTCGTGAGGTGCCTTCAAAAGAGAAGAAGAGAAAGAAGAGAGCACAATCAGCACTCACAGGGAGGTCACGCTGCCATACTCGTCGCACCCCACCCCGTACAGGTCATCGCAGCTCTCCCGGGACCTCCACAGCCCCTTGGGCGTGCGCGAGACAGGCACTGTGAAGTTGAGCTCGGCGCGCAGTGACAGCAGCGCGGCCCCTGGGGGGCGCAGGTGGAGGGGGAGGGTTGGGGGGCGGGGGAAGAAGGAGGAAGGGTGGGGAGAAAGGAACAGGGCGCCTTGGGCGTGCGCGATGCAGATGCAGTGAAGTTCTACTCCGCGCGCAGAGACAGCAGCGCGTTTGCGTTCGATGCGGCGGGCGCGGGATGGGGGAGAAGGGGGAGGAACCGCGGAATGGGGGAGAAGGGGGAGGAACCGCGGGATGGGGAGGAGGGAGGGAGAGGGGGGCGGGAGGAGTAATGGGGGAAAGGAGTCGGGGAGGGAAGGAATTGGGGAGGGACAGAAAAAGGGAATGCAGAGGAGGAGCGGACGTGTCAGCGACAAGGGCATGGCCGGGAGAAAAAGCGCGCGCATTGAAAAAGCGCGCATAGTCTATTTTTAGGCGCCTCGGATTCAGCGCGCAATTAAAGCACGACAAGCGCACATTTTCCGGCGACAGCGTAGCAAGAATGACGATCGTTAGTTTCGCCGACTTACAGTCGTTATGGTTGACGGCGACGGCGCTTGCGCGGCCGCAGAAGCCGCCATACACGCTCGCGACGAGCAGGAGCGCGAGCGTCGCCGCTAAGCGCGCCGACAGACGCGAGCCGCGGGTTACCGCTCCGGCGCAGCGGAATGCCGGCGGGGGGGGAGTTCCACCCCGCGCGGAGCAGCAGGTCATGGCGGAAGAGGTGAGCGCCGTGGCGCGGGGAAAGATTTCCGCGGAACCTGGGGAACACCGCGAGCGGAAAGCGCTTTTCTGGGGAAGGGCGGAGTACGCCCACGGGGAAGAATACGCGGAAAGATCTCCGCGGATGGAGAGGGGGAGGCGCTGAAAACGCTGCGCGGCTGCGGCATTGAATCTGTCGCCGCGAGAACTTGCCATGATCCTGTGCGCGGGAAGCGCATCAGCCCGCAGCGCGCGGTGGAGTGTAAGCGCCGGTTCTAAGTCAGCAGATTGCCTTGCACTAGTAGGCGACTACAATTTCGCCGATGCCGCTGTCGTCCAGACTCGCGGGCTGCGACATCTTGCGACAGTTCGCGAGACAAATCACGGTATGCGACAAGACATCGCCGCGCGTGAAGAAACCCGCGAACCCTATATGCGAAGGACTTCTCAGTGAAAGCTCGCCGGAAAAGCGCGCTACTTCTCGAGTCGGCAATGCAAGCCTCTGGAAGATCGCCAAGCCAGCGCTAAAATCGACGACGTACTAAATTGTATAGTGCTAAGGAAAATCCTAAAATCACTAAATCTCAGCTTGTCGGGACTTAGTAGCACTGCTCTGGTCTTGTGAACTGGTTACTGACGACGCCACGTTCGTCGGCTGCGCATTTTGCGGCCTTCTATCAACACGGCGATCGCGCCCAGACTGCGGGAATGAAAGGCGGCCCTTTGAAGCTTACGCTTCGAGCGCTTCGGATGAGTTTATGTTGCGGTTCGCGTGGCAGCTGTGGCTGTCGTTTGAGACGAGGGGCGGAATTCCTGGGCTAGGTGTGCAGTTAGTCCGGAGCGCGGAAGAAAACTTTGTACGGAATAGGGAAGTGGAGGGAGGGATGCTGTGAGACACATCACGCAGGACGGTGTAGTGTGGTTTGTTGTGGTGCGGTGTGGCGTTTTATTCCTTACACAAAAGAGTAGGGTGCTTTACACAATCAATCGGTGGTGGAGGATTAATTGCCGCTATCATACTGCACCGACATATCAGTCTCTGAACCGTACTGAGATGCGTCCGATCATCGGAGCAATACTGACTACAGAACTGCCCTCAAGGGAATCAAACATTTTTCTGAACCTGGACGAAACGTGTTTCATTCTCTTTGTGAAGGGCTATAACACGGTTTGCTATGGTTCAAAGTGGTACCCGTTCCAAGTCGAACAGGCATCCCCCACACACCCGTCTTCTCTTCTCACTCAAGCTCACGCGATCACAGAACAACCGCAAAATCGCAGCCTACAGGTGAAGTGGTGAGGGGTTTACCACTGTTTTGTCGCTTGTGGTCTGGCTTGGGGCTATTTCTGCTAGCGACGAGTTGATGGTGTGGTGCTGGAGGTGGTGCTTGCGTGGAAAAAAATCGGATCGGCGGTTTGTTGTGACTGTGGTGAAGCCAGCTGGCGGACAACTGCAAACCGAGCAGGACAATATATGTCCAGGACCATAGTTTTGTAATACACCTTCATTCTCACCTTTCTCACCGTTGGAAGCACTGGCTACAGTGTTTGGACGTAGCGGGCTGGTGCGATAACTCGGTGCGGGCAAAGTCGCACGACGTGACGAACAAGCCTCGGCCCACCCTAAACCGTTTTCCCTGAATAACTGTCTTAACCGTTCAAAGTATACCAGTACCATTCTAGAACGTATTCAAACTTGACTAAACGCCTTTGGTCAAATTGTCACTATAACGTATGTGATAGGATCTTCTTTGGTCCGGTGCGGCTACACTAAGCGTCTCCGTCAGTATAACATATGCCAGTCTATCGAGAATGAGAGTGTATACGTGTATCACTATAGCTGTAACTCGTCGTAACGCTGTTCGCTGTGCCACAGGTTTTCGCACACCAACAGCCAGCCTACCATCCCCACCTTTTTCTGAACTTGGAGCACACGTGTCGAACAACGGACCAACCAAAGTTTTCGTCAATCACACGCGATCGCACGTGTACCTGGTGTTGTGAGTAGGCGAAAAATTGCGATAGCGCATCAGGCGGGCAGCCGTTATCGTGTGCCGTCGTCCCACAACTGACACTTGTCGCACAGCCGCGTTCCAATAACGGTTCAGGCGACGTTAGTTTGTCTCGCGGAAGCCTCACGAAAAATCCGGACCGCATTTCAAGGCGCCTCATGTTTAGCCAAAACTGATGGTATGATATTGGTTGCTAGATATTCAGCGCTGCTTGCACCATGCAACCAGAAACGTGCTGTGAAATGCGGGAGGTGCGCAGCGAAGGAGAAACGTCAATATCGCACGCGCGGCGGAGGTCGCGCCGCGGCAAATGGCGGGAGGCGGAACGAGAGCGGGTGATGTGCGGATTGAGGCGGTCCTTTCCGCCTGGCGCGGGGATGACGGGGCTTCTTGTGGTGCTATGCGCGGCCATTTTCCCGCTTCTTCCGCGCGTGGGCGCAGTGCCCATGAGCGCAAGCACCAGTGAGCGCGGGCAGGCGGAGAGCTGCGCGCGGAGCGGGGTGCGGGGGAACGGGGGAAAGGGGGGAAGGGGAGCTAGGAAGCGGAGGGTGTCGGATGTTAGAAAGGTTATTGACAACTCTCAGTAACCAATTTCGAGGCGCTTTAAAACGCGTCTGAAAACTATCTGTTACAAGGAGGAGAGTGCGGAGGTGGGAGGTGGGGGGTGTCGCAGGCTGGGAGAAGGAGGGGCAAGGGGAGAGCAAAGGAACGCACGGGGAGGGGAAAGGGACAGGATGACAGGATGGGTGGAGAGGTCCGGGGGAACCAGGGCAGTGAGGGGGGACGGAAGAGACGCAGCTGAGGAGGCTGCATACACACCAGCCATCCATCTCCCGACCCCCCTCCCCCCTTAACTCCCCATCCTTCTCTATCTTCCCCCTCATTCGACACCCTTCGCACCATTAAGGCGTCTCTCCGCGTGGGCAGTGGGCAACACGGCATGCACTCTCACCTCACCGCCATCCATACCCCATTCCCTTCCCCCCTGCTGTCCCATTCGTACCTTCCCCCTGCCTCCCCCGCCTCCTGCTGCCCCCTTTGGACCTTCCCCCTGTCTCTGCCGCCCAGTGGGCCCCCACTCCTTTCACTCTCCACCTCCTCCTCACTTCCCCCACTCCCCTCACTCCGCATCCCCTTCCCCTCACTCCGCATCCCCTTCCCCTCACTCCGCATCCCCTTCCCCTCACTTCCCCTTCTCCCCCAACTCTTCCCCCAACTCTTCCCCCAACTCTTCCCCCAGTCGTCACCCGTCTCCCCATCAAGTTATCGCTCGGCGTGACTCGCACCACCCATCCATCCCACCCACCTCCCTGCTGCCCCCCTCCTCTGCCTCCCCTTGCCTCCCCCCTCCCCTCTTCCCCAGTCGACACCCTTCTGATCATCAAGTCATCGCTCGGCGTCACTCTCACCACGTGGGCAGCGGGCAACACGGCATGCACGCTCACCACCCACTCTTCTCCTCCTTCCCCGCGCACAACCCCTTGCCCTTTCGTCCCCTCCCCCCTCCCCCCCCCCCCCTCCACTCTCCCCTCCCCCCCAGTCGACACTCTTCTAATCATCAAGTCATCGCTCGGCGTCACCCTCACCACGTGGGCAGCGGGCAACACGGGATGCACACTCACCACCCAGACGCAGCAAGCGGGGGAGTGGACGGGCGTGCTCTGCTTGCCTTCCGGGGATGTGCGCCAGATGTGCGTGTGTGTCGGTGTGTCGATGTGTCAGTGTGTCTTTGTGTGCGTGTGCGGGTGTGCGTGTGTGGGTGTGGGTGTGTGGGTGTGGGTGTGTGGGTGTGGGTGATGCATGTGTGTGTGTGTGTGACACTGCATGTATGCCAGGCGCAGCAAGTGGGGGAGTGGATGGGCGTGTGTTCTGCTCACCCTCAAGGGATGTGCGTGCGGGTGTGTCGGTGTGTGTGTGCGCGCGGGGTGATGCATGTTTGTTCTGCCCACCCTCAAGCGATGTGCGCCAGATGTGCGTGGGCATGTGCGTGTGTAGGGTGCATGGATGCATGGATGTATGAGTGTGGGGCGATGCGATGCATTGGATGGATGTGTGCGAAAAGTACACATCCATCCAATGCTTTGCCTTGCACTGCATGCATTCTCTCCCAGTGCCTCCTCTCCTCAGCGCCTTTTCTATGCCCCGCCCTGCAGCAACCTGGGAAATCGGAAGCTGACTCATGTCGCCTCCCCTCTGTCTGTCCCTTGCAGTGCAGCGACCTGGGGAATCAGGAGCTGGATGGAAGCAAACTCATGTCGGAACAACAGCAAATCCTCAAGAGGACGCAATTTCATTTCATGGCTCCCCTTTGTCTCCTCCACGCCTCCTCTCTCTCCCTTGCAGCGACCTGGAGAATCAGAAGCTGACAGGAAGCATCCCAAAGGAAATCTCCAAGCTCACTGCGCTCAATCACATGTACGTCATGCCATGTCATGCTGACTCACATGTACGTCATGCCATGTCATGCTGACTCACGTGTACGCCATGCTGACACGTCTTTCGGCCAAGCCAACTCAATTCTGTAAGGCTTAGCTCAGGTGACTCAAAAGAGAAACAAGAAAATGCCCACATGAGCCAAGCTGGTGTACCCGCCTCCCCCTCCCCACCCCATCCTCCCCACCTCTTCCACCCCCCCACCTCTCTCCCCCTTCCCTGCCCGTTCCCCGCTTCCTCCCGCACCTATAAAACCCCCTTCGTTCCTGTGGTCCCCCTCCTCCTCTGTTCTTCCCCGCAGAGGCCAGCCAGGGTGCGAACCTCTTTGTATCAGTTCAACGGCTCGCCGTGTTCTTCGTCTATTCTAGGCACCTTAGAACCCCCTTTCCCCTTCGTTCATGTGCTTCCCTTCCCCCACCCTTCCCCCTCGTGCTCCCTCCCCACCCCAGAGGCCTGGGCACGAACCTCTTTGTGCAACGGTTAGCCGCGTTCACATCCAACCTGCTGCCGCTCACCGCCCTCGCTGACCTGTGCGTGGGCTGCACGTGTGCTCTTGTGATGGGCTGTGCTGTGCCATTG
This sequence comes from Closterium sp. Naga37s-1, assembly GCA_947471745.1. NCBI lineage: Eukaryota > Viridiplantae > Streptophyta > Zygnematophyceae > Desmidiales > Closteriaceae > Closterium > Closterium sp. Naga37s-1. The sequence goes on along the minus strand of CANJKZ010000149.1, from coordinate 4,695,239 downwards.
CCATGTATGACTGTCGGTTGTGTGTGTGCGGCTGTGACATGACATGTTCACATCTATCCTGCTGTTTCCCTTCCCCTCACCACCCTTGCTGACCTGTGCGTGCTGCTCTCGTGCTGCTCTCGTGCTGTGCTGCTCATGTGATGCTCTTGAGTTACCTTAGGAGTGTATATGTGCATATATTCTTGCTCATTTAAACTCCATCTTCTGTTATCAATGCTTATGGTCCTTCCTACTCCTTTCTTTCTGCCGCCCTTTTTCCTGCTTGGGTCATCACCCTCCCCCTCTATCCCCGTTATAGGCATATTCACCAGAACTGGCTATATGGCACCATACCCGCAGCCCTCATTGCCCTTCCCAACCTCTACTGGATGTAAGTCGAATGTTTAGCAGGAGTAAAAGATTCATTCAATTCCTTGTTTGCTCCTTCTGTAATCTGGTAACTATATATGCTTATGGACACCCCCCCCCCCCACTCAACCTCCCCTGCCCCTGTCCCCCCACCTCCATCTTCCTCCCTCAACGTAAAGCCCCAACTCCTTTGCATCCACCTCACTTGTGACAAGTCTCAAAATGAACCTTTCCCGGCACCTGGCGTTTGAGGCGCCTCAAAAACCCCCGTCCCACCCACCCAACCCCCCTCCCCACCCCCTTCCCCCTGCCCTCCCCCCTCCCTCCTTACAGCAAGTTCTTTCGCAATTACCTCACAGGAACCTTCCCAGCCCCCGGCCCGGCCTTCAGATACATCCATCTGCAACACAACTTCCTCTCGCGATCCGTTCCGCCTCACTCCGCAACTTATTGCACCGCCTGTTTTTTGAGAATTCTCAAAAAACATACCCTCACTCCGCAACTTATTGCACCGCCACCAGCAACTTTTTCGTTCTTCTCCCAAACTCTCCCCTCTTCCCATCCAACTCGCCCTGCCCTTCCCCTCACCCTGCAGCAAATTCTTCCGCAACTATCTAACCGGAACCTTCCCAACTCCCGGCCCTGCCCTTAACCCCCCTTAACCCCATCCCATTCCCTCCCCCGCCCTCCCCCTGCAGCAAATTCTTTCGGAACTACCTCACAGGGACCTTCCCAGCCCCTGGCCCCGCCCTGAAATTCATCAACCTGCAACACAACTTCCTCTCAGGCCCCTTCCCTCCGTCTCCCCCCCATCCCGCTCTGCCCTCCCCCTCCCCTGCAGCAAATTCTTCCGCAACTATCTAACCGGAACCTTCCCAGCCCCCGGCCCGGCCCTCAACTTCCCTCACCTCCATTCCCTCCCCATCCCTCCCCCTGCAGCAAGTTCTTCCGCAATTACCTCACAGGGACCTTCCCAGCCCCCGGCCCCGCCCTCAAATACATCGACTTGCAACACAACTTCCTCTTCGGATCCTTCCCTTTTGTGCCCTCTCCCTCCCCTGCCCTTTCCCTCCCCCTGCAGCAAGTTTTTCCGCAACTACCTCACAGGGACCGTCCCAGCCCCCGGTCCCGCCCTGAAATTCATCGACCTGCAACACAACTTCCTCTCAGGCTCCTTCCCCCCCCACTCCGCCACCTACTGCACCGCCACCAGCAACTGCTTCTCCCAGGCCTCCCTCTGCAACACCACCGCCACCACTCAACGCACCCCTACCTCCTGCTCCATCTGCAACGTAACCATGGCGGCGGATGCTGCAGGTGCAGGGTGGGTGGTACCTGCAGCAGGGTCCTCCCAGGTGCTATGCGGGGGAGGGTCATGTGCGCCAAACGCCTCAGTCCCGGCCAGCCAGGGCGCGCCGTATACCTCCTCATCTCCGCTGCTGCCGATGTTCTGCGCTCTGATCGGCATGGCCTCGGGATCGTCTCAAGCCATGCTCGCTCTCAAGTCTTCCCTGGGAGTGACTCTCTCCTCCTGGGCCTCTGTCCCTACTGCGACTGTCATGGGGGTTGTTTCGACCTCTGCCTCCTTCCCCACCGCCTCCTCGCCCTCCCTGGCGTATCTCTGCCCGGTGGCTGGTGCCTTGGCGGCTCCCATGCCGGCGACTGCAGCTGCGAGTGCATGGAAGGGCGTGGAGTGTAATTCAGCCGGGGCAGTTGTGAAGATGTGAGTGTAAAGTGCAGATGTCCTTTTCCTCCTCTTCGCCCTTCTGAAAATGCTGGAAGGTTGTTGTGCTACTGCAGCAATCTCAACCAACCGTCCATCTCCTCTCACCTTCCCCGCCCCTTCTCTCCGCTTGTTGTTGCAAACCTACCACTCCCATGCACCACACCACAGCAACCTCAACCGCCAGGGCCTCATCGGAACCGTCCATTCGACAATCTCCAAGTTGACTGCACTCACATACATGTACGTTGCATGTGCATGTGTCTATATATGCATGCGTATGTGCCTATACATGCATGTACATGTGTCTATACATGCATGTGCATGTGTCTATACATGCATGCGCATGTGCCTATACATGCATGTACATGTGTCAATACATGCATGTGCATGTGTCTATACATGCATGCGCATGTGCCTATACATGCATGCGCATGTGCCTATACATGCATGCGCATGTGCCTATACATGCATGCGCATGTGCCTATACATGCATGCGCATGTGCCTATACATGCATGCGCAAGTGCCTATACATGCATGCGCATGTGCCTATACATGCATGCGCATGTGCCTATACATGCATGGGCATGTGCCTATACATGCATGTGCCTGTGTCTATACATGCATGGGCATGTGCCTATACATGCATGCGCATGTGTCTCTACATTCATGCGCATGTGTATAAACAAACATTTGCATAGACACACGCATGCTTGCGCACACATATACTATCTATGTACGCATGCATGCCCGCGCATGCATGCAATGCAGCGTATGAGCGTGCGGTGCAGCGTATGAGCGTGCGGGGCAGCGTATGAGGGTGCGGTGCAGCGTATGAGCGTGCGGTGCAGCGTATGAGCGGGCGGTGCAGCGTATGAGCGGACGGTGCAGCGTATGAGCGGACGGTGCAGCGTATGAGCGGGCGGTGCAGCGTATGAGCGTGCGGTGCAGCGTATGAGCGTGCGGTGCAGCGTATGAGCGGGCGGTGCAGCGTATGAGCGTGCGGTGCAGCGTACGAGCGGGCGGTGCAGCGTATGAGCGTGCCGTGCAGCGTATGAGCGTGCGGTGCAGCGTATGAGCGTGCGGTGCAGCGTATGAGCGTGCGGTGCAGCGTATGAGCGGGCGGTGCAGCGTATGAGCGGGCGGTGCAGCGTATGAGCGTGCGGTGCAGCGTATGAGCGTGCGGTGCAGCGTATAAGCGGGCGGTGCAGCGTATGAGCAGGCGGTGCAGCGTATGAGCGGGCGGTGCAGCATATGAGCGTGCGATGCAGCGTATGAGCGTGCGGTGCAGCGAATGAGCGTGCGGTGCAGCGTATGAGCGGGCGGTGCAGCGTATGAGCAGGCGGTGCAGCGTATGAGCGGGCGGTGCAGCGTATGAGCGTGCGATGCAGCGTATGAGCGTGCCGTGCAGCGTATGAGCGTGCGGTGCAGCGTATGAGCGTGCGGTGCAGCGTATGAGCGTGCGGTGCAGCGTATGAGCGGGCGGTGCAGCGTATGAGCGGGCGGTGCAGCGTATGAGCGTGCGGTGCAGCGTATGAGCGTGCGGTGCAGCGTATAAGCGGGCGGTGCAGCGTATGAGCAGGCGGTGCAGCGTATGAGCGGGCGGTGCAGCATATGAGCGTGCGATGCAGCGTATGAGCGTGCGGTGCAGCGAATGAGCGTGCGGTGCAGCGTATGAGCGGGCGGTGCAGCGTATGAGCAGGCGGTGCAGCGTATGAGCGGGCGGTGCAGCGTATGAGCGTGCGATGCAGCGTATGAGCGTGCCGTGCAGCGTATGAGCGTGCGGTGCAGCGTATGAGCGTGCGGTGCAGCGTATGAGCGTGCGGTGCAGCGTATGAGCGGGCGGTGCAGCGTATGAGCGGGCGGTGCAGCGTATGAGCGTGCGGTGCAGCGTATGAGCGTGCGGTGCAGCGTATAAGCGGGCGGTGCAGCGTATGAGCAGGCGGTGCAGCGTATGAGCGGGCGGTGCAGCATATGAGCGTGCGATGCAGCGTATGAGCGTGCGGTGCAGCGAATGAGCGTGCGGTGCAGCGTATGAGCGGGCGGTGCAGCGTATGAGCAGGCGGTGCAGCGTATGAGCGGGCGGTGCAGCGTATGAGCGTGCGATGCAGCGTATGAGCGTGCGGTGCAGCGAATGAGCGTGCGGTGCAGCGTATGAGCGGGCGGTGCAGCGTACGAGCGTGCGGTGCAGCGTATGAGCGGGCGGTGCAGCGTATGAGCGGGCGGTGCAGCGTATGAGCGTGCGGTGCAGCGTATGAGCGTGCGGTGCAGCGTATAAGCGGGCGGTGCAGCGTATGAGCAGGCGGTGCAGCGTATGAGCGGGCGGTGCAGCATATGAGCGTGCGATGCAGCGTATGAGCGTGCGGTGCAGCGAATGAGCGTGCGGTGCAGCGTATGAGCGGGCGGTGCAGCGTATGAGCAGGCGGTGCAGCGTATGAGCGGGCGGTGCAGCGTATGAGCGTGCGATGCAGCGTATGAGCGTGCGGTGCAGCGAATGAGCGTGCGGTGCAGCGTATGAGCGGGCGGTGCAGCGTACGAGCGTGCGGTGCAGCGTATGAGCGGGCGGTGCAGCGTATGAGCGGGCGGTGCAGCGTATGAGCGTGCGGTGCAGCGTATGAGCGTGCGGTGCAGCGTATGAGCGGGCGGTGCAGCGTATGAGCAGGCGGTGCAGCGTATGAGCGGGCGGTGCAGCATATGAGCGTGCGATGCAGCGTATGAGCGTGCGGTGCAGCGAATGAGCGTGCGGTGCAGCGTATGAGCGGGCGGTGCAGCGTATGAGCAGGCGGTGCAGCGTATGAGCGGGCGGTGCAGCGTATGAGCGTGCGATGCAGCGTATGAGCGGGCGGTGCAGCGTATGAGCGTGCGATGCAGCGTATGAGCGTGCGGTGCAGCGAATGAGCGTGCGGTGCAGCGTATGAGCGGGCGGTGCAGCGTACGAGCGTGCGGTGCAGCGTACGAGCGGGCGGTGCAGTGCATGAGCGGGCGGTGCAGCGTATGAGGGGGCGGTGCAGCGTATGAGGGGGCGGTGCAGCGTATGAACGTGCGGTGCATGCATGGTATGTATGTATGTATGTACGCACGCCCGCACACACACTATCATGTGTGCCCTCCTTTGTGTGTCATTCGCCACAATCTCATTCTGTTGTCTCATGCTCTCGTCTCATGCTCTCATCTCATTCGCTCGTCTCATGCTTGCCATGCTCTCTCTCTCACTCGCCTCCCTTTCCATGCGCTCTCTTCATGCCAGCCCCTTTACATGCTCGCTATCCCACCCACACCAACCCCAGGGACCTCGGCTGAAACCTCTTTCAGGCGCGCCTCTCTACAGTCGCGCAACATACATCCGTCTTTCTTTCTCGTACCTTCACCCCGCTTTCCACCACCCTTCCATATTCTCGCACCCACACCACTCTCTCACATGGACCTCAGCTCAGTTACAACCTGTTTCACATGCCATCCCTCCTTCCACCCCCCGTCACATCCTCTCCCACCCACACCACCCCCAGGGACCTCGGTTACAGCCTCTTTCAGGCACGCCTTTCCACGTTCATCTCTCCCCTCACTGCCTTACGCGCATCTCATGGTTTCCATCCTCTCCCCTCTTCCAACCCCCAGCGACCTCGGTTACATTACAACCTCTTGCAAGTGCGCCTCTCCACATTCTTTGCACATGCCATCTTTCTCCTCTCTCACATGCCATCCCTCCTTCCACCAACCCCTTTCCATCCTCTCCCCTCTTCCAACCCCTTTCCATCCTCTCCCCTCTTCCAACCCCTTTCCATCCTCTCCCCTCTTCCAACCCCTTTCCATCCTCTCCCCTCTTCCAACCCCTTTCCATCCTCTCCCCTCTTCCAACCCCTTTCCATCCTCTCCCCTCTTCCAACCCCTTTCCATCCTCTCCCCTCTTCCAACCCCTTTCCATCCTCTCCCCTCTTCCAACCCCTTTCCATCCTCTCCCCTCTTCCAACCCCTTTCCATCCTCTCCCCTCTTCCAACCCCTTTCCATCCTCTCCCCTCTTCCAACCCCTTTCCATCCTCTCCCCTCTTCCAACCCCTTTCCATCCTCTCCCCTCTTCCAACCCCTTTCCATCCTCTCCCCTCTTCCAACCCCTTTCCATCCTCTCCCCTCTTCCAACCCCTTTCCATCCTCTCCCCTCTTCCAACCCCTTTCCATCCTCTCCCCTCTTCCAACCCCTTTCCATCCTCTCCCCTCTTCCAACCCCTTTCCATCCTCTCCCCTCTTCCAACCCCTTTCCATCCTCTCCCCTCTTCCAACCCCTTTCCATCCTCTCCCCTCTTCCAACCCCTTTCCATCCTCTCCCCTCTTCCAACCCCTTTCCATCCTCTCCCCTCTTCCAACCCCTTTCCATCCTCTCCCCTCTTCCAACCCCTTTCCATCCTCTCCCCTCTTCCAACCCCTTTCCATCCTCTCCCCTCTTCCAACCCCCAGGGACCTGGGTTACAACCTCTTTCACGCGCGTCTCCTCACATTCGTCTCGACCCTCACTGCCTTGTCGTCCCTCAAAGACCTGTGAGTGTTTTGCTCATTCATACCAAGGCAGAAGTTCTGTGCTCTGTGTGTGTGTGTGCGATGAGTGCTGTGACTGTTCCGTTGAAGGGTGGCCTATGGGCTTTCTCCTCACTGCCTTGTTGTCCCACAACTCCGGAACACATTCGCCCTCACATTCGCCCTTTTTACGCGACTCACAAGTCACATTAGCCTCTCTCCTCACTGCCTTGTTGAGTCGACTCAAAAGTCAGGAACTTTAGAGAATTCTCAATAGTATGACCTGTTATTCTTACTGAGCACGTTACAATCGTCCTCTACGCATTTCGCCTGTCCCTCCCTTGTACTCGCTACAGGTTCCTTCACTATAACTGGTTCATCGGCTCTATCCCGTCGTCACTCTTCGCCCTACCGTCACTTACAGGCCTGTATGTGAGGGTGAGGCCGTGCAAGGAAAACCTAAGACCTTTTTTAAGTCAGTTGACTCACACGCGGTTTGAATCAAGACAGAACACCTCTCAAAACCTTTTTATGAGTTGACTCACGAATAGTCCTGATACCTTTTGAGACCTTGTTTCCTGATTGGTTCTTCAGTCGACTTAAAGATAGAACGTTTTCCCTTTCTGTTCTTGCTTCCCTGCCCCACAGGCCTCCTCTCTGTCATCAGCCGATGGCGTGTCTTACCTAATCTCTCCATCATCAGCCGATGACGTGTCTTAGCAAAGGGGGGAGAGCAGCAGCAGCTAGGATGGCGCTCAACCGAATCTAAATCGTGTTCCCTTTTTTTCCCACTTTTTTTCCTTTTTGTTTTCCCTCCCCCCCCCAGAGGCCTCTTCTCCAACTACCTCACGGGCACCATCCCTCCCATCCCCTCATCCTCTCCAGCTCTCTCCCTTCACACTCCCTCCGATTTGGTCACGTGGGCTGGGCGGGCAGAAGCAAAGAGAAATCTTGTGAGAGAGGATTCATGCGTGTCTTTCCTTCCTTTCCACTCTCCCCTCCACCCCAGAGGTCTCTTTTCCAACTATCTCACGGGCACCATCCCTCCCATCCCCTCATCCCTCGTGGGCCTTGACGTTGCTTACAACTTCCTCTCCGGCTCGCTCCCTCCACACTCCCTCAAATTCTGCGCCGCCGAGAACAACTGCTTCTCCTCCTCCCTCTCCTCCTCGTGCAATTTCTACGGAACGAAGCAGAGGGCAGCAGCGGAGTGTGCTGTGTGTGGGATGGGTGATGCTGTTGCAGGAGGGAGTGTGTGCTGGGATGGTGTGTGCTCAGCAGACGCTGCAGCAGCTGCCTCTCAGGGCATTCCCAATGGGCCCACGCGGCCCACTCTTGCCATGACCTGCGTTGGTGCGTATATTGCAAGAATGGGAGGCGTGTGTGCTGGGATGCGTGTGTGCTGGGATGCGTGTGTGCTGGGATGCGTGTGTGCTGGGATGTGTGTGTGCTGGGATGCGTGTGTGCTGGGATGCGTGTGTGCTGGGATGCGTGTGTGCTGGGATGCGCCGTGTGCTGGGATGTGTGTGTGCTGGGATGCGTGTGTGCTGGGATGCGTGTGTGCTGGGATGCGTGTGTGCTGGGATGCGCCGTGTGCTGGGATGCGGCGTGTGCTGGGATGCGGCGTGTGCTGGGATGCGTGTGTGCTGGGATGCGGGGTGTGCTGGAATATGGCGTGTGTGCTGGGAGGCGGGTGTGCTGGGATGCGGGTTGTGCTGGAATATGGGTGTGTTGGGTTGCTGAGTGTGCTGGGATGCGCCGGGTGCTGGGATGCTGTGTGTGCACGCACCCACCTCTTCCCATATCCGTGCTGCTGCACGTTCAAAACAGCCTTTCAAAAAGCTATGCGTTCTCCTCCCTCTCCTTCCCATGTGTTTCCTGCTCCTGCTGTTTGTTCCGTCGCCTCAAAAGTATGTTTTGTCATGTTTCTTTCATCTCTATTTGTGCAAACGGCTCCTCATCATGCTTCCCTTCTCTTCCCTTGCATCCCTTGCATGTGTGTGTGTTATGTGTGCCTTCATGCGTACCTCTGCTTGTTCCCACCAGGCTCAACTGTCGTTTCCATCCGCTCCTCCTCCTGTGAGTATCCCTCTTACTGCCCCTCCTCCCATTCGCCCGTCTTCTTCCTGACTGCCCCTCCCAACTGCCCCTCCCAACTCAACTGCCCCTCCCAACTCAACTGCCCCTCCCCCAACTGCCCCTCCCAACTGCCCCTCCCAACTGCCCCCCCTCATGCGTGTGCCATGCGTGCCTCAATGTTGGTGTTACTTGTCCGTCCGCCCTTGCAATCTCCTCCTCCTGCTCCTCTCCCTCCTCCTCCACCCTCGGAGTGACCCACACAACATGGCTCGCAGGCGTGCCCTGTGCCGCTCATCCCTCTCCCTTCCCCATCCCCTCTCCTCTTAACTCCCCTCCCATCAACATCCCCCATCCACATCCCCTCTTCTTCCACCCACATCCCGCGCAGCATCTGCCCTCCTGGCCCTCAAGTCGTCGGTCGGAGTGACCCACACAACATGGGTGTCAACCGTGCCTTGTGCCATTGTCACTCTTCCCTACCCATCTCTTCCCTACCCATCTCTTCCCTGTGCCGGTCATCCCTCTCCCTTCCTCCTTCCCCGCCACCCACCCACACAGCATCTGCTCTCCTGGCCCTCAAGTCGTCGCTCGGAGTGACCCACACAACATGGGTCTCAAGCATGCCCTGTGCCATGATCACTCTTCCCTACCCATCTTCCCTCTCCCTTTCATCATCCTCCCTTCTGCCTCCCTTCAGCATCTGCTCTCCTGGCCCTCAAGTCAACCCTGGGAGTGACCCACACAACATGGGTCTCAAGCATGCCCTGTGCCATTGATGGCACCAACCCGTGGCCTGGCCAGACATGGTCGGGCGTGCGCTGTGATGCCACGGGCAATGTGACTTTCCTGTAAGCACGCCCCCTACCTATAACCATGTGACCCACCACTCCTCTTGGGATCCTATCCTCTCCACTCCTCTCCACTCCTCTCCACTCCTCTCCTTTTTAGTGTTTTTCATTTGTTGAATGAAGCAAGCCTGAAACCTCCTTACTCTTTTGAATTCACCCATCCACCCCCTCACGTCCACCTCCCTCCCCTTCCGCCCTGGCAGGGACTTGAGCTATCAGCAGCTGAAAGGGTCCCTCCATTCAGACATCAGCAAACTCACTACTCTCACTCACCTGTAAGGCTTTGCTTGTAGGCTCACTGCTCACTGCTCACTGCTCACTGCTCACTGCTCACTGATCGAACTGGAGCTGAACTGATTGATTGATAAGGAAGGCACTAGGCCTTAAGTACAAACAAGGTTGGGTTGAGCAAAGCTAGGGAAAGGATGGGATGGGAATCCTAACAAATCTCCAATTGGTGAGTTGGCAGATTTGCAGGATTACGAGGGAATCCCAACCAGATAGGGTTGGGATTACAAATCTACATCCAACCTACAAAGTAACCTAATCGATATAGAATATAGTACCTTGACAGCCTATTTCTAACACTCACTGCTCACTGCTCACTGCTCACTACCCTCTCACTCTTCAACTGTCAGTCAGCTATCAGCAGCTGAACGGGTCCCTCCATTCAGACATCAGCAAGCTCACCACTCTCACTCACCTGTAAAGCGCGTCATGCGTATGCCTGCAGGTGCGTGTGCATGCAATGCACCCATGCATGTGGGGTGCGTGCATGGACACATGCACAAGTGATGTGCATACACACGTGCAGTGCATGCATTCTCCTATTTCCGTGCGCAATTTCATGTATGTGCACATACACCGCGTATGCATGTACTCTTAATCTCAAGTATATTCTGTTTTCCCCAGAGAAGCCTGGCGTCCTGCAGGAGTCTCAATCAATGCCTTGCTCTTCAGAACATCGTTTCAGGAACCTTATATATCATCTCTTTGCATCCACTTGCAATTCTTTCCACAGTAGCCTCCATGCCAACCTCTTCTGGATGCCGCTCAGAAGCATATTCTCCCCCCTTTCCACCCTCACCAACCTGAAGACTCTGTGAGTGTGCCATGCATAATCAGCATATTCAACATAATCAGCAGCATATTCAACATAATCGGCATATTTAACATAATCAACATATTCAGCATAATTACCAGCATATTCAACATAATCAGCATATTAAACATAATTAGCATATTCAACCATATTCAGCATAATTAGCATATTCAACATAATCAGCATATAAAACATATTTATCGTACTCAACATAATCAGCATTTTAAAGCTCCGGTATACATTTGACAGGAAGGGTTCAAAATCCTTAGGAACTTGAAAAGTTGCCCCAAAACTGTGAGGCACACTCACAAACCCTAAACCCCACTGACAAATGTAGACTGCGGCTTTAAACATAATCAGCATATTCAGCTTAATCAGCATCTTCAACATAATCAGCATAGCCAACGTTAGGGCGTGTAAAATTGTAACGACCAAGCCGATTTTCCGCCCTTTGCGCGTTTCCGGCGACTGCGAATAGGTGTAACGCGTAAGCGATCCCCGCCACGAATTCCGCCAGCACGTGGGGCATCTGCCACAAACTACCTCCATAATTGAAAGCAAAAAGTTTTAGTCCTTTTACTGCATTCGAACGGGGTGTGGAATACAGGGGGATCGCAAGCCTAGACTAGGGTGTTTAACAAAGCAGTGAGTTTAGGCGAACAAAAAGATTTGCCCCTTGCTGAGGATACAAGTCTACGTAGGTCCCAAAATGCAGTGTGTCAAAAGTTTTATCAGAAAATACCATTGCAATTCGGTCAAACCGGGGTGACTACTCTGTGGGTGTAACCCTAAATACCTCGCAATCGCCAGAACCGCCCGAATGGTCGACCATTCCCTTTGGTCATTACAATTTTACACGCCCTTATCAGCATTTCTATAGCTGTGCAAAGTAGAAAATCTCACTTCCCACCCTCACCAACCGCAACATGCTATGTGTGTCCCATGCCTTGTAGTGCTCTAGTTAGTTTGATTCTGCGCCACAGATTCTTATCGACCAGTATTGACTCACATTGACCAGCATTGTCTCACATTGACCAGCATTGACTCACATTGGCCAGCATTGACTCACATTGACCAGCGTTGACTCACATTGACCAGCATTGCCTCACATTGACCAGCATTGACTCACATATTGTCTGTCCACGTACGTACTGTATTGTCCGTCCCCCTCCAGTCAGCTACAGTACAACTGGCTCTATGGCTCCATGCCAGCTGCCCTTCTGGCACTGCCTCGCCTCACAAGGCTGTGAGTCTCCTTCTCTCATTTCAGCAACCAAGTATCGTGCCTCTCAAATGTCCAGTCAGCTGCAGTACAACTGGCTCTACGGCTCCATACCAGCCGCCCTTCTGGCAGACTGGCACTGCCCCGCCCCGCCTCACAAAGCTGTGAGTCTTTTTCCTGTCAGCTACTGCTATTATGTGCCTCACCACCATGTGCCTCACCACCATGTGCCTCATCACCATGTGCCTCATCACCATGTGCCTCATCACCATGTGCCTCATCACCATGTGCCTCATCACCATGTGCCTCATCACCATGTGCCTCACCACCATGTGCCTCATCACCATGTGCCTCATCACCATGTGCCTCATCACCATGTGCCTCACCACCATGTGCCTCATCACCATGTGCCTCATCACCATGTGCCTCATCACCATGTGCCTCATCACCATGTGCCTCATCACCATGTGCCTCATCACCATGTGCCTCATCACCATGTGCCTCATCACCATGTGCCTCATCACCATGTGCCTCATCACCATGTGCCTCACCACCATGCGCCTCATCACCATGTGCCTCATCACCATGTGCCTCATCACCATGTGCCTCATCACCATGTGCCTCATCACCATGCCTCATCACCATGTGCCTCATCACCATGTGCCTCACCTTGCGCACCACATGGATTTGATGCTTTTGCACATATACCATGTCCACTTCTATGCACTGTACCTAACTCCTAATTTGTGTATCTTTCCTGCATTGTATATCACTCCCTCTGCCTTGTAGGAACCTGAACTTCAACTGTCTGACTGGCACTCTTCCAGCCATCTCCACTTCCTTGGCTTACCTGTCCATCGAGCAAAGTTATATCTATGGAAACTTCCCCTCCAATAAACTTACATATTGCAGTGCACTGTACAATTGTTTCACGCAAGCCAACAACTGCACATCAGCAGGCGGTTTTCAAAGAGACACATTGTCATGTGCAATATGTGGTTCGGTGGATGCTTCGGGAACGCTATGTTCGGGAACCGGGGTCTGCAAGCCGAATGCTGCTGATCCTGCAGCTACTGGGTTTGTTAATGGACCTGACTCCGATTTGTTGGATATGTTTTGCGATGTATCTTGATTGTTGTTGACCAATACCTTTTTGGGTTGCGGAGCAACCTATTGCAATCGACTGGAGGCTAGTTTTTTTTTTCCAGAAATTTTTATGTATTTTCCGGTTTTTTTTTAATAAAAAAATCTAGGACGAAGAAACAATCATTTTGCTGTGTAGCACATTCTATACAAAATAAATACGCCAAAACGGAATTTCGGTCCCACGATTCTTTAGTAAAGAATTTAAGAAATAAAATGACCGAGCAATCGAATAATAAATTTTGTTTTTTTTTTTTGTCGAGGCTCGTACTACTGTACCATGATGTCACCTCACTTTTAACGTAATCCATTGACATCCTTTAACAAGACTAAAATTGCAGAAATTTTGATAATCACACTTTCTGAAAAAACAAATCTACATAAGAAAGCAATGTTGATAAGGTATCTATGATGATCGTGTAAAACGATCATTACATACCGTACTATTGAATTTTGGCGTAAAGTACGCTACTGAAATATATTCATCGATAAAATCGGTGAACATATTTCATGGAACCCTAAATCAGCAGTTTGTGTAACGTTTGCCGGAAATATATACTACCGTTTCCCCAGCCTAGCATGGGGGGGAATCGAGTAGTATATACGTTGAGAAAAAACATGAAGCAATACAAGCTGCGAATCTCAAAGTAATGACTACGCCGATCAAGTCCAGCTCAGAAATGGCTTCACTGTCATAGTGGTGGAGCACTGAACCTTGTTTGACGATGATCGGCAAGTCATCTCTTTGTGACGCGCAGACATGCATTACTAACACAATCATAAGCACCAAGTGAAAAACCTGTACTATAAGAAGTCATGCTAGCAATTTAAAAATGTATAGAAGAATAGTGTTAAGGTCGCGTATGACTAAAGAAACATTGCAGTAGAAGTTGCCATCTTGCAAAACCTGCAATACAAACGCGTGAACATAAACAGTTAGCATACAAAGATGTGAGTTTTTTTAACTAGCGCTTTAACTTCAACAAATGTACATTGTAGTAATGCGTAATACAAGGATAGAATGAGGGAGGGACAAAAGGGAGAAAAGAAAAAACATGTAATAAAAACAGATGAAGAGGAAAAGTAAAGTCATCTCAAATGCGTGAATGATATAAACTAAATGTATAGTTCTTACATCGAAACCAATAACACTTTACTCGACGACCTGCGGGCAATAATGCATATAGGTAAAAAATATCAAACGGTTGGAAGTCAATGGGTCAGTTCCAGAAACATTAGTCTCTGAATTTATGGAATGACAACAATAGTCTCGTCGGCATCAACATATAAGATTCAATATATAAATGCACAATGAGAATCAAACACTTACATCGAACGTTCTCTTAGAAGAAATGCAAGGATCTAAGGTTGAAGATGCTCGAATGCTCATGATGTCCACAATGTTCTTAATTATCCGCAAACCCTCATATCGGAAGTGTATCTGCCACACGCATAAAATAAAGGAAAAAAAAGCAAGGAGGACAAAAACTCCAATGTCATGTTACTCTTGGTGGAAAAACATCAATGTATTGAATGGTGTGTAAGATGTTAGTCAAGTATTAATGTATGAAAGTTGAATCATATTTGAGATTGAAAACTCACCTTCACACGCCAAACACAACACAATGCATACAACAAGCGCCTTCGTTCGTCGTCAGTGGAAGATAGAAAATCAGCAATCTGGAAATTTGGAATTATCTTCGCCATATGTCTCGGCTCCAATACCATGTTGTGCGACCGGCTCTTGAAGGTTCCTTCAAAGAAAATAAAAACGCAGAAATGTGGTCACAAGATCATGCCATTGACGTATCGTTGTACATAGTCAAATAATATTGTAATAGAACAGTATCTAAAGTATAGGCTTACCACTCTCGGTCACGGCAAGAGTGATGGTGATGTTGTCGTTCTTCGAAATTGAAGCAGATTTGTGCTTGACACACTCATCCATCTCTGTGGCCATTGATGTGTAGACAGGCATGCCACAAATCACATCCCCACACTTGACGGTACATATTGTCCGGCTGTTGTGCCGTGGGTCTTGAATTTCCGCATCAAATGAGGCAATCCACTCCTTCTTTGTGGTGTGAACGAGTACGTCGACATGGGTCATTCTGGACGCAAAATGACATAATATTGTAAGAACCATGTAAACACGATACAAGGTAATCATCATAATCACGTTTACTCACAGTTCGACGACGCCCACGTCAATGACTTCGTCGCATGGAGGAACTGAGAAACTGAACGAGAATGAATGACTAAGGGAAAGTTGGGTACAAATGTAAACCCTAGAAAACTGTACCCCATATGTGCTACCCCACTATAGCCTACAGTAGCTATGTCATATAAATCTGACACACCCCCATAGGCAAAGTGGGGGAGAACAAGGGGTCACAAGACCAGTCAAGCAAAGCAAAGCAAGCTCAGGGTGGATCACAAAGTCACCACACATTCCGAGCACAAGTTCAAGGCCACAAGGCCAGTTCACATGCAGGATTACATATATATATAAGGCTAGACAAGCAAGAGCAGGTGTGTATATATATGCAACAGTACAAACAAGGTCAAGGGGTGAGCAAGTGAGGCAAGGTAGGCACAAGACCCAGCTGAGTACAGAAGCGCTGATGATCACAAGGCGCAAGTGCCTTGGTGAAGATATCAGCAGTGTTGGCCTGAGAGGCCACGTACGCAAGCCGCAGCTGACCACGCTGCTGTAGCTCACGAGCAAGGAAGTAGCGGAGAGCAATGTGCTTCGTTCTGTGCTCCAGTCTCTGCTCTCGACACAAGGCCAGCATGGCCTTGTTGTCTACGTACAGCACTGGAGGAGAACGAGGCGGCTCTCCGAGGTCAGTCAGCAGGTAGGTGAGCCAGCGAAGCTCCTGTGCAGCCATGGCCCCGGCGTAGATCTCAGCCTCACAACTGGAGCCGAGAACAGAAGACGAGTGGGTAGCCCGCCACGAAACAGAGCCGGAACCAAGGCTGAAGGTGTAACCCTGTGACGACCGCTGCGTAGCCTGGTCGTCAGCCCAAGAAGCGTCTGCGTGCCCAGTGAGGACCACTGGACTCTGCCCTCCAAGCACAAGCCCCATGCCCGACGTACTGCACAAGTAACGCAACACCCTCTTCGCTGCAGCCAAGTGCTCCGGTCTGTGTCTCCCAGGAGCAACATAGCGTGCGAGAATGCTAAGAGGGTATGCGAGGTCAGGTCGTGTGCAGGTCATCAGGTACATGAGGCAGCCAACAAGCTCTGGGTACGGGCCACTCGACTCTACGGACTCATCCGAAGGCAGAGCTGAGAGCGAGTGGCGAGTAGGCAGAGGAGTGGCCTGAGGCGAGGAGTACGTGAAGCCGAAGCGCTGAAGGACCTGCTGCACCATGTGTGACTGAGTCAGGGTAATGGTGCGGCGTGCTCTGTCCCGGGTGATCTGCAAGCCAAAGTAGCTGCGCAGTTCACCCAGGTCTGTGCACGTGTGTCTCTTCTGCAGCTCGGACTTCACGTGGGCGAGTCCAGCAGTGTCAGCTGTGGCAAAGACCAAGTCGTCGACGTACACGAGGATGTAGAACGGCGGCAAAGAAGTGTCGGTGCGCAGAAACAGCGACGGGTCGGCAGTAGAGGGAGCAAACCCAAGAGCCGCAAGTGTAGTCCTCAGTGTGTCGTGCCACTCACGCGGTGCCTGGCGGAGACCGTAGACTGGCCGCCGGAGGCTCCACTGGGTGCCAGGAGGAAAAGACCCAGTGAAGCCAGGTGGGCGACGCAACCAGATCTCCTCGTGCAGGCTGCCCTGCAAGAAAGCAGTGCTGAAGTCAAGAGAGTGCAGCTCGTAGTCGCGGTGAGCAGCTATGTGCAGCAGTACCCGAAGAGTGGTCATCTTCGGGGTGGGAGAGAAGGTTTGAAAGTAGTCAACTCCCTGTCGCTGACTGAAGCCACGAGCCACGTAACGCGCCTTGAAGACAGGCGGAGAACCCGGCGGCCGCTTCACCTTGAAGATCCACATGCCACTGACGATGTTCGCCCCAGGCGGGGGAACCTCGTCAACGTAGGTGCCTGTGGACTTCCAGGAAGCCATCTCTGTGTCCATAGCTGCCTGCCACTGAGAGGAGTAGGGACCCTCTATCGCCTCCGCGTAAGAGCGCGGAGTCGGGATGTCAAGTGCATCCGGGTCTCCCTCAGGGGTAAGCAGTACGGACACGAGATGAGGTGAAGAAGCAGCCAAACACTGGAACTCCTCCTGCCTGTCCTCAAGGACGTCCGTGCCAAGGGCACACTCACCCCCGACGGACGGAGGACAGACAGACTCAGACTCAGCGACAAGACAAGCAGCGTAGTCTAGACGACAGCGAGCAGCAAAGTCGACGAGCTCAGCAACTAGGGCAGACGCAGCAGTGGACGCAAAGGAAGGGTCAGTGACGACAGTAGCAAGGAGACGCGTGACAGTAGGACTGGCAGCACGAAGAGAGTCCGACTTCGGGTCGGGAAGAGCAGGAAGAGAGGACTCAGGAGGAGAAGGCAAAGGGGCACGCAGAGGAGCAGTGGACGGACGCAGAGACATCCGGTGCGTGCCAGGGACAGGAGGAGGACGCTGACGCGAACCACGACCACTAGCGCAAGCAGTACGGACAGGCGACGCAGGACGCGACGCAGGCTCACGACGCTCAGCAAGACCTCCAGTAGGACCAGTGTAGGGAGAAGGAGCAGGCAGTGGGGAGGCCGGCTGTAACTGTAACTGTGACAGGACAGGCTGTGGACACTCTAAGGGAGGAGGAGGACCAGTAGAAGGCGGGAGACCAAGAACCTGCTGAAGGAGCGGAACGAAGTACGGCCGAGGCCGCGCGGCGACTCCAGACACAGCAGGGACAGCACCAGTACCCCCAGCGGCAGCACCAGCGCCAGCAGCACCTCCAGCTCCAGTACCTCCAGCAGCACCAGTAGCACCCCCAGCAGGACCGCCTCCAGGACCGACAGCAGTAGCCTCAGCGTCAACACCCTCAGCAGCTCCAGCTCCAGTCGTACCCATAGGCCCAGCAGCTCCAGTACTCCCAGTACGAGCACCTCCGGGACCCGCGGCACCAGCACCCTCAGTAGCCGAAGAACCTTTAGCACCAGCAGCACGCCTCCAGCGCCGGGCAAACCACTCGCGCAGCTCCTGTGGAGAGAGTGGCTCCCGCCGAGATGAAGCACCCGGAGAACCTCCAGGCTCAGCACCGCCAGACGCCACACGAGCAGGCCCAGCTCCCTCAGGCTCCGCACCCCCAGGCTCAGCACCTCCAGGCGTAGCACCCCCAGGCTCAGCACCCCCAGGCTCAGCACCCCCAGTAGTAGCACCCCCAGGCTCAGCACCCCCAGGCTCAGCACCCCCAGTAGTAGCACCCTCAGGCTCAGCACCCCCAGGCGTAGCACCCACACGCTCAGCACCCCCAGAGTCAGCACCCCCAGGCTCAGCACCCTCAGCAGCACCAGAGTCACCAGTAACCTCGACAGGCTCGACTGCGTCTACCTGGGACACACCTGAAGAGGCAGGACCCTGAGGGGGGAGGGGGTCTACCGGGGGGGGACCTGGCACAAGGAAGAGCGGTGGTGGGGGGAGGGACGGAGTGCGGTAGGGGAAGAGGCGGTAGTAGGGGACCGACTCGTCAAACGTGACGTCCTGGGAGGACAGAACACGGCGAGAGGTGGGGTGGTAGAACTGCCACCCTGGCGCGTCAGGGGGGAAGCCAAGGAAGACGCAAGGAGCAGCACGAGGGGACAGCTTGTCCGCAGACAAGTCGTGGACAAACGCCCGAGATCCCCAGACACGGAACGCAGACGCATCGCCAACCTTCCCCATCCACAGCAAAGCTGGGGAGGTCTCCGGCATGGAGACCCTGGGGTGAAGGTTGATCTGATGCGCCGCGTACCGAACCGCAAACGGCCACAGAAAATGGGGGGCAGCCGCATGCATCATGGACGTACGGGCGACGTCCATGACCATGCCAATGCGGCGCTCAGCAATCCCATTTTGCTGTGGAGAGTCCGGAAGCGTGAAGGTCTGGCGGATGCCTCGTGCACGACAGTAGGCTCGCAGAAGGCCAGAGGAGAACTCTCCACCTCTGTCAGAGTGCAGACGCAGAACAGGAAAGTCCGAGCCGAAGCTCTGCCTGAGCTGGAGACGAGCTGCGCGGATCCAGTCGATCAACACCTCAGTGACATCACCCTTGCTGCGCAAGGGGAAGACTGTGGTGTAACGCGAGTAGTCGTCAACCACCAGCAGGAAGTAGCGCTCGTGACCCTGTCCACGGACGCGGGCCGGGCCCCACACGTCCATGTGAAGCGTCTGCAGCGGGGCCTCTGTCGGAGGAAACTGGGAGGAGTGAGGGGCAGCCCGCTGCCGCCCCTCGACACAAGGGACGCAGGTAGGGCCGGGCCCCGGAGGAAGGGGAGGGAGGGACCGGGGAAGACCAGAGACAAGGACACGGGAGGCCATGCCTCGGAGACGAAGCAGGGAGGGGTGACCAAGGCGGTGGTGCCAGAGGAGAGTCTCGTGCGACAGGAGGCGACACGAACAGGGGGCAGACTCAGGACCAGACCTGGACGCTGCAGCAAACACCTGACCCGACGCAGCTACCTGACCAGACGCAGTGACTGGAGGAGACGCAGTGGTCAGTGTGTACAGGCTCGACCCCGGCCGACGTGTAAACGTGGCCAGGTGTCGGCCTGTCCGAGCGTCCGTGCAGTGGGTCACCCGCTGACTCGCAGGAGTGAACTGGTGAACCCCCGCATCCTGTAGGTCAGCACCACTCACCAAGTTCGTAGAGAACGAGGGGAGGTAAAGACCAGACAGGGTGCCAGAGGGGGCCGCCGGACACGGGAGGACAGTGGAGAAGTGAGCAAGGACAGGACCCCCAGAGGGGTCTGCCAGAGAGACCGCAACTGGCCGGCCAAGCGGCGTGAGTGTGGTGCGGTCTCGAAAGAAGGAGCGAGAAGCCCCCGAGTCAAGGGTGAAGGTGTGGGAGGCCGAAGTCGACGCAGTACCTGAGAGAGCAGACTCACCAGCACCTGAGGGAGCATACACACGAGCACCTAGAGCAGCAGCCTCGCTAGCACCTAGAGCAGCAGCCTCACCAGTACCTAGAGCAGCAGTCTCAATGCCCGGGTCGGGCGGAAAACACCGGTAACAGTCACCCTCATCACTAATAGTCACAGCATACATGGAAGCAAGAATAGCATCAAAGTCAAGGTCAAAGACAGCTACACCCGCCCTAGACAGCTCGCCCCAGCGGGGGATCTCAGTGGCCTCAGGGAGATGGTGACACCAAGCGTCCGTCAGGCGGCCAAAGCAGCGCTGGGTGGAGTGCGCACCCCCGCACTGCTCACCCGCGCGGTCGCCGGTGCGTAGGACGTAGGTGCACGGACCAGTACCCCCACCCCGCTGGCGTGCAGCGTACCACTCACGGAGCTGCTGAGGGGGGGGGATGTCACGAGTGCGCTGCTGCCGCTGCTGCTGCTTTTGCTGGCGCTGACCACCACCGGAGCCGACCCTCTGCGCAGCGCCACCCCGACCAGCTCCACCTCCTCCTCCGCCGCCTCCTCCACCGCCTCCACCTCCGCCACCTCCACTCCCACCGCCACCGCCGCCGCCGCCTCCGCCTCCACTGCCGCCACCGACACCTCCACCCCCGCCACCACTCCCACCACCACCCCCACCCCCTCCACTGCCTCCACCGCCACCTCCGCCACCCCCGCCAACCCCTCCAGCACCCTTGCCCCCCTTGCTCTTGCCGGTGCGGCGTCTCCCGCTCGGGGCAGACGCAGCGCCGACCGACTCGAAACCAACGAGGTCGGTCGCAGCAGCAGAGGCAACAGAGGGCAAAAGGGGGGAGGGGGAACACCCCTCAAAGACGGGGGTGCGAGGGTCACCACGAGAGGCTCCTACAGCGACTATGTTCTTCTCTGCTGCTAGGAGGGCCTTCTCGAGGAGGTCAACGGTGAGAGTGGTGGGGCAAACTGAGAGGAAGTGGTCCCTGACTACACGAAGGGAGTCAGGGAGCCGAGTGACTATGTAGTAGAGGGTGATGTACATGGGGGGGGGGTTCTTGGCGCAGAATTCAGCAGGAAGCGCAGCGCGGTAGCGAGTGTCACTAGTGCGGAGGTGCGTAATGAGGTCAACGACTGTGGGAAAGGCAGCAAGGTCAAGGAAGAGGTACGGTAGCATGAGGCGGCTCAGTGCAGCAGTGGCAGGGGAGGAGTAGCGCGCAACTACAGCGTCGTACAAGGTGTGAGCACTCTTGTACTGGCTAAAGTGCGCACGCTCAGAGGTAGGCAGGTGGCGACGCACAGCTAGACGTGCAGCAGCATCGCGTGTGGCCCACTGTGAGCGAACAGTGGCATCGGCATCAGCAGCAGGGGCAGGAGAGGCACCAGAGGTGAGGTCAAAGAGGGAGAGACCGTCTGCCCTATCGCACTGTAGGAAAAGCTGCAGGTCATCTACCCAGACGTCAAAGTCAATGGCCCGACCCTCAGCGTCAAAAGCGAGGACACTAGGGGTAGCCATGACAGCAGTGGACTAGCAGCGCGAACAGTATGGTAAGGGCAGTGCAGTGACAGATGCGCTGCTCTTACCGGACAGGGCGGCTCGGGCGGCTCGGCGGCTCGGTGGGTCGGCAACTCGGCGGCTCGGGCGGCTCGGGCGGCTCGGCGGTACGGCGGCTCGGCAACAACTGCGGCTCGGCGACTCGGCGACTCGGGCGGCTCGGGCGGCTCGGCGGTACGGCGGTTCGGCAGCAACTGCAGCTCGGCGGCTCGGCGACCCGGCGGCTCGGGCGGCTCAGGTGGCGCGGCGGCTCGGGCGGCTCGGGTGGATCGGGCGGCTCGGCAGTAGCTCGGCGGCGCCGGCGGCTCGGTGGTGACGGCGGGGCCGCGTGGGGACGGCGGCGGGGCCGGGTGGAGCGGCGGCGAGGCCGGGTGGAGCGGCGGCGGGGCCGGGTGGAGCGGCGTCGGGGCCAGTAGAGGCGGCGCCGGGGCCGGGAAGGGCAGCTCCGGGGCCGCAGGGGTAGGCGACGGGGCCAGCAGAGGCGGCGCCGAGGCAGGGAAGGGCGGCGCCGGGGCCGCACGGGTAGGCGACGGGGCCGCGAGGGCGGCTAGGAGGGGGGGGGTCGCGAGGGCGGCTTGAAGAGGCCGCGAGGGCGGCTAGAAAGGGCCGCGAGGGCGGCTAGAAAGGGCCGCGAGGGCGGCGTGAAAGGGCCGCGAGGGCGGCGCGACACGAAGGAGCCGCGAGGGCGGCGGATCGGGGCCGCGAGGGCGGCGCGACGCGGCCGCTAGGGCGGCGCGACGTGAAGGGGACGCGAGGGCGACGCGACGGGGCCGCAAGCGCGATGCGACGGGGCCGCTAAGGCGGCGCGACAGGGTCGAGAGAGGGGAGCGCGACTCGGGCAGTGGAGAGCGCGCTCCGGGCAGGAAAAAAATGTGGTGGGCCCTAGGAACAGTTCCCACAGGGGAACCTGCTCGATACCATGAGAAACTGAACGAGAATGAATGACTAAGGGAAAGTTGGGTACAAATGTAAACCCTAGAAAACTGTACCCCATATGTGCTACCCCACTATAGCCTACAGTAGCTATGTCATATAAATCTGACAGGAACATTTGGGATTTTTGATGCAAATTGCTCGTCAAGAACAACAATGCTGGATTGCACCGTCGTCTTGAAGAGAGCGGACTTCAAGTACACGTTGCTCAAGTACACAGGAACATGCGAACACTGGTTGTTCGCATTCACATAACTCACGAAGCATGTGTTGATGTGCATTGCAGTGGTTCCTAGTGCAATCAGTGCACTATCTGTGGATGAGTCATGAATGCAAGCGACCAACTTGTGCATGCCAGTGTTCTTTGGTTCAAATGATGTGACGTGCAACTTGACAGCAATGGATGGAACCTGAAAACAAGAAGAGCACATAAAAAACATCCAGAAGGTAGTGTAAATCAAAATATGAGATTATGTCATATTCAATTCATAAACAATAAATAAACGATTATCATACATGTCGTGTATTGCGAAGAAGAACAGATGATAAACATGTGAGAATGAGAACGAGAAATGGGTGAACTATGAAAATGAAGTGAGTACAAATATGAAACCCTAATTGGTTGTACCCCCTATGGGATACCCCACTATAGCCTACACAACAGCATAAGCTATAATGTTCTGACACACCCCCATAGGCAAAGTGGGGGAGAACAAGGGGTCACAAGACCAGTCAAGCAAAGCAAAGCAAAGCAAGCTCAGGGTGGATCACAAAGTCACCACACAGTCCGAGCACAGGGTCAAGGCCACACTGCCAGTTCACATGCAAGAGTACACACATATATATAGAGCTAGACAAGCAAGAGCAGGTATATATATATGTGAGAGTACAAGCAAGGTCAAGAGGAGAGCAAGTGAGGCAAGACGGGCACAAGACCCAGCTGAGTGCAGAAGCGCTGATGATCACAAGGCGGAAGTGCCTTGGTGAAGACATCAGCAGTGTTGGCCTCAGAGGCCACGTACGCAAGCCGCAACTGTCCACGTTGCTGTAGCTCACGAGCAAGGAAGTAGCGGAGAGCAATGTGCTTTGTTCTGTGCTCCAGTCGCTGCTCTCGACACAAGGCCAGCATGGCCTTGTTGTCTACGTACAGGACTGGAGGAGAACGAGGCGGCTCTCCAAGGTCGGTCAGCAGGTAGGTGAGCCAGCGAAGCTCCTGTGCAGCCATGGCCCCGGCGTAGATCTCAGCCTCACAACTCGAGCCAAGAACAGAAGACGAGCGAGTAGCCCGCCACGAAACAGAGCCGGAACCAAGGCTGAAGGTGTAACCCTGTGACGACCGCTGCGTAGCCTGGTCGTCAGCCCAAGAAGCGACCGCGTGCCCAGTGAGGACCACTGGACTCCGCCCTCCAAGCACTAGCCCCATGCCCGACGTACTGCACAAGTAGCGCAACACCCTCTTCGCTGCAGCCATGTGCTCTGGTCTGTGTCTCCCAGGAGCAACATAGCGTGCAAGAATGCTAAGAGGGTATGCAAGGTCAGGTCGTGTGCAGGTCATCAGGTACATGAGGCAGCCAACAAGCTCTGGGTACGGGCCACTCGACTCTACGGACTCATCCGAAGGCAGAGCTGAGAGCGAGTGGCGAGTAGACAGAGGAGTGGCCTGAGGCGAGGAGTACGTGAAGCCGAAGCGCTGAAGGACCTGCTGCACCATGTGTGACTGAGTCAGGGTAATGGTGCGGCGTGCTCTGTCTTGGGTGATCTGCAAGCCAAGGTAGCTGCGCAGTTCACCCAGGTCTGTGCACGTGTGTCTCTTCTGCAGCTCGGACTTCACGTAGGCGAGTCCAGCAGTGTCAGCTGTGGCAAAGACCAAGTCGTCGACGTACACGAGGATGTAGAACGGCGGCAGAGAGGTGTCGGTGCGTAGAAACAGCGACGGGTCGGCAGTAGAAGGAGCAAACCCAAGAGCCGCAAGCGTAGTCCTCAGTGTGTCGTGCCACTCACGTGGCGCCTGGCGGAGACCGTAGACTGGACGCCGGAGAGTCCACTGGGTACCAGGAGGGAAAGACCCAGTGAAGCCAGGTGGGCGACGCAGCCAGATCTCCTCGTGCAGGCTGCCCTGCAAGAAAGCTGTGCTGAAGTCAAGAGAGTGCAGCTCGTAGTCACGGTGAGCAGCAACGTGCAGTAGTACCCGAAGAGTGGTCATCTTCGGGGTGGGGGAGAAGGTCTGAAAGTAGTCAACTCCCTGCCGCTGACTGAAGCCACGAGCCACGTAACGCGCCTTGAAGACAGGCGGAGAACCCGGCGGCCGCTTCACCCTGAAGATCCACATGCCACTGACGATGTTCGCCCCAGGAGGGGGGACAGCGTCAACGTAGGTGCCTGTGGACTTCCAGGAAGCCATCTCTGCATCCATAGCTGCCTGCCACTGAGAGGAGTAGGGACCCTCTATCGCCTCCGCGTAAGAGCGCGGAGTCGGGATGTCAAGTGCATCCGGGTCTCCCTCAGGGGTAAGCAGTACGGACACGAGATGAGGTGAGGCAGCTGCCAGACACTGGAACTCCTCCTGCCTGTCCTCAAGGACGTCCGTGCCAAGGGCACACTCACCCCCGACGGACGGAGGACAGACAGACTCAGACTCAGCGACAAGACTAGCAGCGTAGTCTAAGCGACAGCGAGCAGCAAAGTCGACGAGCTCAGTAACGAGAGCAGACGCAGCAGTAGACTCGAAAGAAGGGTCAGTGACAACAGCAGCAAGGAGACGCGTGACAGTAGGACTGGCAGCACGAAGAGAGTCCGACTCCGGGTCGGCAAGAGCAGGAAGAGAGGACTCAGGAGGAGAAGGCAAAGGGGCACGCAGAGGAGCAGTGGACGGACGCAGAGACATCCGGTGCGTGCCAGGGACAGGAGGAGGACGCTGACGCGAACCGCGACCACTAGTGCGAGCAGCACGGACAGGCGACGCAGGGCGAGACGCAGGCTCACGACGCTCACCCAGACCTCCAGTAGGACCAGTGTAGGGAGAAGGAGCAGGCAAAGGGGAGGTAGGCTGCAACTGTAGCTGGGACGAGACAGGCTGTGGACACTCTAAGGGAGGAGGAGGACCAGTAGAAGGTGGAAGACCAAGAACCTGCTGCAGGAGTGGAACGAAGTACGGTCGAGGCCGCGCGGCGACGCTAGAAGCAGCAGGGACAGCACCAGAACCCCCAGCAGGAGCACCCGCTCCAGCAGCACCACCAGTAGCTCCAGAACCTCCAGCAGCACCAGGAGCACCCCCAGTAGGACTGCCAGCGGTAGTCTCAGCGCCAACACCCTCAGCAGCACCAGCTCCAGTGCACCCAGGACGAGCACCTCCGGGACCCGCGACCGCAGCACCCTCAGCAGCCGAAGGACCTCCAGCACCAGCAGCACGCCTCCAGCGCCGGGCAAACCACTCACGCAGCTCCTGTGGAGAAAGTGGCTCCCGGCGAGACGAAGCACTCGGAGAACCTCCAGGCGGAGCACCTCCAGGCTCAGCACCCCCAGGCGTAGCACCCCTAGGCTCAGCACCCCCAGACGTAGCACCCCTAGGCTCAGCACCCCCAGGCTCAGCACTCCTAGGCTCAGCACCCCCAGGCTCAGCACCCCCAGGCTCAGCACCCCTAGGCTCAGCACCCCCAGGCTCAGCACCCCTAGGCTCAGCACCCCTAGGCTCAGCACCCCCAGACGTAGCACCCCCAGGCCCAGCACCCCTAGGCTCCGCACCCCCAGGTACAGCACCCCCAGCCTCAGCACCCTCAGCAGCACCAGAGTCACCAGTGACCTCGACAGGCTCGACTGCGTCTACCTGGGACACACCTGAAGGGGCAGGACCCTGAGGGGGGAGGGGGTCTACCTGGGGGGGACCTGGTACCAGGAAGAGTGGGGGTGGGGGGAGGGATGGAGTGCGGTAGGGGAAGAGGCGGTAGTAGGGGACCGACTCGTCAAACGTGACGTCCTGGGAGGACAGAACACGGCGAGAGGTGGGGTGGTAAAACTGCCACCCAGGCGCGTCAGGGGGGAACCCCAGGAAGACGCAAGGAGCAGCACGAGGGGATAGTTTGTCCGCAAACAGGTCGCGGACAAACGCCCGAGATCCCCAGACCCGGAACGCCGACGCATCGCCAACCTTCCCCGTCCACAGCAAGGCTGGGGAGGTCTCCGGCCTGGAGACCCTGGGGTGGAGGTTGATCTGATGCGCCGCGTACCTCACCGCAAACGGCCACAGAAAATGGGGGGCAGCCGCATGCATCATAGACGTACGAGCGACGTCCATGACCATGCCAATGCGGCGCTCAGCAATCCCATTTTGCTGCGGTGAGTCCGGAAGCGTGAAGGTCTGACGGATGCCCCGTGCACGACAGTAGGCACGCAGAAGGCCAGAGGAGAACTCTCCGCCTCTGTCCGAGTGCAGACGCAGAACAGGAAAGTCCGAGCCGAAGCTCTGCCTGAGCTGGAGACGAGCTGCGCGGATCCAGTCGATCAGCACCTCAGTGACATCACCCTTGCTGCGCAAGGGGAAGACTGTGGTGTAACGCGAGTAGTCGTCAACAACGAGCAGGAAGTAGCGCTCGTGACCCTGTCCACGGACGCGGGCTGGGCCCCACACGTCCATGTGAAGTGTCTGCAACGGGGCCTCTGTCGAAGGAAACTGGGAGGAGTGAGGGGCAGCACGCTGGCGCCCCTCGACACAGGGGACACAGGCAGGGCCAGGGCCCTGAGGAAGGGGAGGGAGGGACCGGGGGAGACCGGACACAAGAAGACGGGAGGCCATACCTCTGAGCCGAAGCAGAGAGGGGTGGCCAAGGCGGTGGTGCCAGAGGAGAGTCTCGTGAGACAGGAGACGACACGAACAGGGGGCAGACTCAGGACCAGACCTGGACGCCGCAGCAAACACCTGACCCGACGTAACTACCCTACCAGACTCAGCAACTGGAGGAGACGCAGTGGTCAGAGTGTACAGGCTCGACCCCGGCTGACGGGTGAACGTAGCCAGGTGTCGGCCTGTGCCAGCCTCTGTACAGTGGGTCACTCGCTGACGTGCAGGAGTGAACTGGTGGACACCCGCATCCTGTAGGTCAGCACCACTCACCAGGTTCGTCGAGAACGAGGGGAGGTAGAGACCAGACAGGGTGCCAGAGGGAGCCGCCGGACACGGGAGGACTGTGGAGAAACGAGACAGGACCGGACCCCCAGAGGGGTCAGCCAGAGACACCGCAACCGGCCGACTAAGCGGCGTGAGTGTGGTGCGGTCCCGAAAGAAGGAGCGAGATGCCCCAGAGTCAAGAGTGAAGGTGAGGGAGGCCGAAGCCGACGCGGTACCTGAGAGAGCAGACTCACCAGTACCTGAGGACGCAGACACACCAGCACCTAGAGCAGCAGCGTCGTAAGCACCTAGGGCAGTAGCCTCACCAGTACCTAGAGCAGCAGTCTCAATGCCCGGATCGGGCTGGAAACACCGGTAACAGTCACCCTCATCACTAATAGACACAGCATACATGGCAGAGAGAATAGCATCAAAGTCCAGATCAAAGATGGCAACCCCAGCCCTAGACAGCTCGTCCCAGCGAGGGATCTCGGAGGCCTCCGGGAACTGGTGACGCCATGCGTCCGTCAGGCGGCCAAAGCAGCGCGGAGTGGGGTGCGCACCCCCACACTGCTCACCCGCACGGTCGCCGGTGCGCAGGACGGAGGTACACGGACCAAAACCCCCACCCCGCTGGCGTGCAGTGTACCACTCACGGAGCTGCTGAGGGGACAGGGTCGCACGACCACGCTGCTGCTGCTGGCGCGAGCCACCACCGGAGCCACTCCTCTGCAAAGACCCGCGACCAGCTCCACCGCCACCCCCACCGCCTCCACCGCCTCCGCTGCCTCCACTGCCGCCGCCGCCTCCACCGCCTCCTCCACCGCCGCCTCCTCCGCCACCTCCGCTACCACCGCCACCGCCGCCGCGGCCTCCGCCTCCACTGCCGCCACCGAACCCCCCACCCCCACCTCCACCTCCACCGCTACCCCCACTCCCCCCACTGCCTCCACCTCCACCTCCACCGCCCGCTCCTCCAGCTCCCTTGCCCCCCTTGCCCTTGCCAGGGCGGCGTCTCCCGCTAGGGGCAGACGCCGCACCGACCGACTCAAGACCAAGGAGGTCGGCCGAAGCAGCAGAGGCAACAGAGGGCAGCAGGGGGGAGGGAGAACACCCCTCAAAGATGGGGGTGCGCGGGTCACCTCGAGAGGCTCCTACAGCGACTATGCTCTTTTCTATCGCGAGGAGGGCCTTCTCGAGGAGGTCTACAGTGAGTGTGGTGGGACAGACTGAGCTCCATAACACATGAACATGCATCAAGCAACATTATGTCAAACTTTGAACCCTAAGGTTTGACAGTATAGCAATATGACAATATGAAGATGCAGCTGTAAACATAAACTTACGCATATGTAAAAAACCACAACACTTACCCGCTCGAGATCTTTGAGATCGTAGAAGTTCTTCAAAGATGCCGTAGGCACATTGCCTACATTCAGCTTCTCCGATCCAGCTGCCTCAATCATATAAGAACAGCGATGGACCCAGTTGAACTAGAGGTCCAAGCCGCCAACTCGTTTCCTGCATTAAGAATGTATGTTGTGAATCTTAAAACAGTGGGAAACAAACTGAGACGCATAACACGTTATGTAGATATAACACGTACCAACCAACTTGCCCGGGTACTGCATCGATGCGGTGCACTTGATAAATCTTTCCGATTGAAAGACTCTTCACAAATGCATTGATGCTCTCCGCATCACATTTTCCTTGGCCTCTTAGCTCAGGCCAAAGAACAATCTCAGCAACATTGAAGCCCTCAAAGATGAAAACTTTGCCAGGTGTGGAGCGACCACTGTCTTTTGGATGTGCAAGGTCTACACCAAGGAGAATGAACTTGATGTGGAAATCTATTGGCTTCTTTTCGTTTTTCACAAGTGGTTCGAGTTTCTTGAGCTGAACCTCAGCAGAAGCCTGAAATAAGAAGCAACATTAAATCATTAAAAGTTGAACATTCTTACGTTTGAAAAAAAAGTCTTCCGTATCCGATGGGACTCACCCGACCAGAGTTGTGCCGAAAAGGTGGTGTAGCTGTATAGGACATGAACAATATCATGAAACATGGACATAAATAGGGAAATGATCAGAGAAATATGTTTCGCCAATATGGATTTTAAGCCGAGATTGAAAACAGTTGGACCAAACGTGATCAATAAGGGTATTGTATACTGTTGTGGGTTCAAGTACAAATTGCATGAAACCTTGTCTCGAAAAAATACTCTCATAACGAGGCTGCGATACAGCATTGAGATTTATGTTGAAATCACCAATGAATAACATTTTTGCGTTAGGGTTTTGATCAATGAAAGATGTGAGCATCTCATAAAATGTATTGATATTACGATGATCAGTAGGATTACGATAACAGCAGTGAAGTATCAAGGGATCATTCTCAATATCAATCATGAAAGACATAAATTCAATCTTAGAATTAACCACGTATCGTATAATATTTATAGGCTTACGATAATACATAACAGTACCTCCCGACAAAGAATCAAAACGCAATACATCAAAATTTTGGGGCCTTTGTTCTGGTAGAGAATCACCGGTTGTTAAATGGGTTAAAAAAAAAACCAGAAAGTCGAATGCTTCGAGATGTCTAAATCCAATATCTTTGTAGTGACCTCGTAAGGTTCGAACGTTTTGGAACATAAACCTTAGAGCCGAAGTTTGCTGACATAAAATGTCAACAGGTATTGGATTCAATATCAGAGGTTGTTTTCGTAAACGTTCCATTTCTGCTACTACGCGAGGGTCGGTTTTAATACAAGATGTTGTAAAATTGTCGACATAGAGATGATGGGGAGATCGAAAACGACTCAAGGCAACGTAAGCACCATGCGAAAAAACTTTGTTTTCAAAATGCACAACACCCCCGTCAAAAGTAGCGCCTTGACTGCGATGAAAACTAATTGCATTGCTTGGACGAAGCGGAAATTGCATTCGTGAAATCGTATCATATCGTGAATTTACTGAAAGGGATTTTTCAATTCGTTGTACAGGGATCCAATCCGCATTGCAAAATTGGATTGTCGAAACCAATGACTTTGATTTCAAGCGCCACTGTTTCCCTACGTGTTTATCATCGAACTCAACCCACACTGTCTCCACCAAACTGTTGAGTGCAATATGTGGTTTGCACGTCAACCTACCGCCTATTCGCCGGCGTTGAAGGTAAATGGAGTATTTTGTTTCAAGAGAATCTGTTTTGTGTGGGATGCGCATTGGTGTGCTTTTCATTTTGGCGTTTACGGTTTGTGAATCGCCTTAGCGGTTCATGAGTTATGTGTATTTAAGTGTGAGGTTGCATTCATGAGTTTTCATGATTGTTCGTGTGTGTTTCGTGTGTTCGTGGCGTTTCACGAATGTGTGTGAAGTTCCGAGGGTACATGAGTGTTCATGGACCTTCGCGTCCTGTTCATGAGAGTTCGCGTGCTGTTCGTGTTCGTTCATGAGCGTTCATATACGATCATGTTCGCTCATGACTGTTTATGTTTCGTTCATGTTTGTTCAGGCTTGTTTATGTTTTCTTCATGAATTTCTGTGTACCTTTCATGAGTGTTCATGGTGAGTTTCTGGTGTGCTGGGTGTGGGGCTCGAGATTTTGACCAGCCCTTTTGACTAAGTCTTGCGCTGGTCAAGGCTCGAGGCCATGAGCCCGAGCCTTGTTGCGCAATCATGGGAGCAAGGGCCGAAGGGTGCCAGTCGAGGCACACGCACAGCCTGAGGCCGCAATTCAATTCGGAGCCACACGCGCGAGTGTGGCAGTGAGGTGGCGCGAGGGAACAGACGAGCGCGCGTGGGTACAGGTTGGATTTCGGGGGTGCCATGTGGGGCCAGCGAGATTTCGCTTGACCCACGAGTTGTTTGTCCTGATTTTTCGAGGTGGAAACTTCGCCAGGGTGTTTCGCGAGGTGCGCGATTTACTTTCGACGCTGGTGCGAATTGAGCGAGGTGGAGTTCGACGACTCCGCAATTTCGTCACGTAACTGTGAGAATCGCTCAGGTGTTTTCATGAACTATCACGTAGGGTCATGAGCTGTCATGTACGCCCGTGGAATTCCGTGGGCAAGTATGGGCTACACAATTATGCGTGGGCGAGTATGTTGCCACTGATTTCGCGTGGAGACAGTTGGCATGCTAGCTATTATTTCGGTGGGCTGTTAGCTTTCGCTTTTGGTGGGCTAGTATAACTTTGTGTTTGCGTTTGTTTGTGAGCCACCTTTTGATGAATGAAAATTGCTCTATCGACGTATTGACGCGAGGAGCTATTCTGCACACGCACCTATCGATCGTTTAACGCTGCGCAAATGAGTTTGGGAATGTTCTAGTGCACACGATCGTGTTTACACTTAGTGCGTCCCTCAAGGATGGATTGGACCTTCTTTCGAGGATTTTTTGAATCTTTTGATCGCCGCTTTTGTTTCCTTTGTTTCCTTTGTTTCCTCTTCATAACGCATCGTCACATCGGCAAATAACTCATCCAAGAACTTATCTTCAATGAGCTTACCGTTCTCATAGAAATTTTCAACATTAAAGGGTAAATGTTTGGTACAATTTGTTGACCACTATTGGGATCTAGAAACTCTTAAGCACACCTTTAACACACTATAGGTAGTCCCCACGGGGTCACCTCCAAGGGTCCTCGGGTGCCTCGTAGAACCAGCCCCTATCCAAGGGTCCGTGTTTGTAGAGGGATTCCCTAAGTATGAAAACGTCGTGTGCTCTTAGAGCATTCCCAAACTCATATGCGGAAGCGTTGACGATTGATTGGCTCGTGTGCAGAAATTCCTCTTCACGTCAATACGCTGATAGAGGAAAATATTTCACTTGAAAAGGTTGATTACAATGAAACACAAGCACACATTTATAGAACTACTAATGCACGAGCAAAGCAAACGCAAGGCAAACATTAAACAGTTATAAAACTGTAATCTAGGACTTCGCCATGTTGTCTTGGTAAAACGGTTGTCAAACTTGAGCTTCATTTGGCTTGATCCGCTTCCTTAGAATAACTGTCTTCAAATTACATTTCATCCAAACGCCCCTGCTGACTCCCCTCGCGAGCACTCATGAATTCCCGTTAACATTCATGAAGCCTCGTGTGGGAAAACCGTTTTCCCGTTGTAAAACGGAATTTACCGTTGCAAAACAGCATTTACCGTTTTGTACCTTTGTCGAAATGATCACGCAAAGTCGCGTGACTTTCTGGCGAAAGTTCTGTTTGCCAAGTCACAAAAGTCAAAGCTCGAGATTCAGTTATTCAACTAAAATCTCGAGTCAATCCCGAGCACCCTTCGGGATTCCTCGGCAACCCCCGAAACCCACACGCACCCCTGAGGGGTGCAATCATGCACGACCGACTTTTTGGTCGTGCTGTACAACGCACAAACGTGCGTTGTCCTTCGCAAGGACATGGCGATCATTTCGCCTGTCCTTTTGCGATCGTGGGCCCTTCCACGCTCGAAACAGTGCGCGGCACACGCGCGAGCCCTGAGGGGCCACACGCGAGATCAGGACCCCACGCGCGGTCTTGATTCTCTCGCGATTTTCGCTTGACCAGCGAGAGAAATATCTCACAGCGAGAAACACTCGCTTTCCCTCATTAACAATCATGAAAGTTCATGAACTCTCATGAACACAGAAACTCAAACGAACACACGCGAAGATTCATGAAAATTCATGGGCACACACGCAAACTCATGAACACTCGCAAACTCATGAGAACTCACGAACATTCATGAACACTCATGAAATGCACTCACACACAAAAAGGCACATAACTTATGAACCGCAAAGGCGATTCATAAACCGTAAACGCACAAATGTCAAGCACACAAATGCACTCCTCACACTCCACAAATTACCTTCAAACATAACCACTCATTTCCCTTTACTGTCGGTGAATAGGCGGTAGGTTGACGTGCAAACTGCGTTTTGCACTCAACACAATTTGGACCAAAAATTATATGCAAAAGATATTGCCTTGCATGCGCCGCAGATTTTTTAGAGTTCCACTTCTCGTACATATAGGGTTTGCCACGCACCATTAATGAAAAACCATAGTTTTCACGTCCTTTATAAACACCAACATAATTTTTGACATCTTGTGCCAACTCATCAATAATATTCAAATCAAAAATAGTATCAAGAAACGCATTAGGCACAAGCTTACCGTTTTTCACAAAAAACTTTCGATCAAATGGAAAGCGTTCTTTTGTTTGGCATCTACGGGATCTTAGAACAGCATACTGCCGTGCCCAAGTAGCATGATATTTTGAAGAGAAACCGTCGACAACCTTTTTCTTTCGTTTCAGCATTAGTCTCACCGTAAAAGTGGAACCACGTTTTATGACCCCCATAAATTTAGCGTCATCGATTTGAATTTTAGGAATTGTGAAATAAATACCACCATTTGAATCAACTCTACCGTCTGAAATGTCATGTACATCCACATCATTTGGCGTTCCATTTTCATTAGCGTGTTGACCCTCACTTGATTCCTCACTCGAAATCAATTGAGACACATTCGCGTCATCCAAATGTGTTGAAGAAATGCTCATCGTCTCGCTCACACTCCTTGCTTCATCTTCGGCACTTCGTACAAAAGACTCGCCATATACTTCACCTCCACTACACTCTTCAAGAAGAGTGTAATGGTTGTTTGACAATAGCAAATGGACATGATCCCCATTGTCCACAAATTCTATGCCTTCACATTGTGCCCACTCATTATTATTAAACCATGTGATAACGGATCGCTTATAAAGTTCACTAAACGCTTTAAGTTCACATGCTGAACCCCAGACAGAGGGTTGCTCAATATATCGCATGTACCTATCTACCGACGTTAGTGAGAAATCGTGACACATTAGGACCATGTCTTTGTAATCCTCCCAATGTAAGCAAATATAATTAATAACTTCACATTTAATCACATTCCATTGCAATTCACTGCCAAATATGGCTATGGATAGACATCGATATAAACAAGCACCATCCCCAAGGACCAACTTCTTACGGAAGGAAAATACCCGTCGTAACTCACCGTCGAGAGAAGTTCCTGGGAAGATTCGTGAGGACATAAACTCCATCTCAGAAGATTCGTTGTCCAAACAAGAGACGCAGCAAATACACTGATTAAGGTTCCAGTCTGCATAAAAATTATGAAATCAACATGCAATATAGTCATTTAATATGCAAAAAGTAACCAAGGGCACTTGAAGACGTACAACATAAAATACTCAACACTGTACGCACCCAAGTCTCTGTTAAAGTATTACGGATCTTTCAACAACCAAAGCAATTTGTAGAGCTTGTTGAGGTTCTTGTGGCAGTTTCTGTAAAAGGGGGATAGCATCACAAAAACCAATAAATCTAGTTGTAAACAATGTATTTGTGTTGGAAAGTATAACAAAGAGAATTTGTAAACATGATAGGAAAGACAGAAGGTTGCACATACCCCAAGAAAAATATGGCAGAGACTCTCAAAAGCAGAGTACAGCTCCGGCCCCAATAGCTTGGTCAATATCCTATGGAAGAATTCGACCGTACAAATGAATGCACGCATACACCAATTCAATTGTAAATATTGAAATAACACCCTAACAAATGAATGCACAAGTCTTTAAGAACAAATAATGGAACAGAAAATTTCCTGGAGAAATGGTACATGACAAATAAGTACACAAATTTACAAGCTTCATAAGTATAAGAGCCCGAATATGAAAAGCCTAACATCGAACAGTATGAGACGATTGAGACTTTAACTGGAAATTCAAATAATCAAAAGAGATACAGATGAGATATATACCTCCTTTTTCAAAACACAGGTACTTTGGAACCGATGTGATAATTGAAATACTCGAAACAGTCACCTAAGAAAATGTATGGAGAGAGATGTCAGAACATTATATAGCTTATGCTGTTGTGTAGGCTATAGTGGGGTATCCCATAGGGGGTACAACCCAATTAGGGTTTCCTATTTGTACTCACTTCATTTCATAGTTCACCCATTCTCGTTCCTCATTTTCACATGGAATCAGAGCAGGTCCCCTCCTAGGGACTGCTTCTAGGGCCCACCGAAGCGCGCCCCGAGGCGCGTTTTTCCTTTTTTTAGCGACTCTCCGTGTCGCCCCTTGCGGCCCCGCCGCCCTCCCTTCGCGGCCCCGCCGCCCTACTAACGCGGCCCCGCCGCCCTTCCTTCGCGGCCCCGCCGCCCTGCTCGCGCGGCCCAGCCGCCCTCTGCTTCGCGGCCCCGCTGCCCTGCTCACGCGGCCCCGCCGCCCTCTGCTACGCGGCCCCGCCGCCCTGCTACAGCGGCCCCGCCGCCCTCACGTCGCGGCCCGCCCGCCCTCTGCTTCGCGGCCCCGCCGCCCTGCTCACGCGGCCCCGCCGCCCTGCTCACGCGGCCCCGCCGCTCTCTGCTAAGCGGCCCCGCCGCCCCACTACAGCGGCCCCGCCGCCCTCACGTCGCGGCCCGCCCGCCACCCTACCTACGGCCCGCCCGCCGCCCTACCTGCGGCCCGCCCGCCACCCTACCTGCGGCCCGCCCGCCGCCCTACCTGCGGCCCGCCCGCCGCCCTACCTGCGGCCCGCCCGCCGCCCTACTTGCGGCCCTACCGCCGCCCTCCCTGCGGCCCGCCCGCCGCCCTACTTGCGGCCCTACCGCCGCCCTACCTGCGGCCCGCCCGCCGCCCTCCTTGCGGCCCTACCGCCGCCCAACCTGCGGCCCTACCGCCGCCCTACCTGCGGGAGCCGCCTAGCAGCAGAACCGCCGGGAGCCAAGCCGCCTTGCCGCCGAGCCGCCCGGGAGCCGAGCCGCCCTGCAGCCGAGCCGCCCGGGAGCCGAGCTGCCCTGCCGCCGAGCCGCCCGGGAGCCGAGCCGCACTGCCGCCGAGCCGCCCAACAGCCGAGCCGCCCAGCAGCCGAGCCGCCCTGCCGCCGAGCCGCTGAGCAGCCGAGCCGCCCTACTGCCGAGCCGCCCGACCTGCCCTGTCCGGTGAGCACAGCCCCACTGTCACTGCGTGCCCTTCCCCTACTGCTTGCACTGCTCGTCTGTCGTCGTCATGGCTACCCCTAGTGTCCTCGCTTTTGACGCTGAGGGTCGAGCCATTGACTTTGAGGTCTGGGTCGACGACCTGCAGCTGTTCTTACAGTGCGATAGGGCGGACGGTCTTTCCCTCTTTGACCTCACCTCTGGCGCCTCTCCTGCCCCTGCTACTGATGCTGACCCCACTGTTCGCTCTCAGTGGGCCACTTGCGATGCTGCTGCACGTCTTGCTGTGCGTCGCCACCTGCCTACCACTGAGCGCGCGCACTTTAGTCAGTACAAGAGTGCTCAGACCTTGTACGACGCTGTAGTTGCGCGCTACTCTTCCCCTGCCACTGCTGCCCTGAGCCGCCTCATGCTACCGTACCTCTTTCCTGACCTTACTGCCTTTCCCACTGTCGCTGACCTCATTACGCACCTCCGCACTAGTGACACTCGCTACCGCGCCGCCCTTCCTGCTGAGTTCTGCGCCAAGAACCCCCCCCCCCATGTACATCACTCTCTATTACATAGTCACACGCCTCCCTGACTCCCTTCGCGTAGTCAGGGACCACTACCTCTCGGTCTGTCCCACCACTCTCACTGTCGACCTCCTCGAGAAGTCCCTCCTGGCGGCGGAGAAGAGCATCGTCGCTGTAGGAGCCTCTCGTGGTGACCCTCGCACCCCCATCTTTGAGGGGTGTTCTCCTTCCCCCCTGCTGCCCTCTGTTGCCTCTGCTGCTGCTGCCGACCTGCTTGGTCTTGAGTCGGTCTGCGCGGCGTCTGCCCCTAGCGGGAGACGCCGCCCTGGCAGGGGCAAGGGGGGCAAGGGCGCGGGTGGAGCTGGCGGGGGCGGTGGAGGAGGCGGTGGAGGCGGAGGAGGGAGTGGGGGTGGCGGTGGGAGTGGTGGCGGGGGCGGTGGTGGCGGTGGCAGCAGCGGAGGAGGAGGCGGTGGTGGCGGCAGCGGTGGGAGCGGAGGCAGCGGTGGTGGTGGAGGTGGAGGCAGCGGTGGCGGAGGGGGTGGAGCTGGTCGGGGTGGTGCCCCGCTGCGTAGCGGCCCTGGTGGTGGCCAGCGTCAGCAGCAGCAGCAGCAGCAGCGTTCGCGGGACATCCCCCCGCCCCAGCAGCTCCGTGAGTGGTACACGCAGCGTCAGCGGGGTGGGGGTTTTGGTCCGTGCACCTACGTCCTTCGTTCCGGTGACCGAGCGGGTGAGCAGTGTGGGGGTGCGCACCCCACTCAGCGCTGCTTTGGCCGCCTGACGGACGCTTGGCGTCAGCAGTTCCCCGAGGCCAGTGAGATTCCCCGTTGGGGAGAGCTGTCTAGGGCTGGCGTAGCTGTCTTTGATCTTGACTTTGATGCTATCCTTGCTGCCATGTATGCTGTGACTATTAGTGAGGAGGGTGACTGTTACCAGTGTTTCCCGCCCGACCCGGGCATTGGTACTGCTGCGCCAGGTACTTCTGCGGCTGCTGCTCTAGGTGCCAGTGCGTCTGCACTCTCAGGTACTGGTGAGGCTGCGCTCTCAGGTACTGCGTCGGCTTCGGCCTCCCTCACCTTCACACTTGACTCAGGGGCTTCTCGCTCCTTCTTTCGAGACCGCACCACACTCACGCCGCTTGGCCGGCCGGTTGCAGTCTCCCTGGCTGACCCCTCTGGGGGTCCTGTCCTCTCTCACTTCTCCACTGTCCTCCCGTGTCCGGCTGCCCCCTCGGGCACATTGTCTGGTCTGTACCTCCCCTCGTTCTCGACGAACTTGGTGAGTGGTGCTGACCTGCAGGATGCGGGGGTTCACCAGTTTACTCCTGCGAGTCAGCGGGTGACCCACTGCTCGGATGCCCGCACAGGCCGACACCTGGCCACGTTCTCGCGTCGGCCAGGGTCGAGTCTCTACACACTGACCACTGCGTCTCCTCCTGTCCCTGCGTCTGGCCAGGTAGCTGCGTCGGGTCAGGTGTTTGCTGCTGCGTCCAGGTCTGGTCCTGAGTCTGCCCCCTGCTCGTGTCGCCGCCTGTCTCACGAGACTCTCCTGTGGCACCACCGTCTTGGCCACCCCTCCTTGCTTCGTCTTCGGGGCATGGCTTCCCGTGTCCTTGTCTCTGGTCTTCCCCGGTCTCTCCCTCCCCTTCCTTCGGGACCCGGACCTTCTTGTGTCCCCTGTGTCGAGGGGCGGCTCCGGGCTGCCCCTCACTCCTCCCAGTTTCCCCCGACAGAGGCTCCTCTGCAGACGCTTCACATGGACGTGTGGGGCCCCGCCCGCGTCCGTGGGCAGGGTCACGAGCGCTACTTCCTGCTGGTGGTTGACGACTACTCGCGTTACACCACAGTCTTCCCCTTGCGCAGCAAGGGTGATGTCACTGAGGTGTTGATCGACTGGATCCGCGCAGCTCGTCTCCAGCTCAGGAGGAGCTTCGGCTCGGACTTTCCTGTTCAGCGTCTGCACTCTGACCGAGGTGGAGAGTTCTCCTCTGGCCTTCTGCGAGCCTACTGTCGTGCACGAGGCATCCGCCAGACCTTTACGCTTCCGGACTCTCCACAGCAAAATGGGATTGCTGAGCGCCGCATTGGCATGGTCATGGACGTCGCTCGTACGTCCATGATGCATGCGGCTGCCCCCCATTTTCTGTGGCCGTTTGCGGTTCGGTACGCGGCGCATCAGATCAACCTTCACCCCAGGGTCTCCCGGCCGGAGACCTCTCCAGCTCTGCTGTGGACGGGGAAGGTCGGCGATGCGTCTGCGTTCCGTGTCTGGGGATCTCGGGCGTTTGTCCGTGACTTGTCTGCGGACAAGCTGTCCCCTCGTGCTGCTCCCTGTGTCTTCCTCGGCTTCCCCCCTGACGCTCCAGGGTGGCAGTTCTACCACCCCTCCTCTCGTCGTGTTCTGTCCTCCCAGGACGTCACGTTCGACGAGTCAGTCCCCTTCTACCGCCTCTTCCCCTACCGCACTCCTTCCCTCCCCCCGCCACCGCACTTCCTTGTGCCAGGTCCCCCCCCGGTAGACCCCCTTCCCCCTCAGGGTCCTGCCCCTTCAGGTGTGTCCCAGGTAGACGCAGTCGAGCCGGTCGAGGTTGCTGGTGACTCTGGTCCTGCTGCGGGTGCTGAGCCTGGGGGTGCTGAGTCTGGGGGTGCTGAGCCTGGGGGTACTGCGACTGGGGGTGCTGAGCCTGGGGGTGCGGAGTCTGGGGGTACTGAGCCGTGGGGTGCTACTACTGGGGGTGCTGAGCCAGGGGGTGCTGCGTCTGGAGGTGCTGAGCCTGGAGCTGCGGAGCCTGCGGCCACTGGACCTCCCCTTGTGGCGTCTGGCGGTGCGGGACCTGGCGGTTCTCCGGGTGCTTCGCCTCGGCGGGAGCCCCTCTCTCCACAGGAGCTGCGTGAGTGGTTTGCCCGGCGCTGGAGGCGTGCTGCTGGAGCTGGAGGTTCTTCGGCTACTGAGGGTGCTGGTGCCGCGGGTCCCGGAGGTGCTGGAGCTGGAGCTGCTGAGGGTGTTGGCGCTGAGGCTACTGCTGTCGGTCCTGGAGGCGGTCCTGCTGGGGGTGCTACTGGTGCTGCTGGAGGTCCTGGAGCTGGAGGTGCTGCTGGCGCTGGTGCTCCCGCTTGGGGTACTGGTGCTGTCCCTGCTGTGTCTGGAGTCGCCTCGCGGCCTAGACCGTACTTCGTTCCGCTCCTTCAGCAGGTTCTTGGTCTCCCGCCTTCTACTGGTCCTCCTCCTCCCTTAGAGTGTCCACAGCCTGTCCTGTCACAGTTCCAGTTACAGCCGGCCTCCCCACTGCCCGCTCCTTCTCCCTACACTGGTCCTACTGGAGGTCTTGCTGAGCGTCGTGAGCCTGCGTCTCGTCCTGCGTCGCCTGTCCGTGCTGCTCGCACTAGTGGTCGTGGTTCGCGTCAGCGTCCTCCTCCTGTCCCTGGCACGCACCGGATGTCTCTGCGTCCGTCCACTGCTCCTCTGCGTGCCCCTTTGCCTTCTCCTCCTGAGTCCTCTCTTCCTGCTCTTCCTGACCCGGAGTCGGACTCTCTTCGTGCTGCCAGTCCTGCTGTCACACGTCTCCTTGCTACTGTCGTCACTGACCCCTCTTTTGAGTCCACTGCTGCGTCTGCACTTGTTGCTGAGCTCGTCGACTTTGCTGCTCGCTGTCGTCTAGACTACGCTGCCGGTCTTGTTGCTGAGTCTGCGTCTGTCTGTCCTCCGTCCGTCGGGGGTGAGTGTGCTCTTGGCACGGACGTCCTTGAGGACAGGCAGGAGGAGTTCCGGTGTCTGGCTGCTGCTTCACCTCATCTCGCGTCCGTACTACTTGCCCCTGAGGGAGACCCGGATGCACTAGACATCCCGACTCCGCGCTCTTACGCGGAGGCCGTAGAGGGTCCCTACTCCTCTCAGTGGCAGGCAGCTATGGATGCAGAGATGGCGTCCTGGAAGTCCACAG
This sequence comes from Closterium sp. Naga37s-1, assembly GCA_947471745.1. NCBI lineage: Eukaryota > Viridiplantae > Streptophyta > Zygnematophyceae > Desmidiales > Closteriaceae > Closterium > Closterium sp. Naga37s-1. Next base: position 4,654,212 of record CANJKZ010000149.1, on the reverse strand, counting down.
GCACCTACGTTGACGCGGTTCCCCCTCCTGGGGCGAACATCGTCAGTGGCATGTGGATCTTCAGGGTGAAGCGGCCGCCGGGCTCTCCACCTGTCTTCAAGGCGCGGTACGTCGCTCGTGGCTTCAGTCAGCGGCAGGGAGTTGACTACTTTCAGACCTTCTCTCCCACCCCGAAGATGACCACTCTTCGGGTGCTGCTGCACATAGCCGCTCAGCGCGACTACGAGCTCCACTCTCTTGACTTCAGTACTGCTTTCTTGCAGGGTAGCCTGCACGAGGAGATCTGGCTGCGCCGTCCACCTGGCTTCACTGGGACTTTTCCTCCTGGCACCCAGTGGAGCCTCCGACGGCCAGTCTACGGTCTCCGCCAGGCACCGCGTGAGTGGCACGACACACTGAGGACTACGCTTGCGGCTCTTGGGTTTGCTCCCTCTACTGCTGACCCGTCGTTGTTTCTGCGCACCGACACTTCTTTGCCCCCGTTCTACGTCCTCGTGTACGTCGACGACTTGGTCTTTGCCACAGCTGACACTGCTGGACTAGCCTACGTGAAGTCCGAGCTGCAGAAGAGACACACGTGCACAGACCTGGGTGAACTGCGCAGCTACCTTGGCTTGCAGATCACTCGGGACAGAGCACGCCGCACCATTACCTTGACTCAGTCACACATGGTGCAGCAGGTCCTTCAGCGCTTCGGCTTCACGTACTCCTCGCCTCAGGCCACTCCTCTGTCTACTCGCCACTCGCTCTCAGCTCTGCCTTCGGATGAGTCCGTAGAGTCGAGTGGCCCGTACCCAGAGCTTGTTGGCTGCCTCATGTACCTGATGACCTGCACACGACCTGACCTTGCATACCCTCTTAGCATTCTTGCACGCTATGTTGCTCCTGGGAGACACCGACCAGAGCACATGGCTGCAGCGAAGAGGGTGTTGCGCTACTTGTGCAGTACGTCGGGCATGGGGCTAGTGCTTGGAGGGCGGAGTCCAGTGGTCCTCACTGGGCACGCGGACGCTTCTTGGGCAGACGACCAGGCTACACAGCGGTCGTCGCAGGGTTACACCTTCAGTCTTGGTTCCGGCTCTGTCTCGTGGCGGGCTACTCGCTCGTCCTCTGTTCTCAGCTCCAGTTGTGAGGCTGAGATCTACGCCGGGGCCATGGCTGCACAGGAGCTTCGCTGGCTCACCTACCTGCTGACTGACCTTGGAGAGCCGCCTCGTTCTCCTCCAGTGCTGTACGTAGACAACAAGGCCATGCTGGCCTTGTGTCGAGAGCAGCGCTTGGAGCACAGAACGAAGCACATTGCTCTCCGTTACTTTCTTGCTCGTGAGCTGCAGCAGCGTGGTCAGTTGCGACTTGCTTACGTGGCCTCTGAGGCCAACACTGCTGATGTCTTCACCAAGGCACTTGCGCCTTGTGACCATCAGCGCTTCTGCACCCAGCTGGGTCTTGTACCTGTCTTGCCTCACTTGCTCTCTTCTTGACCTTGCTTGTACTGTTACATATATATACCTGCTCTTGCCTGTCTAGCTCTATATATATATGTGTACTCCTGCATGTGAACTGGCCTTGTGGCCTTGTCGTTGTGCTCGGACTGTGTGGTGACTTTGTGATCCACCCTGAGCTTACTCTGCTTTGCTTGACTGGTCTTGTGACCCCTTGTTCTCCCCCACTTTGCCTATGGGGGTGTGTCAGAACATTATATAGCTTATGCTGTTGTGTAGGCTATAGTGGGGTATCCCATAGGGGGTACAACCCAATTAGGGTTTCCTATTTGTACTCACTTCATTTCATAGTTCACCCATTCTCGTTCCTCATTTTCACAAGAGAGAGAGTGAAAAATGTTTGGAAACAAAATAAATTGACAGCAAGACTATGTGAAAATTGTGGAGGAAAGAAAATGAAAATATTTCATCAGATATCATTCAAAAGGTGCCTGGTTATTATCAACAAGATTGTTAAGAAATAGTACGTATAGCAATCCTTCATAAGACACCCTCTTACGTGTTTTTGTAATAAACACGCTTTCAAGTCAAACTCCTCGCGTGAGTAGAACGTTGTGGACCCTCCTGGCGGTATAACAGATGTCCAGATGCTTGAGTAAAGGACAAGGACCAGTAATATAAGACGAAAAAAAAAACAAAGAAAAAGAACCCACACAAGAAGCAATTGTGCATACCTAGAATAGAGACTCTCCAAACCAATGTGACAAAAACGAAGACCAAGAAGTCGATGAAGACCCTGCAAGAAAAGAGGAAGCGAAGTTAGGGTAGCAATGGTTAAGTCAGAAAATCAATCAAATAATGGGAAACAATGATAGCAATATCCAACAGGAGGTCACTTAAAAGTACAAAGTTGCTGCTGATACGTACGTATGGACGCCTATGTTAGCTTTATAAACGTAGAAATGGTTGTCTTATCTCGAGTAGCAAATAGCAGCAAGGCGTTCTTAGAGTAGGAGCTAAGGATTGGAGTTCTCAAAGCATGAAGTAACATGGAGTTCTCAAAGCATGGGCTAGAGGAGTAGTTCTGAGAGCATAAGCTAGAGAAGGAGTTCTCAGAGCATGAGCTAGAGAAAGAGATCTCAAAGCTTGAGCTAGGGAAAGACCCCTCAAAGCAAGAGCAAAAACAGTTGAAACTGTCTGAAGTTCTAAAGCTCTGCCATTGGACGGGAAGAAACTGACTCAAAACAGTGGAATGTTCTCGTTGGCCAGTCTAACCAATTTCGTCTTACCCAGCTGCCAATCTTTTGGCGCTTGTGGGGACTTGAACCACCGCAGAAATGAAAAAAGTGGGCTATGTTTGGACCACTTCGCCAAGTAAAACGGTGGTTTTGACCATTTTGCGCACTTAAACCAGGCTCGAATTGAAACAGACTCGAAACTAAATGCAGTTGTACAGTCGTGGAAGAAAAAACAGAAGCCTAGAATATAATCAGATTTCAAACAGAACACACCAAAGCCTAACACAATCAGGATTCTAAACTGAACAAAAAGGACGAAACAAAAAGACAAAGGAAATAATGAGCCGAAACTGCACAATCGAATTTCAGACCAGAACTCCAAACGAGAAGGACAAAACACAATAGGACCGAGAAAAAAAAACAAAAGCAGAAAAGACAGAGGCTTGAAATGTAACCGATTTTTTTCGGAAAGTGACAAGCAAGACTCGATGTGGACGACTCTCGCCACTGGTCAAGAATAACAACAAGGCAACAAGTGGCGATCCCAATCGAATCAAACAAAAATGAGAACCCACATCAAACAATTTTTACAACCCACGCCGAATCAAATTTTACAACCCCCACAAGACAAAATTTACAACCCACACCAAACAAAACTGACAACTCACCAAACAGAATGGACAACCCACTGAGAAGAAACGAGGAATGAATTGACTAAGGGAAAGTTGGGTACAAATGCAAACCCTAGAAAACTGTACCCCATATGTGCTACCCCACTATAGCCTACAATAGCTATGTCATATAAATCTGACACACCCCCATAGGCAAAGTGGGGGAGAACAAGGGGTCACAAGACCAGTCAAGCAAAGCAAAGCAAGCTCAGGGTGGATCACAAAGTCACCACACATTCCGAGCACAAGTTCAAGGCCACAAGGCCAGTTCACATGCAGGATTACATATATATATAAGGCTAGACAAGCAAGAGCAGGAGTATATATATATGCATCAGAAAACAAGGTCAAGGGGTGAGCAAGTGAGGCAAGGTAGGCACAAGGCCCAGCTGAGTACAGAAATGCTGATGATCACAAGGCGCAAGTGCCTTGGTGAAGATATCAGCAGTGTTGGCCTGAGAGGCCACGTACGCAAGCCGCAGCTGACCACGCTGCTGTAGCTCACGAGCAAGGAAGTAGCGGAGAGCAATGTGCTTCGTTCTGTGCTCCAGTCTCTGCTCTCAACACAAGGCCAGCATGGCCTTGTTGTCTACGTACAGCACTGGAGGAGAACGAGGCGGCTCTCCGAGGTCAGTCAGCAGGTAGGTGAGCCAGCGAAGCTCCTGTGCAGCCATGGCCCCGGCGTAGATCTCAGCCTCACAACTGGAGCCGAGAACAGAAGACGAGCGGGTAGCCCGCCACGAAACAGAGCCGGAACCAAGGCTGAAGGTGTAACCCTGTGACGACCGCTGCGTAGCCTGGTCGTCAGCCCAAGAAGCGTCTGCGTGCCCAGTGAGGACCACTGGACTCTGCCCTCCAAGCACAAGCCCCATGCCCGACGTACTGCACAAGTAGCGCAACACCCTCTTTGCTGCAGCCATGTGCTCCGGTCTGTGTCTCCCAGGAGCAACATAGCGTGCGAGAATGCTAAGAGGGTATGCAAGGTCAGGTCGTGTGCAGGTCATCAGGTACATGAGGCAGCCAACAAGCTCTGGGTACGGGCCACTCGACTCTACGGACTCATCCGAAGGCAGAGCTGAGAGCGAGTGGCGAGTAGGTAGAGGAGTGGCCTGAGGCGAGGAGTACGTGAAGCCGAAGCGCTGAAGGACCTGCTGCACCATGTGTGACTGAGTCAGGGTAATGGTGCGGCGTGCTCTGTCCCGAGTGATCTGCAAGCCAAGGTAGCTGCGCAGTTCACCCAGGTCTGTGCACGTGTGTCTCTTCTGCAGCTCGGACTTCACGTGGGCGAGTCCAGCAGTGTCAGCTGTGGCAAAGACCGAGTCGTTGACGTACACGAGGATGTAGAACGGCGGCAAAGAAGTGTCGGTGCGCAGAAACAGCGACGGGTCGACAGTAGAGGGAGCAAACCCAAGAGCCGCAAGTGTAGTCCTCAGTGTGTCGTGCCACTCACGCGGTGCCTGGCGGAGACCGTAGACTGGTCGCCGGAGGCTCCACTGGGTGCCAGGAGGAAAAGACCTAGTGAAGCCAGGTGGGCGACGCAGCCAGATCTCCTCGTGCAGGCTGCCCTGCAAGAAAGCAGTGCTGAAGTCAAGAGAGTGCAGCTCGTAGTCGCGGTGAGCAGCTATGTGCAGCAGTACCCGAAGAATGGTCATCTTCGGGGTGGGAGAGAAGGTCTGAAAGTAGTCAACTCCCTGCCGCTGACTGAAGCCACGAGCCACGTAACGCGCCTTGAAGACAGGCGGAGAACCCGGCGGCCGCTTCACCCTGAAAATCCACATGCCACTGACGATGTTCGCCCCAGGCGGGGGAACCTCGTCAACGTAGGTGCCTGTGGACTTCCAGGAAGCCATCTCTGTGTCCATAGCTGCCTGCCACTGAGAGGAGTAGGGACCCTCTATCGCCTCCGCGTAAGAGCGCGGAGTCGGGATGTCAAGTGCATCCGGGTCTCCCTCAAGGGTAAGCAGTACGGACACGAGATGAGGTGAAGCAGCAGCCAAACACTGGAACTCCTCCTGCCTGTCCTCAAGGACGTCCGTGCCAAGGGCACACTCACCCCCGACGGACGGAGGACAGACAGACTCAGACTCAGCGACAAGACAAGCAGCGTAGTCTAGACGACAGCGAGCAGCAAAGTCGACGAGCTCAGCAACTAGGGCAGACGCAGCAGTGGACGCAAAGGAAGGGTCAGTGACGACAGTAGCAAGGAGACGCGTGACAGTAGGACTGGCAGCACGAAGAGAGTCCGACTCCGGGTCGGGAAGAGCAGGAAGAGAGGACTCAGGAGGAGAAGGCAAAGGGGCACGCAGAGGAGCAGTGGACGGACGCAGAGACATCCGGTGCGTGCCAGGGACAGGAGGAGGACGCTGACGCGAACCACGACCACTAGCGCGAGCAGTACGGACAGGCGACGCAGGACGCGACGCAGGCTCACGACGCTCAGCAAGACCTCCAGTAGGACCAGTGTAGGGAGAAGGAGCGGGCAGTGGGGAGGCCGGCTGTAACTGTAACTGTGACAGGACAGGCTGTGGACACTCTAAGGGAGGAGGAGGACCAGTAGAAGGCGGGAGACCAAGAACCTGCTGAAGGAGCGGAACGAAGTACGGCCGAGGCCGCGCGGCGACTCCGGACACAGCAGGGACAGCACCAGTACCCCCAGCGGCAGAACCAGCGCCAGTAGCACCTCCAACTCCAGTACCTCCAGCAGCACCAGTAGCACCCCCAGCAGGACCGCCTCCAGGACCGACAGCAGTAGCCTCAGCGTCAACACCCTCAGCAGCTCCAGCTCCAGTCGTACCCGTAGGCCCAGCAGCTCCAGTACTCCCAGTACGAGCACCTCCGGGACCCGCGGCACCAGCACCCTCAGTAGCCGAAGAACCTCCAGCACCAGCAGCACGCCTCCAGCGCCTGGCAAACCACTCGCGCAGCTCCTGTGGAGAGAGTGGCTCCCGCCGAGATGAAGCACCCGGAGAACCTCCAGGCTCAGCACCGCCAGACGCCACACAAGCATGCCCAGCTCCCTCAGGCTCCGCACCCCCAGGCTCAGCACCTCCAGGCGTAGCACCCCCAGGCTCAGCACCCCCAGGCTCAGCACCCCCAGGCTCAGCACCCCCAGTAGTAGCACCCTAAGGCTCAGCACCCCCAGGCGTATCACCCACACGCTCAGCACCCCCAGAGTCAGCACCCCCAGGCTCAGCACCCTCAGCAGCACCAGAGTCACCAGTAACCTCGACAGGCTTGACTGCGTCTACCTGGGACACACCTGAAGGGGCAGGACCCTGAGGGGGGAGGGGGTCTACCGGGGGGGGACCTGGCACAAGGAAGAGCGGTGGTGGGGGGAGGGACGGAGTGCGGTAGGGGAAGAGGCGGTAGTAGGGGACCGACTCGTCAAACGTGACGTCCTGGGAGGACAGAACACGGCGAGAGGTGGGGTGGTAGAACTGCCACCCTGGCGCGTCAGGGGGGAAGCCAAGGAAGACGCAAGGAGCAGCACGAGGGGACAGCTTGTCCGCAGACAACTCGCGGACAAACGCCCGAGATCCCCAGACACGGAACGCAGACGCATCGCCAACCTTCCCCGTCCACAGCAAAGCTGGGGAGGTCTCCGGCCTGGAGACCCTAGGGTGAAGGTTGATCTGATGCGCCGCGTACCGAACCGCAAACGGCCACAGAAAATGGGGGGCAGCCGCATGCATCATGGACGTACGGGCGACGTCCATGACCATGCCAATGCGGCGCTCAGCAATCCCATTTTGCTGTGGAGAGTCCGGAAGCGTGAAGGTCTGGCGGATGCCTCGTGCACGACAGTAGGCTCGCAGAAGGCCAGAGGAGAACTCTCCACCTCTGTCAGAGTGCAGACGCAGAACAGGAAAGTCCGAGCCGAAGCTCTGCCTGAGCTGGAGACGAGCTGCGCGGATCCAGTCGATCAACACCTCAGTGACATCACCCTTGCTGCGCAAGGGGAAGACTGTGGTGTAACGCGAGTAGTCGTCAACCACCAGCAGGAAGTAGCGCTCGTGACCCTGTCCACGGACGCGGGCCGGGCCCCACACGTCCATGTGAAGCGTCTGCAGCGGGGCCTCTGTCGGAGGAAACTGGGAGGAGTGAGGGGCAGCCCGCTGCCGCCCCTCGACACAGGGGACGCAGGTAGGGCCAGGCCCCGGAGGAAGGGGAGGGAGGGACCGGGGAAGACCAGAGACAAGGACACGGGAGGCCATGCCTCGGAGACGAAGCAGGGAGGGGTGACCAAGGCGGTGGTGCCAGAGGAGAGTCTCGTGAGACAGGAGGCGACACGAACAGGGGGCAGACTCAGGACCAGACCTGGACGCTGCAGCAAACACCTGACCCGACGCAGCTACCTGACCAGACGCAGTGACTGGAGGAGACGCAGTGGTCAGGGTGTACAGGCTCGACCCCGGCTGACGGGTAAACGTGGCCAGGTGTCGGCCAGTCCGAGCGTCCGTGCAGTGGGTCACCCGCTGACTCGCAGGAATGAACTGGTGAACCCCCGCATCCTGTAGGTCAGCACCACTCACCAAGTTCGTAGAGAACGAGGGGAGGTAAAGACCAGACAGGGTGCCAGAGGGGGCCGCCGGATACGGGAGGACAGTGGAGAAGTGAGCAAGGACAGGACCTCCAGAGGGGTCTGCCAGAGAGACCGCAACTGGCCGGCCAAGCGGCATGAGTGTGGTGCGGTCTCGAAAGAAGGAGCGAGAAGCCCCCGAGTCAAGGGTGAAGGTGTGGGAGGCCGAAGCCGACGCAGAACCTGAGAGAGCAGACTCACCAGCACCTGAGGGAGCAGACACACGAGCACCTAGAGCAGCAGCCTCGCTAGCACCTAGAGCAGCAGCCTCACCAGTACCTAGAGCAGCAGTCTCAATGCCCGGGTCGGGCGAAAAACACCGGTAACAGTCACCCTCATCACTAATAGTCACAGTATACATAGCAGCAAGAATAGCATCAAAGTCAAGGTCAAAGACAGCGACACCTGCCCTAGACAGCTCACCCCAGGGAACTGGTGACGCCAAGCGTCCGTCAGGCGGCCAAAGCAGCGCTGGGTGGAGTGCGCACCCCCGCACTGGTCACCCGCGCGGTCGCCGGTGCGGAGGACGTAGGTGCACGGACCAGTACCCCCACCCCGCTGGCGTGCAGCGTACCACTCACGGAGCTGCTGAGGGGGGGGGATGTCACGAGTGCGCTGCTGCTGCTGCTGCTGCTGCTGCTGCTGCTGCTGGCGCTGACCACCACCGGAGCCGACCCTCTGCGCAGCGCCACCCCGACCAGCTCCACCTCCTCCGCCGCCGCCTCCTCCACCGCCGCTACCTCCGCTCCCACCGCCACCGCCGCCGCCGCCTCCGCCTCCACCGCCGCCACCGACACCTCCACCCCCACCACCACCCCCACCCCCTCCACTGCCTCCACCGCCGCCTCCACCACCCCCGCTAGCTCCTCCAGTGCCCCTACCCCCCTTGCCCCTGCCAGGGCGGCGTCTCCCGCTAGGGGTAGACGCCGCACCGACCGACTCAAGCCCAACGAGGTCGGCCGCAGCAGCAGAGGCAACAGAGGGCAAAAGGGGGGAGGGGGAACACCCCTCAAAGATGGGGGTGCGAGGGTCACCACGAGAGGCTCCTACAGCGACTATGCTCTTCTCTGCTGCTAGGAGGGACTTCTCGAGGAGGTCAACGGTGAGAGTGGTGGGGCAAACTGAGAGGAAGTGGTCCCTGACTACGCGAAGGGAGTCAGGGAGCCGGGTGACTATGTAGTAGAGGGTGATGTACATGGGGGGGGGGGTTCTTGGCACAGAACTCAGCAGGAAGCGCAGCGCGGTAGCGAGTGTCACTAGTGCGGAGGTGCGTAATGAGGTCAGCGACTGTGGGAAAGGCAGCAAGGTCAGGGAAGAGGTACGGTAGCATGAGGCGGCTCAGTGCAGCAGTGGCAGGGGAGGAGTAGCGCGCAACTACAGCGTCGTACAAGGTGTGAGCACTCTTGTACTGGCTAAAGTGCGCACGCTCAGAGGTAGGCAGGTGGCGACGCACAGCAAGACGTGCAGCAGCATCGCGCGTGGCCCACTGTGAGCGAACAGTGGCGTCAGCATCAGCAGCGGGGGCAGGGGAGGCACCAGAAGTGAGGTCAAAGAGGGAGAGGCCGTCTGCTCTGTCGCACTGTAAGAAAAGCTGCAGGTCATCTATCCAGACGTCAAAGTCAATGGCCCGACCCTCAGCGTCAAAAGCGACGACACTAGGGGTAGCCATGACAGCAGTAGACTAGCAGCGCAAACAGTAGGGTGAGGGCAGTGCTGTGAAAGAGGCGCTGCTCTTACCGGACAGGGCGGCTCGGGTGGCTCGGCTGCAGGGCGGCTCGGCGGCTCGGCTGTTGGGTGGCTCGGCGGCTCGGCTGCAGGGCGGCTCGGCGGTTCGGCTGCTCGGCGGCTCGGCGGCTCGGCTGCTGGGCGGCTCGGCGGCTGGGCGGCTCGGCGGCTCGGCTTCTGGGCGGCTCGGCTGCTGGGCGGCTCGGCGGCTGGGCGACAGCTGAGAGGGCGGCGTCCGGGGCCGCTGGGAGGAGGCGGCGAGGCCGCTGAGAGGAGGCGGCGGGGCCGCAGGTAGGTGGCGGGGCCGCTAGTAGGTGGCGGGGCCGCAGGTAGGTGGCGGGGCCGCTGGTAGGTGGCGGGGCCGCAGGTAGGTGGCGGGGCCAGCACAGGTAGGTGGCGGGGCCGCGGGTAGGTGGCGGGGCCGCTGGTAGGTGGCGGGGCCGCAGGGGGCGGCGACGAGCCGTAGGGGGCCGTGAGGGGCCGCGGGAGGGGCCGTAAGGGGCGTAAGGGGGCCGCGCGAAAGGCCGTAAGGGCGGCGCGACGGGCGCGACGGGCCGTAAGAGCGGCACGAAGGGCCGTAAGGGCGGCGCGAAGGGCCGTAGGGGGCGGCGCGACGAGCCGTGAGGGGGCCGCTAAGGGCGACGCGACGGGGCCGTGAGGGGCCTAGCGAGGGCGCGACGGTAGGGAGTGCACACAGGGCGCGACTCGGGCCTGAGCGAAGCGCGCTCCGGGCAGGAAAAAAAAAATCGTGGTGGTGGGCCCTAGGAATCGTTCCCACTAGGGAACATGCTCGATACCATGAGAAGAAACGAGGAATGAATTGACTAAGGGAAAGTTGGGTACAAATGCAAACCCTAGAAAACTGTACCCCATATGTGCTACCCCACTATAGCCTACAATAGCTATGTCATATAAATCTGACACCCACACCAGACAAACTTTACAACCCACACCCAACAAATTTGACAGCCCACACCAAACAACTTTACAACCCACGCCAAACAAAACTGACAGCCCAAACCAAACAAACTTTTCAACCCACAACAAACAAATCTACATCCAAAATACCAAACAAAGTTTTTACAACCCACACTTACCAAACAAAACAACCCACGCACAACAACTTTGACAACCCACACTAAACACAATTTACAACCCACACCAAACAACCCACCATAAACACTATTTACAGCTCACGCAAAACAGAATTGACCGCCCTGGCCAAACAAACTTTTCGACCCACACCAAACCAAATCTACATCCACACCAAACTCAATTCACGACCCACACCAATCAAAATGACAGCGCACAACAAACAAAATTTACAACACCTACCAATCAGATTTGGCAAACCTCACCAAAGAAGCTCAATCGAGCCTTCTCTTCCAGGCTCGCTATGGTCAAACAGCGTCAGCACTTGTTAATATCCAAATCATACATAAACATATTTATACATTAAACCAGACACGTATAATGCTTATCTTAGATCAATAATTCTTTGTAGCTTCCCAAACCTCATTTTGTCAAAGTTCCATGCCATCACATAATCTCCTGTCTATGTGAATATTATCGATTGCTCAAAGATCGTGACAAACATACCAGATCTTATAACAAGTAAACATATTTTCAAACTCCAAATGTTCCAAGAGATATATATTTCCATAAAATGCTCCGCAACCCTAAGACGATTTCGTCGACTCTTGTTTTTAATTGGCATGACGATGGGTGAGTGCGACGTTTCGCTTATTATTTTGATATGTGGCTATGAGTAGAGAAAATGCACGAGCATGATGGTAGTAGGGGTCTGCCTCTAGTAATCTATTTGACTTTAGAAAGTTTTGTGACACTTTTGGGTGAAAAGTGGGTAGAAGTGGAAGGTACTCACTTCATATGAATAGGAACCTCTTCATTCTGAATATATCTAAGCTACAAGCAAATCAGGCTACTATTTCTTGAGTTTTAGAGCGGTTGGTTACGGCGCCGAGGAAAACATATATCGGTCACAATCCAGCATCGTCTTTGCGCGGGTCAACGTGACGACACAGACAGAGGTTCGTTCGTGCCGCATGTGTGAGATGACCTTTCTCCCACCTTTTCTGTGCGCAAAAAACGTTCGTGGCACCACGTGTCAATTGCGTCTGAATTGGTCATTGCATCTGAAAGCCAATCTGTCCACCTCAGCGTTTCGAGACGGGATGACAACATATCACCTTCCGCACGCTCGACCGTACAGGTGGCAATGTCTGACGCGTTAGGCCATAACCAGTGGCAAGCAGCGCATCCAATCTTGTAACGAAGAACTTCCAGCTCTTCACTACTCACCGCAAAAGCAGCATGAGGAAAGGTTTCGTTCACATCGAGATCCCAACCGCCACTCACGTCACAAGAGCAACCTCTAGGCTGTAAATCGACGGCATTTCTTGCTTCGATAATGTCGAAGTTGACCTGAGTTCTCATCCCGACCGTTCAAGACACAGGTTCGTCGCGAATCCAGTTTACTGACCCCATTCTTTCATTTGTCAATTCAGCTCCAGTAGCAGTGAGTCTCTCATCAGCCGTGTGCTTCCAGGATCAGCCATTCTCTGCACTGCAGTCTCCTGGATTGGAGTGTGCTCTGATATCATCAGATCAAACTGATAGAGGTCTGAGTAGCCATTTCTGTAGCTGGACATTCCGATCTCCAATCCAGCTTGAGTCGTGATTCGGGATTCCCTTGGTTCCTGAGAGTTGGGTTTCTGAGCTCGGAATCGTGACTCCTATCCGTCATGGCTCTTGCTGCTTCTCCGGCTGTTAGGGCTTGCACCCTACCAGCAGATTCTGCTCGGCAAACCACGGCTACTACCAGGTCTGCTGTCAGCACTGGTGCTGCTGCGCCGCTGTCCAGCCGGTTCCTGGGATCGCGAGTTTCCACAAAGGCTGTAAAGGCCGTGCAAGTGAAGGGGAACTGGAAGGCTGGTGCTGCGCGTGCCACTGCCACTGCCGATCCTTCAACATCCACCTATGTCGTGCCGGTTAGTAATCATTGAAGAAGCAAAATATCAATACACATCCTTTGTCAATCAGTACCTATAAAAAACCCTGCGATGATCCTCGTTTGGTTTAATCATCTTTCTCAATTCCTTGTTTTTTGTTCGAGGAGAGTTCAGAGTCAGTGAGGGAGCTTTTTCTAACACGTTTTCACTCTTTAGAGAATCGCTAGTTATGCTCTTCATACCTCACTTTCTAGTGAATAGCGAGTTTTTTTCTCGTCGTGCGTTTCTTGTAGTCTCCGTTTCAACAAGTTGCATCCACAATGTCTCTCTGTGTCCTCGCCATTCTCTTAACCAGGATCTTGATCGCGATGACGCACTGATGCTCTACGAAGACATGGTGCTGGGACGCACCTTCGAGGACATGTGCGCTCAGATGTACTACCGCGGAAAGATGTTCGGCTTTGTTCACTTGTACAACGGTCAAGAGGCCGTCTCTTCTGGTATCATCAAATACCTGCGACAGGACGACTACGTTACCAGGTAATACCATCTATTCTGTCGCTTCTATTATGTGGCCGCATCCTTCTCATTTTCCCTAATCATCTGCTGATCATTCCTAGTCAAAAGAAAGTTTCCCTCGAACCCTTCTCTCCTTCCCTCTCCCCCTTCCCCCGACCCTACCTCGCAACAACTCCTCCGTTTTCCCACGATCCAGCACATACCGTGACCACGTGCACGCGCTGAGCAAGGGCGTGTCCGCACGCCAGGTGATGGCGGAGCTGTACGGCAAGACGACGGGGTGCTGTCGCGGGCAGGGCGGGTCCATGCACATGTTCTCCAAGGAGCAGGGCGTGCTCGGCGGCTTCGCCTTCATCGGCGAGGGCATCCCCGTCGCCGTCGGCGCCGCGTTCGCCGCGAAGTACAACAAGGAGGTGCTCAAGCAAGACGCGGACCAGGTCTCAGGTGAGGCTCCTCGTTGCGCTGACAGTTGTGCTGGTTCCTCGTGTGTCGTGAGTCGACTCAATACTCGTCGGCGCCGCGTTCGCCGCGAAGTACAACAAGGAGGTGCTCAAGCAAGACGCGGACCAGGTTTCGGGTGAGACCCCCGTTTCGCTGACAGTTGTAGTGGTCCTTCATTCCGCCTGGTAGCAATAGTGGTCCCTCCTTCCGCCGATCGTAGTATCGCGTATCAGAGCGTGAAGGAAAGCGTTTAGCGCGAAAACGAAGTCAATGGGTAGCACTGCGATTCCACTTATCGATTGCGTTTCGTTATATTTCGTTGCGTCCGGCTGCAGTGGCCTTCTTCGGCGACGGCACGTGCAACAACGGCTCCTTCTTCGAGTGCCTCAACATGGCGGCGCTCTGGAAGCTTCCGGTGATCTTCGTGGTGGAGAACAACCTGTGGGCCATCGGCATGAGCCACCTGCGCTCCACGTCGGACCCCGCCATCTGGAAGAAGGGCCCCGCGTTCGGCATGCCCGGAGTCCACGTGGACGGCATGGATGTGCTCAAGGTGCGCGAGGTGGCGCTGGAGGCCATTGATCGCGCCAGGCGGGGCGACGGCCCGACGCTCATCGAGTGCGAGACGTACCGCTTCCGCGGTCACTCCCTGGCCGACCCCGATGAGCTTCGCTCCCCTGGTGAGTTACTCCTGTCCCCATTGTGAGTTACCCCTGTGTCTTTATTGTGTTACCCACTCTATAGCCGGTGGACAAGTGAAAGGCACCACACACAAGAAGGCGCCTAACAATGCTTTCTCTCTCTCTCTTTCGAAATCCCTGCCAGGATGCCCACGTTTCTTTCCTAAATCCTGGTCCCCCTTCCTCCGTTTTTTTCCCTCCCCTATCCCGTCGCGCCTCCTCCCTTCTTCCATCCTCGTCCTCTCCGCACCTCCCTGGTCCGCGCAGAGGAGAAGGCCAAGTACGCGGCGCGCGACCCCATCATCGCTCTGAAGAAGCACATCCTGGAGTCGGGCCTCGCGTCCGAGGCCGACCTCAAGGTGAGACGAGCGTCTTAAACTGTGTGAAGCAGGGTTTCTGAGTCGACTAAGAAAAGCTGCCAAGTTCGCCCCGCGCGACCCCATCATCGCGTTGAAGAAGCACATCCTGGAGTCGGGGCTCGCGTCCGAGGCTGGCCTCAAGGTGAGTGACACGAGCGTATTGCAGGGTGGAGCAGTGTGTCGGGGCTGGCTGCATTGCACCATTGGATAGTGGCTGTAACGGACGATGCAGAGGATTGTGAACAACTGGATGCACGGTTCCGTTGGGGTGATGTGCGCTGGTGACGAGATCTGCGCAAGCTCTGTCTCAGTTGTGTTGCCTGGCTAGACACCTGTGTCTTCATAACCCCATGCGTTTTGCTGGTGAAGAGAATGGTCACGCAACGAGCTGATCAGCTCGAGAGCAAGAGGGGTTTAGGTTCCGGGGGTTTAAGTGTTGTAACCAGACTCTCGAATGGCTGCATTTGCAGTCTCAGATTTGAGCGCATGAATGAGTCGTGAGCACTACGCCTAGAGAATTCATTGAAGGTCCAACCGTCCTGGCAATCACAGCCCGGTTTACATTGCTTTGGATCTGTGGGTTGTGCCCTCAATTGTTTTTCATGCTTGAACTTGTATGTGCACCCGATTCATTTTCTTTCAGGCGATTGAGAAGAAGATTGATGACGTTGTGGAGGATGCTGTTGAGTTTGCTGATGAGAGCCCACTGCCGGAGCGCCATCAGCTGCTGGAGAATGTGTTTGCTGACCCCAGGGGCTTCGGAATCGGAATTGACGGCACCTACAAGTGCGAGAACCCAGACTTCTCGTCCGGCACCGCACAGGTGTAAATGCCTTGTCTGTTGCAATCCTGGAAATACAAGGTGCTTTGAGTTATTAAACTAGTTGGTAGCAAGGCAAGGATGTGCTAGGTATCCTTGTCTGGTTGCCTTTATTGTGTGATATTGGTTACTCGTTTAGCTTCTGCCAAGTTTACCAAATGCTTAGGGTGCATTCCGCTGTGGATTTGTGTCCCAATCGATGTGTCCCAATCCCCTTCCCGCCGAGTCGCGCTCACATTTCTCGAATCTGCATGTCCCAATCGATCGATGTATTGCGACCCTGTTGTGTTAAAACCGAAATATAAAATAGTGAAGGCCGTGCCAGCTTGAAATCGCTGCGATGATTTGGGTTGACACAACACTGTTCCAAACAAACCGAGTAGGCAGGTTGAACTCATCTGATTGGCTCAAACAAATCTGAAAAATTACTCCTCCCGCCAAAACGTTTTTCCAGGCCCATGTGAATCGTCGCATTTTTATACGCTGCACCCATACGACCGTTGCCCAGCGATGGTTTCCATCGCCAGGACCAACTTCCAATTCAAGTTGGGACTGGGTGAATGACTATTTGATTTTGAGTCCCAAAGTCACTAGTGCTTTGCGTAGCATTAGTAGTAAAGCCGAGAAAGCGTAGATGTTTCTGGCCTAGGCACGTAAGATCCGACTTCGCTCGCGTGCGTAATGTAGTGAACATGGCTCTGTATAGTCAATATTTTTCTCGTCGCTCGCAAGTGAAACCCGACCCTTCACCTCGTAGCCCTCGCGTTCTCGGTAAATCAGGCTCCCGTCGCTCTACATCTCTTCTTCTCACAGTAACCATCGCGTTGCTCTCGCGCTCATATTGAATCGCCTTTCCGTCGCCCTTCCTCCCCCTCCTATCACCCACTTCGTCGCCGTCACGCGCGCCTCAAATCGCCCACCCTCGCCCCTACCGTCGCCATCACCCTCGCGATCTCCTCTCACATCCCGTCGCCATTCCTCTCTTGTTGCCCTTCCTCACTCCCGTCGCCAGTTCGCTATCCCGTCGCCCTTCCTCTCTCTCGCCGCCCTTCCTGTCTCCCGTCGCCCTTCCTCCCCTGTCGCCCTTCTTCTCTCTCCTCCCGCCGCCCTCGCGTCTCATCGCGAACGCGTTCCCACCTCCCGTCACCCTCCGTCCCGCCTTTCGTAAATTATTACCTCCCCTCGCGTCGTTCCTCTTCTCTTCCCTCCCCTACCGTCGATCCCTCTTCAGGTCCTCGATCCCGTGGCCTCGCTCTCTCCCATCCCTTTCCGCCGCCCTCACTCTCTCCCCTGCCTTTCCGTCGCCCTCGTTCTCTCCCCTCCCTTTCCGCCGCCCTCACTCTCTCCCCTGCCTTTCCGTCGCCCTCGTTCTCTCCCCTCCCTTTCCGCCACCCTCGCTCTCTCTCATCCCTTTCCGTCGCCCTCGCTCTCTCTCATCCCTTTCTGTCGCCCTCGCTCTCTCCCCTCCCTTTCCGTCGCCCTCGCTCTCTCCCCTCCCTTTCCGTCGCCCTCGTTCTCTCCCCTCCCTTTCCGTCGCCCTCGCTCTCTCCCCTCCCTTTCCGCCGCCCTCGCTCTCTCCCCTCCCTTTCCGTCGCCCTTGCTCTCTCCCCTCCCTTTCCGTCGCCCTCGCTCTCTCCCCTCCCTTTCCGCCGCCCTCGCTCTCTCTCATCCCTTTCCGTCGCCCTCGTTCTCTCCCCTCCCTTTCCGCCGCCCTCGCTCTCTGCCCTCCCTTTCCGTCGCCCTCGTTCTCTCCCCTCCCTTTCCGCCGCCCTCGCTCTCTCCCCTCCCTTTCCGTCGCCCTCGTTCTCTCCCCTCCCTTTCCGTTGACCCTTGCTCTCTCCCCTCCCTTTCCGTCGCCCTCGCTCTCTCCCCTCCCTTTCCGCCGCCCTCGCTCTCTCTCATCCCTTTCCGTCGCCCTCGCTCTCTCCCCTCCTTTCCGTCGCCCTCATTCTCTCCCCTCCCTTTCGTACTTGCTATCTCCCCTAGCATTCCGCGGATTTTTCTCACGCATCTCTCCTCTCGCGTCCTCGTTTCTATTGCTCTATTTGTCTATTCTCTGTGATACGCAGCGATGGTTTTCACATGTTATTGTCGCCCTAGCAGGCCTATGTCTAAGGGCGTGTCATGGCGAGGGAGCTTACAGCTCATGAATCACTGTTTAGGCTGGTATGTAGCGGTTCAGAGCGGTGAAGAGTACAAACCGCTTTAGAAAACACAATATCGTAGTGAACCGCTTAGAATGAACCGAAAGTTCACCAAGCATGACACGCCCTAAGGCCTTAGCTTTGCGTGAGTTGGGCTTGCTTTGCGTGAGTTGGACTTGCTTTGCGTGGGTTGGACTTGCTTTGCACGAGTTGGACATGCTTCACGATGTGAATTTGGCTCTGAATGTAATTGCGATTCGCACGTCGTTGCCTTTCAAGCGACGTATTTGCACATGCTTGCGATGATTTTTGTTTGAGAAATTTGGAGACTCGATCAGTATCATATGGGGCTGGAAAAAAAAATACACAACAGTACTTCAACTTTCAAGTGGACCCAACTAGAAGGGGGGGGTCACTATTTTAGCTGCTGGCTTTAAGCGGCAATTATTTGCGACCCCCTGTGATTGGTCACCGTCCAACCTGGCACACTTCCACCCCCGAAGCACAAACACCCCCGCGCCTGTTGTGCGGAAGATGCATGTAATTGTACGGGGAGACCGCGGATACACAAACAACACATCCGCGCTACCAATAATTGCCGAAACGGTAATTGTGGCATCTCCCGTTACGCTTACGCGCCATGCTTGCGGTTGGATGACTGCTAGATCTAGATCTAAAGGGAGATGCGGCGGGAGAAGATGACAGAGAGATACTTCAAAGCAGGTTTACAAGCTTGACCTTGTAGGGGGTTGGGAGGCGTAGGAGTTGAGGTGGAGGTGCACAAGGACGGGGGGGAAGGCGCAATGACGGGGTAGTGCGCGTCCCTGTCAATAATTCTGGATGGTTCGCTTCGACCAATCACAACGCAGAGTACGCGTTGGTGGGGACAGAGGGTGGCGCAAAATGTAGTCTAGATACACGCTGCATGGGATGACATTTGGTGGCGCGTGCGATTGATGGGGTGTGTTGCAATTAGCTGGCGATAATTCCGTGAATCACGCCAGCCAATGATAAATACATTCGGCGACAACCACGGGCGGCACGGCATTCCGACACCTGGCAGCATATGCTGTACGTACGCGTCCCAATCGATTGGGACACATCGATTGGGACATATTCTACAGCGGAATGTACCCTTATTCGAAACTTCAAATCGCCTGTGTTCTTGTTAATGGTAAGTGTACATGGTACAAAATATGAAGCTTGTCAATCCTCAAGAACATGGTGAATCTTAAAGCTGCGGTCTACATACATAAATGCCTTTTTGGGGTACAATTAGCGTGGACACCAGGGCCTTTGATTTCAGGGTAAAATACCCTGATTACCCTGATTTCAGTGTTGACTTAACCCCCTTGCCCTGACAATTCAGGGTCCTAGCTTTTCCAGCCCTGAGATTTCAGGATGTCCGTTTTATATCACCCTGAGATTTCAGAGTAGTGTACACCTGCCTGCCCTGAGGCGTCAGGGTTCTTGTATGGCGTACCCTGAAACGGTTACACTGTGCGCCTAGGGGGCCCAGTCCTTGATTTCCGAGAGTTGGCGCCGAAACACGCGAGTCGCCCACCACCACTCACATTGACGACAAAATGGCCCACATGGGGCAACATACAGCGATGCGGCAGGCATGACTGCCCGTTACAGTACCCCCTTCACACCCACCACCACTTACACGTCCACAGTCACTGTCCCTAGTTGATCAATCGTAGCACTTTGTGAGTCAAGTTCCCACGTGTTGCCTCTGTGCCCTGGCATTGCCCAAGGCGCCTTCCAACTCCCATCACGCCACCCATCACAAGGCAGTGCAGTGCCTGTTGGTGGCACCTGGCCACCTCGTTCACCACGCCCTTCCATCTGTTCAGTACGTCTCTTCTTTGCTCGGCAGGCTCTGCTCTGCTGTGGTTGCAAACAATAACCTATGCTCTGGGAATCCGTACTAAATCACCCTCGATCGCCATGGCGGACTCTAGCCCGCCTCCCACCCACACAGATCATGTATTACCTCCGATTGTTAACAACAGCAATCGTGGCCTTACAGGCCTTGACTTCCTCCGACCTGCGAGCGCTATCGTTAACATGGCCCGCACTCGTCTCCCTGGTGCGATTCCCACCCAGCCTCAACTGGTTCGTCCCACAGTACCACCCTCTGCCTCAACTCCTGCTCGGGCTGATTCTCGGCCTGATCCATCAACCAGGGCTGCGCCGACTTCTAAAACGCGGCTCTACTCTACCGCTGAGACGGGGCAGGATGGCGAGGCGTCGCCTGCTCCCGCGTCTACGTCCCGACCGACACCAGCAAGGCGGATGGGCGTGAGAGTCGGGCTGAGGCACGGCACGATGCGGTTTCGGCAAGCGCAGATTACCTTCCATCGTGCCCGCGCTGGACCTTCAGCGTCAACCGCGACACCGTGCCCAATCGCAGGCAGAACTGAAGTATCAGGACGCCCTGTACCGATACACGAAAGAGTGGTCGGGTGATTTCTCGTGGCTTGTTTTGTGTCAGCAACCTGACGGATTTCCCTCTGTAAAATGCAGTGTATGTGTGGCTCAGGGTGTGACAGGAACGAAATTCGGCCGCGCAGGGCATGGTGCAGTTGACATTCAGACCCAAGCGTTCCGAGCACACCAGAGAACGAGGAAGCACAAACGTGCTTTGAAGGAGCAGAAAAGCGCAGAGCGGAAGGCAAAGGGACAGACGTTGCTTGACGACTGCCCCACGGTGTACGACATGGAGAAGGAGCGTGTGATCGCTCTAGCCGTGACCCTGCTCTTCATATGCCAACAGGACGCACCGATCGAGATGTGGGTCGACTTGGTGAAGCACCTAGCCGAACGCAAGACTCCTGGTTTCCCTAAGAAGGGCTACGGTGCTTACTACACCACGTAAGTTTTGTCTTTTTGTCACTGTTGTGCCGTTTAGGTTTCCCACTGCTTTCTGACCAGCACGACGTGGTGTGTGTTGTTCCAGGTATGGCTTCCAGGAGCTCACGACTGCCACCGCGACATACCTCCGTGCGCGCCAGCGAGAACACATCGACGAGTCCCCTTTCCTCGGGATCACTTGTGACGAGAGCACGGATCGTGTGCGTGGCAAGCACATGATAGTGTTCATCACTTTCCTGCGAGAGCGAGCGGTCGTTACTGAGTTCCTGACGTTGCTCACCATTGACAAGTGTGATGCTGCTTCTCTCCTCTCCGTCCTCCTCTCACACTTAGAGACCATTGGTCTCGACCTGAACAAGATATCAGGTGTTGCGACGGACGGCGCACCGGTCATGTTGGGATCGTCTGGCGGTTTGGTCGCGCGGCTTCGACAGCGCCTGCCTCGTCTTGTTGGCACCCACTGTGTCGCTCATCGGTGAGTGCTACTCTTTTCCCGCCTCAAGGCATCGGGATTTATGAAACTGATATCCCTCTTCGGTTTCTCTGTCCGTGTCAGGGAAGCTCTCGCAGCCAAGGATGCTGCGTTGGTGGAGCCAGATGTTGGCTTGATTGACGTCATAATTCGGGCGGTGTGTGGCATCCTCGGGAATTCACACCCACGGCACGGTGTCTTCATGCGTCTCCAGGAGACGTTCTTGCACACGAACCTGGAGATGCAGGGCATTCACGATGTCCGCTGGCTGAGTCGGGGCCAGGCAGTGGAGCGACTCTGCGAAGTCCTGCCCGCGGTGATTGTGCTTCTCCAGGAGTACGACACTGCCATCTACCACGTCGTAACCTCGCTGAAGTTCCATGTGTACCTTTTCTTCCTCGCTGATGTCCTGGCAGAGCTCAACAACCTCAACCTTGTGTTTCAGCGACGCGAGGTGAGTGGTCCAGTGGTACTTGTCATGATTCCCGTGCCCTCTTCCCCACCCTAATCGCTATCTCCTCTTTGTTGTATTCTGCGTGCCTCGCCCCCTTGCAGGTTGACCTCACTGGCGTGCAGTCCCTGGTCCGCCGCACGCTCATCTTCATGCGAGAGCGCTACATCGACTGTGGGTCAAAGTTTGGCGCGGGGACAAGCAAGCGCCTGTCGCCCTTCCTCAAGCGTCTCTCGTCTAGCCGCACCGTCAAGGTGGAAGGCGTTGACAGTGACGGGAGCACGCGGAAACACAGCTTCGACTTACACGAGGAGCTGCTGAAAGGGTACAGCAAAAAGCCAGGCGACCTGGAGACTTGCATCAACACCTGCCGCTCCTATGCGGTTGCGGTAGTGGACCACCTGCAGGAGAGGTTCAAAGACCTCGACAGTTTGGACGGGGCAAAGCTCTTCATGCCTGACAGCTGGCCGAAGGACACGGACGGACGGAAAAAGGAGTGTGCAGCCCACCTGGAAGCCCTATTCAAGATGTTCCACATCGGCGAGCGGAGGGAGGTGCTTCCTGGTGAGTGGTGCTTTCGGCAAGCGCATCACCTGCGCATGTTAGCGTCAACTGACTGGCGTGTCTCCTGCATGTGATCTTGGATGCAGGTGTGGACAAGCGCATGGCGAAGAAGGAGCTCAGGACGCTGGTGCCCGTTCTCCAAGGAGCTCCTCGTGGAGAGCGCAGCTTCCACGATGGCCTGGCGGCAATGCTCAAGACCAGCGACTGGGAGAGGAGCTACCCGAACCTCGTGAAGCTGTGGGTAGCAGTGGCGGTCCTGCCGCTGAGTACGGTGGAGTGTGAACGGGGATTCAGCAGGCAGAACATCATCAAAACCTGGCACAGGACGAGCCTCTGCGATGGAAAGCTCGGCGATCTCATGTGTCTGAGCATGCTGCGATACGACATAGATTGGGATGAGGTGGTGAAGATATGGAGGAGTAGCAAAAAGCGCCGACCCACCCACAAGAAAGATCACCAGCAGCAGCACAAGCAGCAGCAGCAGCAGCAGCACAAGCAGCAGCAGCACCAGCAGGCCAAGGGTTGGGAGAAGGTGGCCGACGATGACGATTCAGACGATGAGAGCAGCAGCAGAAGTAGCAGCAGCAGCAGCTCTAGCTCGGATGGGGAAAACTACTAATCCGCTTCTATTCAAGTGTAGTAGTAGTTTAGGGGGTGTGTAATGGAACTAGTAGTAACCTACCAGACGAACAAACTGTGGCAATTATTGTGATTCCATTTCAAAGAATGAATACATCATGCAACAAAAAATGCCATGAGGTTTCAGGGTGAAGTTCTGGCATGCCCTGAGAAATCAGGGTCCCCTGAGGGGCTCTGCCTTGAGGAGGACACGCAGTTATGAGCCATGCCCTGAGGGCCCAGGGTCCCTAAAACTGAATCTGAGGCCCTGGTGGACACCCTAGGACGCACTCTGATTAGCTTGCGAAGTGACCCTTCTCCTGAAATGGGGGTGCGAAGGGGTCAAACAAGACTGGCGAATCCCGCCAGTTTCGTGAAAAAAACTCGGGTGGGAGAACAACCCTCGGCGAATCCTCAAACGTTTCGAGCGGTTCAGGGTTTGGCGAAACTGATGAGCCAATCCTGAGAGTGCGAATTTTCAGGGGAGGGGGTTGCGGAGGTCACAAATCCTCGCCACTGAAGCTCACAGCAACCTGGTTTTCAAGTGATAAACTCAGGCGTCCCGCGTGAGGTATGTAGGCCGCAGCTTTAACAGAGAATGTGTGTCTAAACATAAACTAAGGGTACATTCCGCTGTGGACACATGTCCCAATCGATGTGTCCCAATCGTTTCTACCACACTGCATCGTATTACACCAAATTGCACCCTAGTTTCGAAATTTTCGGGTCTCTGGTTTAGTTCGGTTCGGAGTGGTACACTCGATTGGGACACGTCGATTGGGACATGTGTCCACAGCGGAATGTACCCTAACATGTATTACCGCCACTGAAGAGCCGACCTTTTACCCGCGTTGTGTAGTATTTGGAAAATGCGAACTGCTTTCTGTTTGCCTGTATCTAGCTACAGACAACACTTTCCATAATACCGTATAGATTTTCTGCTCTGTGATAATATTCTTGAATTATATAATTTGTTTAGTAGGAGCAGTGTATTCCTGAACGGTCTTGCGACGTTTTGCTCCTTACCGTAGACTATAACGGGTATTTACCCGGAATACCAAACGGCACATTTACGACCAAACCGCGTCACGCCTGCGCTTCGAGATTTCCCTCCCTCCCTCCAGCCCCGCACCAAGCCGAGATTCATCTTCCTTGTCTTGTGCTCTCAAATCAACTCTATCCTCATTCTTCGCCTCGTGCTGCCTCAACATCATCCAGTTGCGCAATTGCGGTTAGTTTCCATGTCTCACGTTGTCACATGGAACAGACAGGGCGGAGGCGGAGATGCCGCAGGGAGAATATAGGGGAAACCGGGGAGAAGAACCAGCGGTGCTGTACCAGTCAAAAACAGCTCCGTAGCAGTTCCAGAATCAACCCTTGAGACGTCTCGAAAGTCGTCTGGAGTGGGCCGCTTCTAGTTGACTGCAGACTGCGTTCATCAGAGGACGAAACGCGGCGGTTCCATAATCATCCAGTCAGCCCGCAACCTCCCGGTTCCAGCCTGCGCCTTCACCCGTAGCGTGCCGTTCAACAACGAGCAAGATGCAGCTTCTGACCTAAAGCCAAGCTTCGCCCCTCGTGCTGAGAAACCGGTCTTCCGTGTCCGGTCCTCGCCGGTGTGGTGCACGCCAGTGCGGTGCACTCCGGTGCTCAGACTCGTCGCCTCGCGAACCGTCTCAACCGCTGGATGTATCAGGCGATAGCTTGTCCGGTCCTCGCTCGTTTCCGATGTCGTTCGGTCGCTCAGTGGCTCCATCTCAGCCGAAGAGCCTAGCATCAGCAGTAGTTTCCCCCGATGCTCTACTTTTCCCTCTTCACGCCCGCCTGACGCCGTGCGACTGTGTGCGACGCAGCGGGCGACGCGCGCGAGTGAGGAGGTTGCAGAGGTTGACTTCCCCGCGAGTCGCCCAACCGGGCTGCACCATCCGTTGATGGTTGGTTCGTCGATGCCAGTGCCACTGGGGTTGATCCAACCTCCGCAAGCGACCCCACTCCGAACCGACTCGGACTCGCCTGGGAGTCGGAGTCGCTAGACGCCTGAGAGTCAGGCTCCCTGCTAGCCAGAGGACAGGCTCCCTGCTGGTCAGACTCGAGTCACACAGGGTTGCGAGTGGGAACCGCGTAGGGTGGGAGCCACGAGGGCTGAAAGCTATAAAAGCAAGCGATTCAGGCCATCGGATATCATCCAGTTTTCTCTCCTCTCTTCTCTCATCGGCTCGAGGAGCTCTAGCCTTCCGAGTGCAAGCACCCCTGAAGCCTCGCGTTCACGCATTCGCCCTTGGATTCACCCGCAAGCCAACTCATTCTCTCCTCGGTATCGGCAGAAGCAGCTAACCGCTCCTCCCACCATGGCGGTCAAGCCGCGCCTCGTCTTCCCGCTCCTCGCCTGTGCGCTGCTGCTCGCGGGCGCGCTCCTTGCGCCTTCCGCCTCCGCCGCCCGCCGCGTTCTCCAGGACATCGGGGACGACTACGTTGAGCGCGTGGCGGACGAGGATTACGGCACGGACGCCGACGCCTCCTCCGGCGCGGCCTCCGCGGGGGCCGTCGGCTTCGGCGACCCGAGGTCTGGCGGAATGAACCTCCCGCCGGGCTTCCCCGGCGCAGCGGGCGGCGCAACCCCGGGGAACCCGGGGAGCGCGGGCAACGGTCCCGCGACCAACCCCGGTGCCGGCCCAGCGACCGACCAGCGTGCCGGCCCAGCGACCGACCCCGGTGCCGGCCCCGCCACCGACGAGCCGGATGAATCCGATGAATCCGAGGGAGAGGCGGTAGACGACCTGACCGACCCCGCCACTCCCGCCACTCCCGCCACCCCCGCCACCCCCGCCACTCCCGCCACGCCCGCGCCCGTCAATCTCCCCGCCGATTTCGAATCCCCAATCAGCGCGCTGTTCGATCTGACGCTGGAGGGGGCGGACATGGAGCTCGCGCGCACGCTCACGCCGCAGCCGATCCCCGCGGACGCGCCCACGGAGGTGAAGAACTTCGTCGCGGGGATGGAGGGGGCGGCGGCGGCGGCGGCGGCGGGGGCGGGGGCGGGGGCGGGGGCGGGGGCGCCTGGGCGCAAGCTCCAAGTCGTGCCGGAGTGGATGCGCAAAACCAACAACACGACGCCCTTCGGGTTCTACCCGTATGACGTGCCCAAGTGAGTCGCTTTTGGGATTTTGGGATTTTGGGATTTCGGGATTTCGATTGGAGTCCACTCGAATAGCAGCCAAGAGCCACAACACGACGCCCTTCGGGTTCTGCCCTCTCTCTGCCCTCTCTCTGCCCTCTCTCTGCCCTCTCTCCGCCCTCTCTCCGCCCTCTCTGCCCTCTCTCTGCCCTCTCGGTACCATCTCTTCTTCTCTTGCTCTCGTTCCGTTCCGTGCCCGCCCGTTCTGCCCTCGCCTTTCGAGCAACTGCTGCAACGACACCACATCTGCTCCTCTTCCCCCTCTCTTTTTCTCTTGTTCTCCTTACGTCATTCGTTCTGCTCAACAGAAAACCCTTATGAGAATCCCCCAAAAACAGGCTCTTTCCCCCCCTCCACCCATGCGCGCCACACCAGCCCATTTGCCGCTCTCTGCTCGCCGCCCTCAGATTCTCCCCCTCCCCCTTCCCCACCCCCCGTCTCAGGTTCCACCCCTTGTTCGGTATTTCTGTGAAGGCCAAGAACGGCACGTGGTACACATACGTGAAGCGAGGCGTGCAGTGGCTGGGCACCTACGACTGGGCCACGGGCTACTGTAAGTGCTGTCTTGGGTCGCAAGGTGCTCTCCTAGGCGCAAGGAACAGTCGCTCTCTTGGCATGCGTCAGTCTGGGCCACCAGTGGCTGGGCACCGCTAACTGGGCCACGGGCTTCTGTAAGTGCTCTTTCAGTCGCCTCTAATGCATTTCCGTGTGAAGGGACGGAAAGGCCAGTGGTGCACATACGTCAGTCAGAGGAACCAGAGGAGCCAGTGGTTGGGAACCTATGACTGGGCCACGGGTTATTGCAAGTGCTTCCCTTCTCCTCCTGCCTGCCACACCCCTCCCTCTCTTCTCCCTCTCACTCTCTCTTCTCTCTCTTTTCCTCTCTCCCTCTCTCCCTCTCTCCCCCCCCTCCTCTCACTCAAACTCCCCCGACCCTCCAACTCTCCCTCCGCCCTCCCCCCCAGGGACCTGCCGTTTCACGGCGCCTCACCCCAAGAACGGCTTTAACTGCGCGGCGGACCCTACCTGCCCGGGCTGCCCTCGCTGCCGCGGCTGGCGCTGCTTCCGCAACATGCACCTGCCCACCTACGGCTCCCCCAATGGCCAAACGTATGCACTCGTGCAACCATGCAATCAAGCTTTCATGCAATCAAGCGTTCATGCAATCAAGCTTTCATGCAATCAAGCTTTCATGCGTATCCTCTTTCCCACCGATTCTTCTTTTCACACCTCGCAATGACGCACCCTCTGCGTCCACAACAGCTCCTCCCCGGTTACTTCCTTCTTGCACCCGAAACCCCACACTCAACCCCCGAACGAAAACCCAAACCCCGAACCCCTGCAACAACCGCAGATACGCGAATAGCCTCATGGCTGCTGCTATGCGTCCCAAGGAGTACGGAGTGTGCCGCTACGCCGGCCAGTTTTAAGACTCACAAAACCCCCCTAAACCCCGAACCCCCAAAACCCCAAACCCCGAACCACAGGTACGCGAATAGCCTCATGGCTGCTGCTATGCGTCCCAAGGAGTACGGAGTGTGCCGCTACGCCGGCCAGCCCAACGCAACGTGCACGTACGACCAGACCACGGGCAGAGGCATCGGCCTCGTTGTCCCCGGGCTTAACCTTACACCCTTTGCGCCCAAGAAACCCTAAGCTATCAAGTGGTCGCTCGGTTGCCGTCTCCTCCTTGCAGCGGCATGCTGGGGGGGTGGTGGCAGTGGCATTGGCGTTGGAATTTGCACCAGCGTTTATGGGTAGGATTTAGAAAGAGGAGGAGGGAGGTGTTTCTTATGGATGGGGAGGGGATGTGCATGGGATGGGAGTGTTTGTGCCTAAGCAAGCCGGGTTCTTGCTGCAAGCTGCATGCCTGCGTTGTGCCTCTCTAGTGTCGTGTGCATGGTGATGCTAGTAGGCATGTGGGTTGTCTTGTAAAACCTGCTTGTACACCGCTATTCGAATAAAATGATGGTATCTATAATTTATCCATGCTGGCATCTTGTTCATATTTACAGTACAACCAAGAGAAATTAAAAAACAGAAGCATGGGTCCTTCAGAGCAATCGGTATTTGCACGGAATTATGTTGTTACGGTATGTGTACCACTGCCGTTTTGAGCCCCTTCCCCGGCATGCTCGCACACCGTAAGTGCCATTTCACAACTTTCCAAGTCTGGTCAACTTGTACTACGGCATTGTTCACGACTCCACGCATTTAACTGAACCATTTCACTTCACTCCTTCACAGTGCCACCTCACGACCGCACTACCGGTGTGATGAAGGGAGGTTGGGTTGGTTTCACTATAGTAGCCTATAGGAGGACACACCAGATGAAGTGACTGTTGTGATGGAACGAGGAAACATGCACACATGACTGTAAGGGGGATGGTATGGTTCATATCTACAGTACACTCAAATATACATACGGTGCAATGAACGGCGCACCTATCGCTACTCACGCATGCATGCTACTGTATCTTCTACTTGCGCATAAGCCCAACCCACATGTAAGCTGCCCAGGAGGTGACAGTGGTGGCTGCAACTGAGTAGCTGCAGGGGAGGAGAGAGAGGGCGGGGGGGGGGGGGGGGGGGGGGGGTAACACAGAAGAAGCAAGTGGGATGAATAAGCGGGGCGGGGTAGACAACCCACATGTATGCTGCCTGCCCAGGAGGTGACAGTGGTGGCTGCAACTGAGTAGCTGCCAGGGAGGGGAGCAGAAAAGGAGAAACTCGTATGAACCAGACGAGCACGCACGGCGGATTGGTTCCAAGGCGCCTCAAAACTAGAAATCATATCAGAAGAACAAGCAAGAAGCAAGTGGGATGGACAAGCAATATGAATGAACAAGGAGTATGGTAGAAGAAGGGAAAGAACGAGGGTCGCATGTTACAGGCAAATTCATGAGTGGGAATCAGGAAGAGAAGAGGATGTGGGGAGGATGTGGGAAGATGGGGGAGAGGGTGGGGATGGGTAGAGGATGGGGGGGGAGCGAGGTGAGAGGTACCAGAGGTATGGGAGGAGGTTGGGAGCGGTGGAGAGGAGGTATGGGTCGTGCAAGAGGGCAGCAGGAAGGAGCAGCATCTGCAGACACGTGTTGACCTGCATGGGGGGCGGGAGAGGGGGCATGGGTTGGGAAGGGTCGACTTGGTTTGGCCCGGATTGACTTGCTAAGTATTTACTTGGCTAAGAGCGCACCTTTTTTTAACTTCACCTTGCTAGGAAAAAGTGAGCAAGAAAGTTGTGCGTTGGTAGTGAGATACTTAATTAAGAGAGAACTATGCTAGTAAAACACTCACCTCCAATTGCACCTTGCCAGCAAAACACTCAAGAGCGCAACTAAGAGCGCACCTTGCTTATAAGGAGAGGCTCCACCCTCTCCGCCGTCCCCTTTTGGATGTTGAAGAAGTGAGCGCGGTGCTGCCACCACTGGAGGGGTTGGGTGCGGTTGAGAGCGATTATTGTGAGCGGCACATCAACATATGCCTGCAGCAGCAGTCCAACATCCCCCCCCACCCCCACCAACCCACGCACCTTCCACTGCACCGCATTCAACCACATCACAACGTGCCCACCGAACAGAAACACGTCTCGAGCCAGCACCAGCACCGCGAGCCACAGCGGCAGCAGCCCCTTCCCCTCGAGCCCCTCTCTCCCACTACCCACCCACCGACCTACCTTCCATTGCACTGCGTTCAACCGCATCACAACGTGCCCGCCGAACAGAAACACATCTCGAGCCAGCACCAGCACTGCCAGCCACTGCGGCAGCAGCTTCCCTTCCAACCCCTCTCTCCCCCACTTATCCACCCACCCACCCGCCCACCCACCTTCCACTGCACCGCATTCAACCGCATCACAACGTGCCCACCGAACAGAAACACATCTCGAGCCAGCACCAGCACCGCCAGCCATGGCGGCAGCAGCCCCTTCCCCAGTAGCGCCAGCGCCACACACGCCACGAGCGCCTTGTCTGCTAGTGGGTCGAGGTAAGACCCTAGCACAGACTCGCCTCCCTTGAACCGCCGTGCCAAGTACCCGTCCAGCTGCAGAGAAGGAAGGGGGAGGGGAGATGGATGGAGGGATGGAGGCGGGGGGATTGACAAGCACTACCAACGCCACACACGCCACCAACCAGTGCCTTGTCTGCTAGCGGGTCTAGATACGAGCCTAGCACTGACTCTCCTTTCTTGAACCGCCGAGCCAAGTAGCCGTCTAGCTGCAGCAGTGGGGGAGGGGGTGTGGAAGGGAGGGATAGAAAGGGGAAGATGTCGCGTTAATAGCAACATCCTCGTTAGCAACAAACATCCTCTTTTACAACATCAACCTCGTTACAACATCAACCTCGTTATAGCATCACCCTCATTACTAACAAACAACCTCGTTAGTACCAACTGCCTCACCCAATCAGAAGCCCCTGCCAGCAGCAGTGCTGCAACTGCTGCCTCTGTGTGATTGTAAACGATGAGACTACAACGGGGGGGGGGGGGAATAGGAAGGGGAGGGTGGAACAAAGGCAGCAAGGGGACAGCCACAGGAGGAAATGAAATCGACCGTTTGAAAGAATGTAAGAGCATGGGATCACTTTAAGATTTCTCAAAAGGAGATAGGCAAGGAAACAGGGTGGGGGAGCAGCAGTGGGGGCAGCACATGAGCGGCGGCGGGGGGGCAGAGGCGCCAACAACTTTTGAGACGTCTCAAAAGGAGATAGGTAGGCAAGGAAACAGGGTGGGGGAGCAGCAGTGGGGGCAGCATGTGAGCGGCGGCGGGGGCGAGAGCAGAGGCACCAACAACTTCTGGGACATCTCAAAAGGCGCCAAGAGCGAGTCGTTCCACCAAACATCCTTCCAAGCAGTGCTGGGACGGCTAAGGGATCATGTCTTACGCGGGAATGGGAGGGACGGACACGCCATACAGACCAAGGGAGGGAGAGGCACCTTGGCCGGCCAACTTACTAAAACGCCAACAGATTTCGTCTAGAACTGAAGCGTTTGAAAATACTCTCAGACATGATTGAGATGGCTGAGGGATCGTGTCTCTCACGCGGCAATGGGAGGGCCGGATGCGAGTCGGGCGAGGGACACCAGATTGGCCGGCTGAAGCACCTCCCTCTCCCTCCATCCCCGCTTCCTGATGCTGCTGCTGCTGCTGCTGCTGCTGCTGCTGCTGCTGCTGCTGCTGCTGCTTCTCTCAGTGCTGCTGCTTCTCTCAGTGCTGCTGCTTCTCTCTGTGCTACTGCCATCAGTACTGCTCATGCTGCTGCTGCCATTCAACGGCTCACATCCGCCTGTCCTATCACCGTGCATATAGCGCCTGCCCACATGCAAGCTATCACTCCGTCTTGCATCCGTCGAGCTATATTGGCTGAACGTATCAGCATAAGACTGCCTTGTACCCGTTGAGCAATACGGGCTGTACGTGTCAATATAAGACTGCCTTGATTCCGTTGAGCCATACTGTCTCAACGTGTCAGTGTAAGAGCAGCAGATGCTGCGTCCACCCATATCGCACTTATTATCAATGCAGTATGCATGTACTCGCTGACTATGCGTACTGCATGTATGCATAATGCGTTTGTGTGTAACGCGTTTATGCACTCTGTATGCATGCATATGCTGCTGTCTTTGAGCAATCTGCAACAGCAGCCCATCTTTTAAACTTCGACCTGTTTCAAATCCCCATGCCCCATCTCTCCTCTCCTCTTGTACCCATGCTACTGCCACCCCACCCTGTCTTCTTAAACCCTTACTCGCATAAACCCTGAAACCCGAAACCTTTTCATTCTTGGCCAACCTTTCTCTCTCGGTTCGTCTCCCATGCACCCCTCTGCACCGTTCCCCATCCACCAGAGCCCACCTCAATCCCTGGTCTCCTATAGGTGGACATTTATTGCGTGAATTGACTGGTCCGTCAGCTACAGTGCGGATTCCGTCAGCTACAGTATCCACTCCGTCAGCTACAGTGCGCCGTCCGTCAGGTACAGCAGCACCTGAGCCGGCGCGGGCCGCGCAGGCGGAAGCAGTGACTCGGGGGAAGCCCGCGGGCGGAAGAGTCCTAGGGGCGCGCAAGGCAGCGGCGGCGCAAGGGGAATAAGCGGCGGGGCGGAAGGAGGGCGCGGGAAGAACGGAAGCCGTTGGGGAGCCAGATTCATCCGGACGGGCGGAAGCGGCAGAGGGGCTGGGGAAGCCGCCGCCGCGACGCCCAGCGGTTGCTGTTGGCGCTCGCGGCAGTCTCGAGGTGCCGGCCTGCGCTTCCGCTGCGGCGGCAGGTGACGTCAGCGAGTTTCGAGACAGTTCAGGTGCGTGTAGCGAGCGAGATGCGAGCGACGTGACAATGGCGGAGGCAGAAGACGGATCCGCGCCGCGATTGGGAACCCATGGGCGGGCGCGCGCCGCGCGGGCCCACAGCCGTTCGATGTGGATGACGGCTCTGGATCGCATGGCGGATCAGCAGTGGGGATGCAGCAGCAGCTGAGAAAGTGATGTAGCTGCGGGATTTTCGGGTAAACTCAGCAAATTCGCGCCCCCTTAGTCGCACTAAAGGAGCCTCATACAATCTGAATGGGCACGTTACTGAACACTTCGCAAACAAAGAAATAATTCTCTTAGAAGTATCACAACTCCTTATTTATATCGTGCAAACCTACCCACTTACAAGCGGACTCCTCACACACTGCGAGGATTCCTCACAGAATGACTTGATTCCTTGCAGAACAGATAAACTTCACACAACACTTCAAAACGCCTAGATACTCCACACAAAACCAAACGCAATGCATCTGCAACTACAGTTTGCGTTCCCAAGAAACAATCACCCTTCCCATTGTTCACCAAGGTGTGCCATTTATGCCCTGAACACACAAAAGTAGAAAAGAACACAGCAATAAAAAGAATCAGTACCACACTAGAAACACAACTTGTGGTGCCTACCTTTCAAGGCTCACATGCCAAAGACGATAACCTGCCCGCAAATTTCACATGCCCACCAATCTCACCTGCCCACGAATCTCACCTGTCCAAGGAAGCTGCGCTTGTTATGGCCTGCCCACCCGCCAGTGTGCTGCTCGCCCTCTGCTGCCGGCAGCAGCACGAACCCAAGCCAGGCATGCCTACAACTCTCACCTGCCCACGAATCTCACCTGGCCGAGGAAGCTGCGCTTGTCATGGCCTGCCCACCCGCCAGTGTGCTGCTCGCCCTCTGCTGCTGGCAGCAGCGCAAACCCCAGCCGCGCATGCCTCGACTCCCGCACCTCCCCTACCCCTGGCCCAGATGCCCCCACCCCACCTGGCCCCATCCCACCTGGTCCCACCCCCAATCTAGCCTGCCCCATGCCCAGCCCGCTCCTGTCCCCTCCACTGGCGCTCCTATCCACTCCCATGCCGCCCTGCCCTATGGATGTGCTCTGGGGGAAGTTGGAACCGGATAGTGTTGACTGCCAGAGGTCGAGGGGCGGGGGCTGGGTTAGGTGGGGAGGGAAGTGTTGTTGGTGCTGCTGCTGCAGCTGCAGCTGCTGCTGGTGGGGTGAGGGCAATGTGTGGTTCTGTGCATGCATGTGCGCGTGATGCAAGTGATGCTGCGCCTGCTGCTGCTGCTGTTGCTGCTGTAGTTGCTGCTGCTGTAGCTGCTGCTGCTGCTGCTGCTGCTGCTGTTGCTGCTGCTGTTGCTGTTGCTGTTGCCGCTCCTGCTGCTGTTGCTGCTGTTGTTGCTCTTGCTGTTGCTGTTGCCGCTCCTGCTGCTGCTGGAACGACATCACCTGAGAAGCAGCACCATCCCCCTGCCCCATCTCTCTAAACCCACCACCACTCCCCATCCTCTGCGTCTGCTGCTCTCTCAGCCCAAAACCAGCCAAACCCGCCCCTGGCAACCGTTCTCCACCGCCCCACGCACCACTCGCACCAGACAGAAACCCTAATCCGGCCCGCGTGCTGCCAAGCCCAGGAGGCAAGCCTGTGAAGGGCACATGCGAGCCCTGCCCGTTTGCATTTGGCACCGTCGCTATCATGCGAGACAGGCCAGACGACAGCCCTGATGGGCCCGACAGACCAGACAGACCAGACAAACCAGACAGGCCCCCCAGCGGCTGCAATCCCACTCCCTTTCCCCCTGCTCCACCTCCCATTCCGCTTCCTCCTCCCAGTCCGCTTCCTGCTCCTCCCATTCCTCCCAACTCCAACCCTATACCACCCCCCACCCGACCTGATGGGACCGCACCAGACCACCCCGAACCCCCTCCTGACTGTGCTGCTGAGAATCCTAAGCCTGACCCACCGCCCATGCGTGCGTAGTCAGAGCCAGGGGCAGACGCTGCTGCAGATGGAGGGAGGGGCTCCTGAGGCTGGCTTGCCAAGGAGGCTGGATTGGTGGACCCGTGTGGCCCAGCTGCTGCCTCTAACCCTAACCCTAACCCTAACCCTAATGTGTTGCCTGGGGTTCCCGAGGCTCCAAACTGCAGACTCCTTGTTGCGGGCGGGTACGGTGCAGTGGATGTGGACTGGAATTGGGCTGTGAAGGGGTCAGAAGGCGCGGCGCGGAACGGGGCATTGGGTGCAGCAGACAAAAAGGCCCGCAGCGAGTCAGACTCTTGCCGGAAATGGTCGGAAGGGGGTGGGTTGGACAGGGAGGAGGCGTGTGGAGGGTGGGAGAGAGGATGGTCAAATGCGGACAGACCAGGGTAGAGCCGTGGCTGTGTGGATGGTCCTGGGCCGTTCATAAAGGCCCCCTCTCCCATCTGGCCTCTCAGTCCGGCTGATGGGTCTCCAGCAGAAAGGGGATTGACCGAGGAGGAGTGGGGTGCAAGAGAGGAGAATGAGAGAGGAGCACCCCCAGAAAACGGTTGCTGCATAGACCCTGGCCCAAGACCCAGCTGCTGCTGCTGTTGCTGCTGCTGATACTGCTGCTGTGGATGATACTGCTGGTGCTGCTGCTGCTGTGACTGGGGCTGCATTAGCTGCGGCTCCATATACCTGTTCGACAAGGCAAAATTACGCACTGATTGCTGCTGCTGCTGCTGCTGGGCTCCCAGGGACAACCCTTTCAGAATATTCACCAGATGAGACGACGCATCAGCATTGTCCATAGCAGGCGTGGCACTCCTGCTACCCATGCTGCTGCCACCGCTGCTCCCAACACCGCTACCCATGCCTAGCCCATCCCCCTCCACCGGCCGAGCCAGCCCAGCTGCGGCTCCCATAAACAGCGAGCTGAGGATGTTCCCGTCCTGCGAAGCAGCCTCGGAACGAGGCGCTCCTCTTAGCCCGGCCGAGCCAGAATCGCGCAACAGAGCATCCCTCCCCACGGCCATGATTGCCGGATCCACGAACTCCAAATCAAGTGAGCTCGAAAGCTCTGCTTCTGCCGCCCCTGCAGCTGCTGCAGCCCCTGCTTCAGACGGGCCGGCCAAACCAGGAAACAGAGAAGAAAGCCCATTCTGTACCTCAGCCAGTCCACGCTCCTTATCCTCTGCTCCCCCTGCCGAGTCTACCACCCCTCTCTCCCTAATGGGCGGCAAATCAGTCCTGGAAGCAAACCCGGCTCCGACAGCACTACTACCTGCATCAAATCTTGCTCCACCTGAATCCGAAGCTAGGCTAGAGCTCGCGCCGGCAGGTGCACCTGGGTTTACTGTGACGCCTATTCTCATCAACAGCTCTGCCATCGGCCCCATGTCACTATACCCAGCCTCCCCGCCTGCTGCTTCATCCCCCCCCGCATTGGAATTCAAATTCTCGCCCCTGGTCCTTGACGGGTCTGGGGAGTGGCTGTTTCTTGACAGGTTTGGGAAGGGCGGGTTGCTTGACGGGTCTGGGGAGGGGTATAATCCGAGGGGTGCGAGAGGCGGTGGGAGAGAAGATGGGTTCCGGTTGGTATCGCTGGGTAACAGGTGCTGTGAGTTCACTGCTGGGGATGCTCGTCCTGTTGCTGGTGGCGGGAAAAAGTAGTTAGGGAGAAAAGGCAGGTGGGAGAGGAGGGGACAGATGCAAAAGCCAAAAACATGAGGGAGAGCATGGACCCAAGTGAAAAGCAGAATGTTGCGTTGCAACGAGAGGAGGTGCAGGGACAACAGGAGCACGCTGCTTGGGGGGTGGAAAAGCCAGCACAGCACCAAATCTGGAGGCTTATCAGCAATGCAAAAATACACACACACACAAAAAAAGAGAAAAGAAAACTCACCTGCTGCAGCACTTTCTAGGGTTGATTCCAACGCAGCCCCTGGCGGTGCTGACGGCGCCCCTGTTGAAGCCGGCAATGGAGGGGTCTTTGCAGGGAGCGGTCCAAAGCCGGGCGGCGGCTGCATGGCGCCTGTGAGTTGGGCGCGGTTCCAGGGAGGAAAGGAGGACACGGAACAGACCAGCTCAACAGAGCAGAAAGGCACACCAGTTGGGCGATTTCTGCGGCCAGCGGGGAAAGGGGGATGCGGAACAGGTAGAGAGAGAGAGAGACAGACGAGCCTGACAGTAGAAAAAAAGAAAAAAAGAAAAAAAAGGGAGGTGAGGGAGAACAACGGGCGCACCTGGGAGTGCTGGGGACGTGCGGCCAAAGCCAGGAGGCACG
The DNA here is from genome assembly GCA_947471745.1 of Closterium sp. Naga37s-1. Lineage (NCBI taxonomy): Eukaryota > Viridiplantae > Streptophyta > Zygnematophyceae > Desmidiales > Closteriaceae > Closterium > Closterium sp. Naga37s-1. Next base: position 4,617,913 of record CANJKZ010000149.1, on the reverse strand, counting down.
GAGTCAGGCCTCTTGGCAAAGCCAGGCGGGGGCGCCAGTGCTGAAACACCCGGCGGGCCTGCCCTGAAGCTGCCGCTCCTAGAGGTAGTCAGGGTGGGGGGTCGCGAGTCTTGGGGCGCGTCAGATGCAGGGGTTTCCAATGGTTGGGATGGGTTTAAGGGTGCTGCAGCTCTCTCCTGTGGCGCTATGGAGGGAGACAACTGGACTGACCCTACAGTGGCTTCCGGCTTCCACAACTGCTGCTGCTGCTGCTGCTGCTGCTGCTGCTGCTGCTGCTGTGGCTGTTGCTGCTGTGTATCAAGTCCGTCCTTCCCACCCACGTCGTTCTTTCCACGGCTGCTGCCACGACCCGCATCACCCACACCAATGCCAGCATCGGCAACTCTCCCGCTGCTCACACCACTGCTGTCCAAGCCACCGCTGCTGACCCCCAAGCCAAAGCCAAGAGAGCCAAAAAAGGACCCATGAAGTCCCCCCATCTGAAGCCCACCCCCTTCGAGTCCAACCCCCTGGCCACTGGCACCACCTGCACTGGCAGCTGCAACCTCCCCAGGTGTACCTGCCCCAGCCTCTTCCTGAGCAAAGCGGAACCGGGATCGCCGCGAGAGCGACGAAGGGATGGCTGGTGCTGGTGCGGATGCAGGTGCTGGTGCAGATGCAGGCGCAGGTGCTGAGTTTGCCTCTACTTCTGGATTCGCGGAAGCCTCTGTTCCTGGTACTGCTTTATCCCCGCCCCCTGCTGCAGCCCCTGCCCCTGGCCCACCCCCTGCTCCTGCCCCTGCACCTTCTCCCGCTCCTGGTGTTGCCATTGGATCCTTGAAGCTTCCTCGGAGCAGCTTAGACAGCACACCAGAGGATCCAAACGCGCCTGTGCCCCATGTGTCTGCATCCATGCCGAGAATATCCGCAATCACATGCGACTCGTTCCGCTGCCCCTCCCTGCGCCCCTCGCCTCCCGCTGGCGCTGCAGCCTCTACAAAAGCTTTTCTCTGCACAGGAAGTATGCTCCCGTTCATACCCTTGGGCGCACCCATAGCCTTACCCGCCTGCCCCCCCACGCCACCTGCACTGTCAGCAGCATCAGCCACAGAAGCGCGTTTACCTTGACCAGACTGCCGTTCAGCAGCACTGTCTGCCCCATCGCTAGCCTCTGGCAGCTGGATTGCTGATGCGGAAGCCACCACATCCCCAGCGATCAGTACCGAGAGCTCATCCTCCTCTGGGAGGCTCTCCTCCCCTCTCCGTCTCTCCTCTCTCGAACTTCTCTCCTCCTCTGCCCTTCTCTCCTTCTCTGGCCTTCTCTCCTCCTTGATCCTCTTCTCCTCTTTCAAATCCATGTCCTTGCCTGCCCCTCTTGATAATTCCGGCTCCCCATCTAAATCCATCTTAGACGACTCACTCCCTGACTCCTGCGTCTCTTCCTGCTTATCTTCTTCCATTTCAGTGGAGATTACATCAACTTCGCGCTCTTGACTTGATGTGGCACTCTTTGCTACCTCCTCTTTGTTTTTACTCTCAGCCTTTGTGCGTTTGGACGAGGCTCCTTCACCCTTCTCCACCCTCTCCGCCCTCCCCTTCGACTTATCCTTATCAGGTTCTTTTGCTGCTGCCCCCTTAGGTTTCTTCTTGTCTGCTTCTGACTGCCCTTTACCTTTAACCTTTTCTGAACTCTTCTCCCCTTCATTGGTCCCACCCACTCTCGCCTTCCCCTTGTCCCCTTCCTCTGTACCAGCCCCTTTGCTCTTCCCTTTCTCTGTCTGCCCATTCACCTTCCCGGCGCCCTTATCCGCGTCACCCCGCCCCTTCGCCTTATCCACCCCACCGCCGTCCTTCCCCCCGTCCCCGTCCGACCCCTTCTCTCCTGCCCCAACGTCACCGCCTTTCCCTTTCCCCTTCTGCGCATCCAGCCGCATAGGATCAAACGCCAGCACCCTAGCCTGCAATTCACTCTTCGCACTTACCTGCGCACCCTCTTTCCCCTCCGCGCGTGCCTCACCAGCCTCCTTTGCTCGCTTCTCCTCCTCGTCCTCGACCCCATGCAGCTCCTCCCAGCTGCGCGAGTCATCCGCTTCCACCATCACCCTCACTACGCCGCTCTCGCCCTTCTTCTTCTTCCCTTTCTTCCCGCCCCCGCCCCCGCCCTTCCCTGCCGCATTCTCTGCACCCTCTGTCTGCTGCGCGTGTGCCTTGCCTCCTGTTCTCTGCGATCCCGTGTTCTCTTTCTCTCCTTCCCGACCCTCCCCGCACTCTTCCATCGAAGCCCGCTTCTTCGACTCATCACTTTTCACAGCCTCACCACTTCTACCAGCTTCGTCCTTCGCACCCTTTCTACTCTTCCCATCCTTGCCGCTCTTCTCAACGCTACCGTCCTTCGCGCCTTTCTTACTGCTACTAACAGCACTACCGGCGCTTGTGCTGGCATCACCGCTCTCCACTCCCTCCATGTCCTCAGATCGTGACCCTTTATGCGCATGCGTCCCGTTCAATCCCTTCTTTGATCCGCTGCTGCCCGTAGCCGCTGCCCCTCCTGCAGCAGCTCGACCTGCCAAAGCAGCCGCGTAGTCGTGCTCACCTGCTGACCCACCTGACGAACCACCTGACGCGGCACCTGACGACGCGAGCTGCGCGGGTGTGGGCGATTCTCTGCCCAGAGACGAAGCCTTAGCCTGCGCCGTCTGCCCCAGAACCACCAACCGAGACCTCTGCTTCGACGGCGACTGACCCTTAGACCGCGCAGAACCGCCTGCAACCGAACCAGCAGCTGCCGAGCCTAACGAACCAGCCGAACCAGGAGCGGCGGAAGCAGCTGCTACCTTCTGTTGCGATGCCCCTACTGCTGACGGTTTCCCAGGCCCTGACGCAAGCGCGGCTGTGGCTGCTGTTCTAGCGACAGAGGCGGCGGAACTAGACAGACCCGACGGCTGGAAACCCACGGTGGTGGACGCTGCGGGTCGCACAGGCGACGATTGCGAGAGAATGCTAGGCGGTGACTTGCCATGCATCTGCTTGTCCTGCAACGATCCGAACCCTGTCCCCGCCCCAGTCGCGGCATGTGCGGCGTTCACATGCGAGATTACCGGCGGGGAATGCGCACTGGCCTGAATCACCCGGCCACTAAGCACTGCTGCGGATGGTTTGAACAATTGTGGGCCGTTGGATGAAGACCATGAGGAAGATGCTGTGTGTGTGGATCCAGACGTGGGTCTCGCTGCAGGGACTGATATTGCTGAGGAGACTGTACTGGTGGAAGCAGGTTTGGACGCTGATAGAACGACCTTCCCCGCTAGTGACGCCTTGGAGCCCCTGGCAAGAAACGAGTCCACACACAACAGCACGAGGGCGGAGAGGGGACGGAGAACGTCAGAAGGGACTGAGAGCGGGAAAACGAGGCAAACGCTCAGCAGAATGCCCCAACGCGCCACAAAACTTGCCAGCGAGAATCGTTCAACTCAAGAGCATCATACCATGAGGCGGCTGCGGGCAGCAGGCCTCCAGTCTTGGGCGCCGTTGACGGTCCCAGCGTGAACACCTTAGCTGTCGTTGCTGGATGGCTCGCTGGTGGCGCAGCTAAACTCTGCACACTCGAACCAAAACAAATGGGTTAAGAAACTACGGGAACAACTTTGGATACAACCAGATACGACTTTGATGTAAAACGACACAGCACGAGTGTTAGCAGCCCAGTTGACCCAAAACTGACCTTCTCCATATGCGTGTCAAGCGAGGGTGGCAGACCATTGGCTGCACGGCGGTTTACAGAATGCGACGGGTCGAAGTACGGAGCTGGGTGCTTGCTGCAACGAGGCATGGGAGATGGCACACAAAGCACACAGCACATGGCACATGGCGCACAGCACACAGCACATGGCACATGGCGCACAGCACACAGCACACAGCACACAGCAGATGGGAGACAGAAGACGGAGTTGGTGGGAGAGGCGGTAGTGTGAGGCGGCAGGTGAGGGGACGAAGGTCCACTAGAAAAAAGCAACACTAGCAAGCGACAGGACAAACACAAAGCACTAATTACCACCTCTATACGTGCTGTTTCTCCTGCCATCATTCAAAGACGCACCTAGGCCCATGCCTCTGCAACAAACGCATAATTAAAGACGCACCTGACCCCATGCCGCTGCACCATCTCCTCCTTGGTGTAGCTGTCTTCTTGCGTGCCAAACTCGTGAAGATACAAACAGTCCGGGTTGTTGCATATCTGCCACACCGCACACTCGAAGTAGACTTTAGCCAAACAAACGTGACCTGGACCCACACCGTCGCATGCAGGATACGCAGCAGCTTGCATTACCCTCCTAACTCCCAACTGACAGGTGGCACATACCAGATTCTTCAGCCACGCGTTGCAATACTTAGTTGTGCCAAAGCATGCTCTGCACAGACAAACCAATCCAAAGCAGCGTACAGGATAGGACATAGTCTGTTAGGGCTTCTACAACTGCCTGAGGCTTTAAATAGCCAGAACATAAAACCTAGTACTCCAAGCAGCAAGTTTCAAATCGGGCAAGCCAGCAGGGCGCACCTGAGGATTCGATTCTCAAAGAGGCATCCGTCAACGGCCTGGATGCACCGAAGGGCGTCCTCCTCCCTCAGATAAGTCACGTACCTGGTCCAACAAACACATGCACATCGCACGTTCACACGTTCACATGCAGACACAACCACAAAAATGTTTCGTTCACACCACACGTTCACACACCACATGCACCACACGTTCACACCATCACACCACAGTGGCGCAAGACACCTGAAAATCTCGATAAAGTACACACACTATTGTGTGTGCGCGTCGTTCTTATTTTGCCCCTTTTTTTGGTTTTGTTTTTTGAAGAAAAACAACTCTTAGTGAAAATCTCAATAACGTACACGTTGGCGGAGGGGGGGTGGACGGAGCCGCCGAAGGAGGAATTGGAGCGGGACACGGCCACTTTGACGACCTTGCCGTACTGACCAAAGTAGTCCCGCCGCTCCAGAGTCTGCAGGAAAGTGCGAGAGGGAAAAATCGGGTGATATTAGCAACAGGGTCGGCGGCTGACTGTTCGACGGCGGTTCAACGAGACGAGCGAACACGACGCGACGGCGCGAATCCAGGGTATCAGGAAGCGTAAAAGCGGCAGCAGGTACGACTCGGCATGCTCACGCAGGAACGCGACCATCGGATCGATGAAGGAGGGAGAACGGTCTAAACTTGAGTCTACGTTATAACCCCTTCGTCTGCGACGGAAAGCAGGATCGAGACGACGTGAACGACAATCTTCTGCACCCCGCCGCGCACGATTTGAGTCGACACAACAGCTGAATCGAGCGAACAGGCTAAACCTGAAACTACAACTAACCTAGTCGCCTGAGACGCACAGCAGAATTCTGACTTCGTAAACGAGGTTCTTTTGCACCACACGCAAGTTCTAAGTCTTCTAAGTCGACTCGACAGTCGAATCTATCCAGGCCAGCAGGCTAAATCTAAAGCGACGCCTGACTCTTCGTCTGCGACGGAGAGCGGGATCCCGACGACGTAGACAAGGCTCTTCTGCGCGTAGGTTTTGAGTCTTTGCGTCGACAAACCAGTCGAACTGATACAGGCGAGCAAGCTAGACCCAAAGCTACGACTGACCTCTTCGTCCGCGACGGAGAGCGGGATACCGACGACGTAGACAAGGTTCTTCTGCACCACGCGCACGTTGCTCAGATGCCGCCGGCCTTCTGCCGTCGCGTACGCGCTCTTTGGACGGGACTTCGACTTGGATCGCTTGTCCGACTCGGTAAAACTGCAAGGCCAGACATAAGCAGCACATAGAAACGATGTCGCTATGTATTTTTAGCTCCTGACACGAAACCATAGTGGGTGATGACGATGCGACGAAACAAGCTGATTACGGAGAAAAAAACTTTAAGCAAGAGAAACCTTGCCGGATGATGACGGTTCCACGTTACTAAGGACTCCGTGACTTACTCGTCGAGATCGGGACCGTTGGATGCGATCTTGTCTTTGCTGTAGGGAGAACGGCAGGCTGGACAGCGAGGTTCTAGATGGTCCTTATTCGCCATCTCCATGATGTGGTGCCAACACCACAGGCAAATCTGCGAGTCACCACGAGTTACCACGAGTTACCACAGACAAGCAACGGATGAGACAGCACAGGTCAAATCGTACGCTACAATAGTAAGGACGTCCCAAACAACTGAATTTTAAATTTAGACCAGAACTTTGACTCATATTCAGTTCAAACGTTCATAACGAAAGTTTTTAACATCTGTTTCGAAAAGGAACTAAACAAGTAGCTGGACGCGGGAATCTCATCCATAATCCTTAGAACGGGATATTACGCGGGCTTAGGAGAGCGGAAAGCACCTGATAGCCGCACTGGCACGGCTGGAACTTCCTGTCTGTGGAATCCATTTCCTCCATGCACAACGGACACGTGTAATCCGTGTCATCTGAGAAATCCATGGTGAAATCTAGAATAATAACTACTACAAAATTGGGTTCTCTTAAGAACCGAACCAACGCAGGCTTGCTCTGATTGAATAAAAGAACAGGCTCAGCCGAAGCGGGTGAAAGACAAGATTAGTTTCACAAAGCGACCATAGACGAAGATTAGGTTTCACAAAGCGACCATAACTCAAGACTGTGCACAAGGGTTTCGGCAAGGCGATTGGTAGTCAGCAAACGTGACTGGATAATAGGTGGACCAGGGGGATTCAGGGAGATAATCGAGGCAGGAGAAAGATGCAGCAGGAGGAAGGTGGTTTTTGTGTCAGGTTCGGAGAAAAGCGAGGGAGGAGGCTGGGGGCGGTAGGCTCGGCGCTGGTCGTTGGTGTGCGAACGAGTTCCGTTTGCCGCTCGCCACATTTCGGCCTCGTTCATGCACCACTGTCGAGGTTGTCACGAAAAAACACAGTTGCTGGTAACTCGGTCGAGAGTTCTTCGTCGTTCTGCCCATGGTTCCCGCCATCCGACATCCATGACCCCCACCCTTCCAATGTTGCTTTCTGCCCGCCACGCCCATCGCTCTCTGCATTCCCATCATCATCTGCCATCCGTCTGACCAATCAGGCACCACGAAAGCAATTTTGGCACAGATGGGCGGGTGGGTACACAATCTCGTGTACCCCAGAAGGGTGTGCTTTTCGCTACCGACGACAGGATCACGAAACGGGTAACGGGTTACGCAATCGTAACTTCTGCTCAATATTCAAGTTCGTAAAACGCAATCCACGCATTCCCATCAAATCCTGCGAGTTATTTTCCTTTCAGCTCCTGCTTCTCTCCTCGCATCGCATGATTCACATTCCATAAATGCACTCCCGTTTCCCGCTCATAACGCTATTCGCAAACAGTCGTCCAGTTTCCATTGCGAAACATGTTCCCAACGGTAAGATAGCGTCCGGGTGAAGCGGAACGCCATGCCGTTCAAGTCATCCGCATCGGCAGACGGCCCCGTTTGCTGCCTGTGCGGCGGTAACAGGCACGGCGAGCCGCCTCCTGACGTAGTCCGACGAATCACGTATCACGACAGATCTTCCCGCCCAAGAGAGTCATCGAGTGCAGCGGGAGCTTCCCGAATTCCGATTTCGGGAAAAGCGCGGAGCGGCGGAGACCGCGGACGCGCGGAAGGGCGGGGCGAGCAGGAGGATGGCGGAGGAAGCGGCGGAAAGGGGGCAGCTAAGGGAGCGGGGAGGGACCACGCGGTGGAGGGGGAGATGCGCGAGATGCGGTGGCCGCCAATGCGGCCGGATCCGCACTTCGCGGACGTGCGCGCGTGGCTGGGTCCGCTGCTGGGGCCGGTGGCAGAGAGGAGCGGCGCTGCTGGCGCGTGGGTGCACCGCGAATGCGCCATCTGGAGCCCCGAGGTGCGCCGCTGCTAGTAGCGATAATGACGATGGCGATGCCACCGTTGGTGATGTCATGCTGCTGCCACGCTGCCTAGTCAGCTGCGTTACCTAACCTAACCCAGTCACCACAGCTCAGCAAGCAAGGCATGCAGACCTCCCAGCCGTTGCTGCGTCCTGTAGCCACGCAGAGCAGGCGTCCCTTCCGTTATTCACACAGCTCCGTTACCCTCACACCACCACCGCCCTCCCTCCCCCTCTCCCCAGGTGTTCTTGTGTGCAGCGAACCAGCTGAAGAACTCGCCTGCTGCTCTGTAGCTTTTGAGACCTCACCACACCCGCACCACCACCATGCCTGCTGCCGCTCTCTCTACCCCTCTTTCCCCTGGTGTTCTTGTGCTGAAAAACGTACCTGCAGCCGCCGTGTGGCGGGAGATGCTGCTCAAGTGCAGCCGGTGCACTTGAGGCACCTGAAAGAAGCTGAAATAATTCACCACCCTCTGTCCCCGGGTGTTCTTCTGTGCGGCAAACCAGCTGAAGAACGTGCCGGCTGCGGTGCGGAGGGAGGGAACTACTCAAGTGCAGCCGGTGCTGCTTGAGGCTCCTTGAAAGTCAAAATCCATTACCTCCCTCACCCCCTCTTCCCCTCTCCCCTCTCCCCCTCTCCCCATTCCCCCTCTCCCCTCTCCCCCTCTCCGCAGGTGTTTTTCTGTGCGGTGAATCAGCTGAAGAATGTGCCTGCTGCGGTGCGGCGGGGACGGCTGCTCAAGTGCAGCCGGTGCGGCCGCAGCGGCGCCAACATCGGGTGCCGCGAGGAGCGGTGCCCACACACGTACCACCTGGTGAGATGGAAGGAGGGTGGGGAGATGGGAAATAGCATCGGAGGGGGAGGCTACTCAAGTGCAGGCGGTGTGGTCGCAGCGGGGCCAACATTGGGTGCCGGGAGGAGCAGTGCCGCCTTGGTCCACGCGCGCGCCTTGGTCCACGCGCGCGCCTTGGTCCACGCGCGCGCCTTGGTCCACGCGCGCGCCTTGGTCCACGCGCGCTCCTTGGTCCACGCGCGCGCCTTGGTTCACGCGCGCGCCTTGGTCCACGCGCGGGCCTTGGTCCACGCGCGCGCCTTGGTCCACGCGCGCGCCTTGGTCCACGCGCGCGCCTTGGTCCACGCGCGCGCCTTGGTCCACGCGCGCTCCTTGGTCCACGCGCGCTCCTTGGTCCACGCGCGCGCCTTGGTCCACGTACCACCTGGTGAGTCACACGTACCACCTGGTGAGTCACACGTGCCACCTGGTGAGATGAAACTTCGTGAGTTGTGACGGGTGGCGAGATGAAACTGACAGGAGGTCGCATGTGCTGTGCACCACCCGGTGAGATGAAACGGTGTTCGTTTCAACTGCTGGTCAGTGAGAAACGGTGAGGCGAGGGAGGAGAGGTGTAACGGGAAATTGCATCTCTAGCCACTTCTACCACCTGGTGAGATGTAACGGCGGATGTTGTGCGCGCTACGACGACTGCTTTTTCGACCACAACGATTTCCTCATCTCCTTCCCCTCCCCACCCACCCATGCGTTCCCCACCCCCTTCTGGCTCCTCCTTCCCCACCCGCTCCGGCCCCTCCTGTCCCCTTCCTCCCCGCCCCAGCCCTGTGCGCGCTACGACGACTGTTTCTTTGACCACAACGATTTTCTCATCTCCTGCCCGCTCCACACTCGCTCCCTCATGCTCCGCCGCCACGGCTCCCACCTGCTCGAGTTCAACGCCTTTTTCGGGCAGCCCGCGGGCAGGCTGTCCGGGCAGATGGTGGAACTTTTATCGGCTGCCCGCGCAGCTGCCCGGAGGGATGAGGAGGCCGAGGCGCAGTGGGAGGAGGGGATGGGGAGTGAGGAGGATGATGAGGATGAGGAGTTTCAGACAAAGGAGAGGAGGAGGAGAGTGAGGGACCTAGCTAGGGTTGAGCTGGTTCGGCTTGGGGGAGGGGTGACGTGGCGTGGGGCTGCCAGCGGTGCTGCCACATCACTGGCCACGTCAGCAGGTGGTGCTCGTTATCCAGTGACTGGGCTTGAGAGGCCGGCTGGGGTTGAACCTGGGGGAGAGGGAAGGGGGGATGGAGGGGGAGGGCGGAGGGGGGACGGAAGGGGAGCAGGGAGAGAAGAACAAGGGGGGAAGAAGGAAGGAAGTGGTGCTAGAATGCCAATCCAAACTGGCAGTGCCTGGGAAAACTTTGACTGTGACAAAGCTGATTGTGACAATGTCGAGTGTGAGAATGAGAGTAAGCCACTAGGGGAACAGTCACAGAGAGCAGCGCACAGCATGTTAAATCCAGTGGCAATGCCTGGCAGTGGCGGTGATGGTGGTGGTGCTGACGTGGCAGCGTCTGGTTGGGTGATGGTGCGGTTTGGGGGGGCGGACGCGGGGGGAGTGGGGGGAGGGGAGGGGGAAGCGGGGGAGGAATTGGAGGCTGTGATTGGCCCTGAGACTCCGCTGGAGGTGCTGTTAGGGTCAAGGGGGGTTGGGGAGGCTGGTCGAGGGGAGGGGGGAATTCGGGAGGAGGGAGTGAGGGAGGGGAATGTGGTGGAAGGGGGGGTGGAGGAGGGGGATGAGGAGCTGGGCAGAGGAGGGAAAGCAGCGGAGGAGGGGAGGAAGAGAGGAAGAGAGGGAAGGGACGAAGGACGAGAGGGAAGAAAGGGAGCAGCGGAGCTACTACAGGGCTTGAGTCCCGAGATGTGCCTGAGGGGTCGGGCTGTTGAGGTGGCAACAGGTGGCGTGAGCGGCGAGCGGGTGAATGCAGGGGTGTGTGACGGAGTGAGTGATGGAGTGAGTGAGGGAGTGAGTGAGGGAGTGGGGAAAGGAGCGAGGGAGGAGGTGGGTGGGGCAACAGATCGGTGGATTGAGGGTGATGGGGAGGGGGAGACGGCAGAAAAGCGGGCGAGGAATACACCGGATTCAGAGGTGCTGGTTGAAGGGGCAAGAGACACTCCAGGAGCAGCATTGGGAGCTGCTGTTGCGATTTGTCAAAAGCAGGCAAGGGTTACAACAGAGCCCGAGGTGCTGGTTGGAAGGAAAAGGGACCCTGCAGAAGCAGTGGAAGCTGGGGGGGATGGTTCTGGTGTGCGAGCAGCAGCAGGAGCAGGAGCAGCAACAAGAGTGGAAGGAGCAGAAGGAGCAGCATTGGCTGCAGAAGCAGCAGCGGGAGCAGGATTAGCAGCAGAAGCAGCAGCGGGAGCAGAAGGGACAGCAGGAACGGCAGCAGGGACAGGGACAGGGGAGCGGGAGAGAGATGCAGCAGAGAGAGAAGCCCAGACAGCAGCATCACCTGAAGCAGCCCAGGTGTCACACTCAACACCAGCAGAAGCATCAGGGTCAGCAGGAACAGCAGCAGGTGCAGCAGCACCAGCAGAAGCAGCACCAGCAGAAGCACCACCATCCGCCCCATCCACCCACCCCCCCAGCACCCCCAATCCGCTCCCCCACGCCTCCCCCTTCCCCCCATGGTCCGCCATAGGCGGCCTACGCCCAGTCATCCGCTCCCTCACAGAGCTCGTCCTCCTCCCCCTGCGCTACCCCTCCCTCTTCCCATCCCTCGGCATCACACCCCCCCGCGGCGTGCTCTTGCACGGGCTCCCCGGGACAGGTAAGACCCTGGTGGTGCGGGCGTTGGCAGGGGCGTGTGCGAGGGGGGAGCGAGAGGTGGCGTTTTTCGCGCGGCACGGCGCGGATTGCCTCGGGAAGTACGTGGGAGACGCGGAGAAGCATCTACGGCTGCTGTTTGAAGTGGCGAAGCAACGTCAGCCGTCTATTATCTTCTTTGATGAGCTAGATGGGCTCGCACCGGCTAGGGGGCCGAATCAGGACCCCACTCATAGCTCTGTAGTGGCTACGCTTCTGGCCTTGTTAGATGGGTTGGATTCTAGGGGTGCGGTTACCGTTATTGCGGCCACCAATAGGATTGATGCGATTGATCCTGCCCTGCGCCGCCCGGGCAGGTTTGACCGCGAGATTTTCTTTCCGCTGCCCGGATTTGCGGGCCGGAAGGCGATTTTGAGGGCAATAACAGGGGGGTGGGGGGCGGGGGTGGCACCTTCCAGGAAGGTTCTGGAGGAGCTAGCGAAGAGGAGTGAGGGTTTTGCAGGGGCAGATCTTCGGGCAGTTTGCAGTGATGCGCTTATGGCTGCCCTGAGAAAAACGTTTCCCATGGACAAGGCTTTGGCTCTTGATGTGCTGCCCGTGAGTGAAACTTCCGGTTTTGGGCAGCCCCAGCTGCCCGGAGCAGCAGCATCTTCTTGTCCACGTGGCACAGGCTCATTGGTGCCAGCGAGGATGTCTCGTCTGCCTATCCCTGAGATCCACTTGGAGGCCTGTGATTGGCTGGATGCACTGCAGCGGGCACAAGTGCCCTGTGCCCTCCGAACGGCCGCAGCCAGCTTCGGCAAGTTAGGTCGGGCTGCCGTGCCTGGGTATTTGTTGCCGATCCTGGCCCCTGCTTTGGTTCGGCTGGTTCGTGCATTGGTTGAGACAGCTGGGGTTGGGAAACAACGGGAGGTATTTGAATTGAGAGACAGTGACATTACTGGGGGGAAAGCAGGTGTGGGGTGTGACTATAGGCAAGGTGAGTTGAAAGGAGGGGGCAGTGCAGAGAGTTAAAGATGGAGGATGGTGGGGAGGGGAGATGAAGGGGCAGGTGATGAGGAGGAGTGGGTGGTGGGACGGGCCTTGGAGATGCTTGGATGGGTGGAGAGAGGAGAGGAGAGAGGCATGCCGGGCAAGGATGGGGATATGGAGGACGGGGGAGAGAGAGTGGGAGGGGGGGAGGAGGGGGGAAAGGAGGGGGAGGAAGGAGAGGAGGGGAAGGATGGGGAGGAGGAGGGAGAGAAGGGGGAGGTGGGAGAGGAGGAGGGGGAGGGGGAAGAGAGGGAGGAGGAGGATGAGGACAGTGGTTTACCGTTTGGGCTGTGGCAGTGGGAGCAGCAAGCAGGGGGGACAAAGCAGGGGCAGGGACAGGGGCAGGAACAGCTGAGACAGGGGCAGGGGCAGGGGCAGAGGGTGGTGGTGTGTGGGAGGGGCGAGCAGGGGCAGGCGCATGTGGGTGCAATAGCAGCCAAGCTTCTCAGCCCCGGAGGTACACAGTCATTTGCAGAGGCGTGCAGAGCGGTGCAGCTGGATAGGAAGGGATTCCCGAGTGGAGAGCGGTGCAGAGGGGCTAGGAAGGGGAGGGTGGGGTGTGGGAGGAGGGGAGGAGGGGAGGGGGCGGTGGTGGTGGTGGATGTACCTGCTATGGTGCTGCTGGGGCATGGAGACATGGCAGCAGGCATGCGTGCTCTCATAGGTGCGTTGAAGGGGAATGCTTGTGTCACTTCTGGGGATTCTCAAGAGGGGGCGGTGGTGGTGGTGGATGTACCTGCTATGGTGCTGCTGGGGCATGGAGACATGGCAGCAGGCATGCGTGCTCTCATAGGTGCGTTGAAGGGGAATGCTTGTGTCACTTCTGGGGATTCTCAAGAGGGGGCGGTGGTGGTGGTGGATGTACCTGCTATGGTGCTGCTGGGGCATGGAGACATGGCAGCAGGCATGCGTGCTCTCATAGGTGCGTTGAAGGGGAATGCTTGTGTCACTTCTGGGGATTCTCAAGAGGGGGCGGTGGTGGTGGTGGATGTACCTGCTATGGTGCTGCTGGGGCATGGGGACATGGCTGCCGGCATGCGCGCACTCATAGGTCAGCCACCCTTCCATGCTCTCATGCTCCACGTATCTAGTGCTCTAGTGCTCTCTGCTCTGTTATTGCTGCATCCACATGGGTGCAGCCAAGGTGGCTTTTGAGTCGACTCAAAAGTCAAAAGTCACCTAGAGCTGTTTGCTCTGTTATTGCTGCATCCACATGGGTGCAGCCATGTACACGCTCATATATCAATGCCTCCTCCTGTGTTCTCATCTTGTGTGTCTGCTCTTCCATCAGCTTTCCCTTTCTAAACTGCCGCAGGTGTCTTTCTGAGGCACTGCAAATTCCCTTCTCCCCTCTCCCCTCTCCCTATTCCCTTCTCCCCTCTCCCCTCTCCCTATTCCCTTCTCCCCTCTCCCCTCTCCCTATTCCCTTCTCCCCTCTCTTCCGGTTCGCAGAGCAAGCGAGGTCCATGGTGCCCTGTGTGCTGCTGCTGCCACGTGTCAACACATGGGTGGTGCAGGGGTGGAAGGATGGGAGAGGCGTGGGAGTGGATGGGGAGGAGGAGGATGAGGAGGAGGAGGGAGGGGTGGAGGGGGAGAGGTTGGAGGAGGAGGAAGGAGGAGGGGGGCGAGTGAGGGAGAAGAGAGTGAGGAGAGCCAGGAAGAGGAGGAAGAGGAAGAAGAGGAAGGAGGGGAAGGAGGGGAAGCGGGAGATGGAGGGCGAGGCGGGGTATCAGGGGAGTGGGCATCGTTCGAGCAGCTGATGGCGGTGGTGGAGTCTCAGTTGTCGTCCTCTGCTGCTCTCACGCACTTGTCCCGTGGTCATGCGCCCGAGATTCACGTTGTGGTGCGTCCTGCCATGCCATGCCATGCGGTGCAGAATTATGCCATGCCATGCTGTGCCATGCCATGCCAAAACCCCGGTTTTCTTTCCCTGTCTTTTTTCTGTCTTTGTTTCTGTCTTTTTTCTGTCTTTGTTTCTGTCTTTGTTTCTGTCTTTGTTTCTGTCTTTGTTTCTGTCTTTGTTTCTGTCTTTGTTTCTGTCTTTGTTTCTGTCTTTGTTTCTGTCTTTGTTTCTGTCTTTGTTTCTGTCTTTGTTTCTGTCTTTGTTTCTGTCTTTGTTTCTGTCTTTGTTTCTGTCTTTGTTTCTGTCTTTGTTTCTGTCTTTGTTTCTGTCTTTGTTTCTGTCATCCACCTCACCTCACCCAGGCCACCTCAGAGGTCCCTCTCTCTGCCCTCCCATCGCCGGTGCAACGATTCTTCCTGCCCCCCTCCTCCTCTCCCCTCTCCCCGTCACCCCCCTCCTCCTCTCCGCTCTCCCCCTCGCCGTCCTCCCCCTCTGCCCTCTCCTCTCCTCCCTTCTTCCGTCCCTCGCCTCATCACTCCCCGCGTCCCTCCCCTCCTCCGTCAACCGAACCGTCTCCTCTAACCGGCCTTGGGTCAAAGGCGAGTGGACAGAGCTTGGTGAATGCGAGTGGGAGTGGCCGTGCAGTGCTGACTCTCCCCTCTCTCCCCTCCTGCTGCTTGCAACAGTCTCTTGTGGTGGGTGGTGGTGGGGGCAGTGGCAGGGGAGGAGGAGGAGGAGGGGCAGGAGTGGAACGAGAAGCAGGAGATGGGGGGAATGTTGAGGGAGACGGGGATGAAGGCACGGGGGCAAGTGATATGTGGGGGAAGAAATGCCTTGGGGTTGGAACGGCGGAAGAGGACGAAGAGGAGGGGGGTGGAGGAGGCGGAGGAGAAGGAGGAGGCGGGAGAAGGCGGGAGATGGGGGATGGGGGGGGTCAGCAGGAAGAGGAGATTGCAGCAGGCGGGACAGGTGGCGCGCTCTCATTGGCCGGGAGGTGGAGGGCGGCAGTGGGCATGGCTGCTCGGCAGCTGGCATGGGAAGTGTGGGAAGCGGTGGAAAGCGGTGCTGGGGGAGACGGGTTGGTAGGGGGAAGGGGCTTGAAGGGTAATGGGAAGAGGGGGGAGAACGGGGAAGGAGGACGGTGGGAAGAGGAGGGAAGGAGAGCTGGGAAGAGAAGGAGAGTGGAAGGAAGGGGTGGAGATGGGGTGGGTGGTGATGGGGTGGGTGGTGATGGGAATGGGATGAGAGGGAGGGAGGCAGAGGGGCAAATTAACATTCCTGAGGAGGAGCAGTGGGAGCAGCAGAGGAAGCAGCAAGCTCAACCACAGCAGCAGCAGGGGGAGGGCTGTGAGCAGCAGCAGCACGCACAGGCTGTGTGGCGAACAGAGGCAGAGCGGCGGCTGCTGGGAGGGCTGGCCTGGTGCGGGCTGTACCTGCTACGCCACCCCTCCCTCTCCCCCCTCCGCACATTCTCCTCCTCCCTCCCCCGCACCCCCCGATTCGTGATTCAAGGGGAGGGGGGACGGGCGGGGAGCAGAAAGGAGGAAGTTAGGAGAGGGAAGGAGGAGGGGAGAAGGCAGAGGAAAGAAGTGGGGAGTGGGGAGGGAGGTGTGGGGAGGAGGGAGGGGAGGAGGGAAGGGAGGAGGGAGGGGAGGAGGGAGGGGAGGATGGCTAATTGGGCCAAGGCAGAACGGCCTACTAGGATGAGTAGCAGACTGAGAGAGAGGGAGAGGGAGAGGAGGAGAATGGAGAGGGAGCAGAGGAGAGAGGAGAGGGAGAGGAGGTCGGGGGAGTGGGACCGGAGGAGGGGCAGGGTGAAGAGGCGACGGGAGAGCGAGGGAGGGATGGGAGGTGCGAGAGGGAGGGAGGGTAGCTGGATACACGTTCCTGAGGGTGACACGTTCGTGTATCCCACTCGTTCGTTGCAAGAGAGGGAGACGGACGGTGGGTTATTCAGTCCCAGAAGCGGCAGTCTCAGAAGTGGTGGTTTTCCTGTGGCAGGCAGTATTGGTGGTCGTCGTCACTCGTTAGGCGGTCAAAGAAAAGGAGAGGGAGGAAGAAAGAGAGGAGGCGAGGGAGGAGGAAGACGAGGAGGGGAAGGAGGAATGCAAAGAGGAGGGGAATTGGGAAGAGGAGGAGAGGTCCGGGGATTAGCAGCGGTAGCAATGAGGCTGGTGCATGGGGTGGTGCGTAGTCCGGGGGGGATGCAGCAGCAGATACAGAGGGTCTGCGACCTGGCTCTAGAGGCTGTGAGGCGTGATGTTGCGAGAGTGACAAGGTGGGGCGTGGGTTTTGAGTCGACTCAAAAGACACCTGAATCCCACGGGCATCATCACTATCAGACCCCCGAGCACTATCAAACCCCCGAGCAGCAGCGGTGGAGTGTGGAGCATGTGTGGGCGGTGCAGCGCGCGTGTCACATGGAGCAGCAAGTGAGAGCGCTACAAGACACAGTGGCAGCATGGGTGCACCTTATGGGTCCCCTGCTCGCTGCTGCTGCTGCCTCCACTGCCCACCTGCCTCCTCCTCCTCCTCCTCCTCCTCCTCCCCTTCCCTTCTTCCCGCGCGCTGGTGAGCCTCGTGTGTCGCACCGGCCCCCTGTCGCGTCAGAGAGATCGCACGCCCGGCGATTCTCGTGCTCCTACCAGCACCGGCAGGAGTGGAAGGATAAGCAGCACACGTACCCTCCTGCGCCTGTTGCTGCTGCTGGCGCAGCTGCTGCTGTGGCGGCCGATCGACCCTTTGCTTTCCCCTCACCCTTCCTCGCCTTCCCATCCCCCTCTGCACCTAGCCTCCTTCCCAACGCCTCACCCCCTTCCGCCATTCCTCCCTCTTCAGCCCTCTCCAGCCCAGCTCTCCTTCTCCCTCCCGTGTCCACTCCTGGCAACTACCCCCTCGTTCTCGCTCTCCCTGCGCCGTTTCCTCTGCCCTTCCCTCCCTCCGCAGCCTCTCTCTCTCCCCCACCCATCTCCACGCCCCAACTCTTCTCCACACCTCCACCCTTCTCTGAACCAGCACCCATCTCCACACCCCACGGGGAGGTGAATCACTCTGAACCTACTGTAACCGCACCATTCTCTTTCAATCCCCCAGTGCAAGCTGCTCCCACTGCTGCTGCTGTCACTGCTGCTCCTGCTGCCGCCGCCGCTGCTCCTTCTCCTGATTCTGTTGGTGCTTCTGCTCCTGCAGTTCGTTCTGCTGCTCCTGTGGCTCCTCCTGCGGCTGCTCCTGCTACCACTTCTCCTCCTCCTCCTCCTCCTCCTGCTCCTGCTGCGGCTGTTCCAGCACGTGGGCTCTCTGCTGCGGCACCCCCTCTGGTGACGGGCCTTGCAGTCCTTCCAGTGATAGGTGCCCCCTCTGCTGCTCGTTCCGCTGCTGCTGCTGCTGCTCCTCCTGCTGCTGCTGCTCTAGCAGGTGGGAAATCTGCTGCAGCGCCTCTTATCACAGGCCTAGATGTGCTGAGACGACCTGGCCCTGGGTGGGGAGGGGGAGTATGGGGTGGGAAGGAGAACGATGGGCTTGGTGGGAGTGGGGGAGAAGGGAGAGAAGGGAAGGAAAAGGGAGAAGGGAGAGAAGTGAGAGAAATGGGTGAAAGGAGAGATGGGAATGAAGAGGGGGCGAGAGATGGGAGAGATGAGAGAGAAGGGAGAGAATGGGGAGAAGGGAGAGAAGGGATCAAAGGGAGAGACGGGAGAGAAGAAGGAGGAGTTGGGATTGGTGGTGCTGGGTCGAGGCGAGGAGGAGGGGCAGGGGAATTAAGTGGAGAGGGAGGAGGAGAGAGTGGAGAGAGAGGAGGAGAGAGTGGTACAGCAGTGGCTGTTTATCCAGAGGGAGGAGGAGAGGTGGTACTTGAGTCCACCCACCAGTTGGCAGCAGTGGCGTTTGAGTCAAGACAGCAGTCAGCAATGAGTGCAGCAGCAGGTGCTGCCGCCACTCACTGCACCGAGGAGTTAAGTTTTGAGGCGCTTCAGAAGGAGGAGGGGGGAGGTGGTGTGGCAGGCAGAGGTGCTGAAAGGGGAGGTGACGCAGCGAGAGGGAGCAGGGAGAGTGAGGATGAAGACGGGGATGGGGATGAGGATAGGAATGGGGACCGGACAGGCACAGGCAATGAAGGGCGATGTGGGCGTGCAGATGCAGCGGAGGACAGCCATGCGGAGAGAGAAGAGAGGGAGCAGGAGGCGGAGGAGGAGGATAAAGAGGGGGATGAGAAGGCACGTGAAGCAGGCAAGCGGCAGGCGAAGGAAAACGAGGAGGGGGATGAGGATGCGGAGGGCATGAGGGAGCAGGAGGGGGGGGTGGCTGGAAGAGCAGTGCAAGAGACAAGGGGCGAAGGGGATAGCCGGACGGTGGGTAAAGGCAGTGGTGGGGACGACAGTGAGGGTGTCCCTCCTCATCGCAGTGGGGATCGCATGGGTGCTGTCACTCACACACCTCTCAACCGCAAGGCACCCTCCAGCACCGCTCCGTCCCGCTGCCCTGTCCGCCCCCCACCGGCGTGCTTCCACTTGCTCCTCGCTGCTCTCGAGCTCTGCTTCTCCCACCTGCTGCTGCTACACCCCACTCTCCCCACACATAGCCCCCTGCTGCAGCAGCAGCAGCGCCACCATCAGGAGCACCAGCAGCAGCAGCAGCACCCTTTGTACAGTCACACACTCACAGACACTGACACTCACATGTGCGGTCATCATCAAGCCCTCCTGTCCACGTCACCTGGTCGTGCAGCTGCACCAATCACGTGCGGCCAGCTGGAGCGGGCGGTGCGCCAACTGGCGAGCATGGCCACAGCTGCTGTGAGGCAAGTGCGGTGCAGTCATACCTCGTTTGCTGCCACTGATGTTGATGCTAGTGGTGGTGCTGCTGCTAGTGGTGGTGCGGCTGCGTCCGCTGCTGTTGTTGCTGCTGCTAATGGTGCTGGTGGTGGTGGTGCTGCTGCTGCTGCGTCTGGTCCTGCTACAGTTTCATGTGTGCATGGAGGTGACGATGGTGGGCTGTGCTTGAAGCATGTTGCACATGCCATACAGCAGCGCATGGTGTTGCTGATGTCAGAATTTCACAACGCCGCAGGAAATCATGATGCTATTGAAGCTGATGGCAGTGATGGCTCATGACGATGTTAGATATTGGTAGGTGAAAAGGATGTATATACTGAAGTGAAAATTGTGCATAGCTAGTGATTGTCAAATGTTGTAGCCGGTAGTGAGGTTTGTCTTAGGGGGTACAAATGTTAGGGTTTGCCATATGTACTCCAACCCTCATCAATAACACAACACTTTCATTCTTGACATGGTATCAGAGCCCTCTGGTGAGACGGCGGTTTGTGTTGACGGAGACACTTACACGCCTCTTGCCACCTTTACAGCTGAGCCGGGCTCTGGTCTCTACACACTTCACACTAGCTCTAGTGGGCAGCAGCAGCAGCAGCCGCAGCAGCAGCAGCAGCAGCAGCAGCGACTACTGCCCGCGGCCCCTGTTCCTTCCCCCAGTCTGGTCCCTGCGTCTCACCAGGTTGCTGCGTCCCCCCAGGTAGCTGTGTCTGGTCCGGTTCCCGTGTCTTGTCCAGTTGCTGCGTCGTGCTCCTGCCGGTCACTTGCCCACCCCACCGTTCTGTGGCACCACCGGATGGGGCACTCGTCTCTCCCTCGTCTGCGCACTATGTCTCGTCAGCGTCTTGTCTTAGGCCTCCCACGTGTCTTGCCGTCGCTGCCGCCTTCGCTTGCACCACCGTGCGGTCCCTGCGTCGAGGGTAGGCTGCGCGCCACCCCTCACTCCTCCTCTCTTCGTCCGGCCACCGAGCCTTTTGAGACGCTCCAGTTGGACGTCTGGGGCCCCGCCTCTCGCCTTTGCCCTGAGCGTGAGCGTTTCTTTCTGGTGGTCGTTGACGACTACTCCCACTACACCACAGTGTTCCCCCTTGCGAAGAAGACTGAGGTGACTTCTACGCTGATCAGGTGGTTGCTTACCACTGAGGGCACTCGTGGTCGTCGAGTCAGCTGTCTTCGCTCCGACCGTGGGGGTGAGTTTCGCTCCGGCATTCTCGCTGGATTCTGTCGCGAGCAGGGCATTCGTCAGTCCTGGACGCTTCCAGAGTCCCCACAGCAGAATGGGGTTGCTGAGCGCCGCATAGGTTTGGTCATGGAGATCGCCCGCACCTCCTTGACTCACGCCCGTGCCCCCCATTTTCTGTGGCCCTACGCGGTTAGGTACGCCGCTCACCAGCTGAACCTCTGGCCACGTGTCTCTCGGCCAGAGGTTTCACCGACTAGTCTTTGGACCGGGTCCCCTGGTGTTGCATCGCGGTTTCGTGTCTGGGGTTGCTTGGCTCTTGTTCGCGACACCTCCGCAGACAAGATCTCGCCTCGCGCCGTTCCTTGTCTCTTCCTTGGTTTCCCAGAGGACTCCTCTGACTTCACCTTTTACCACCCTCCCCTTCACCGGTTCTTTGACTCCCGTGACGTCAGTTTCGACGAGTTCGTCCCCTACTACGTCAGGTACCCCTACCGAGGTCTCCTGGTTCCTCCTCCCCCTCTCTTCCTGACTTCCGCTCCCCCTCCTGCTCCCCCGGTACAGCCTCCCCCCCCTGGTCCAGCCCCGTCAGGTGTGTCCCACGCTACCCCTCCCCCTTCGGTAGCCCCTCAGGTACAGCCTCCTTCCCCGCAGTCCTCCTTGCAGCCTACGGGAGACCCTGCGGGAGCCGTTGTTCGTGGCGAGGACCCTGTCGGTGCTAGCTCTGGGGGTGCTGGAGTTGGGGCTGAGCCCGAGGCTGCAGGAGACTCTCGTCTTCAGGGAGCTGGTGTAGGTGGTGCTGACTCTGGGGGTGCTACGTCTGGGGGTGCGGGTGCGCCCCCTTCGGGTCCTTGTGAGCCTGGCCGTGTTGCTGTTGGTGGTACTGCCTCTGGGGGTGGTGCGCCGGGTGCTTTGGAGGGTGGTCCTGGGGCTGCCGCGGCCCCGGACACTACTCCTCCCCCCCACCCCTACCCGACCCGGCACCAGGCTCGTGTTCGCCGTGCCCGTGAGGAGCAGCTGGAGTTAGAGAGAGAGGAGAGAGAGTTGCACCGGCTGGAGGTGGAGCAGCAGCAGCAGCAGCAGCGGCTGGAGGAGCAGCAGTAGCAGCAGCAGCAGCAGCAACCGCGGGAGCAGCAGCAGCAGTCGCAGCTGTCGCAGCCGCACCAGGAGCAGCAGCCGCAGCCACCTCCTCCTCCTGTCTCTGGTCTTTGGACCCTCGGTCTCCCCTCTCCCTCTCCTTCCTCCTCCCCCTCTCCTCTTGTCTACGGTCCCACGTTTCCTCCTCCTGACTCCTCCCCAGCTGTTCTCCCTCGTTCTCCGACTCCGTTGTCTCCCCCTCCTTTGCCCGCCTGGCCCTCTCGTCGCTCTCCTCGTGCTCGTCCCTCGTCCCCTGTTGCTCTCACTGACCTTCGTACTGCCCTGTTCCGTCCTAGTCCGCCTCGTTCGTCTCAGTCTGTGCTTCCTTCTCCTCCTGAGTCGGCCTTCACTGCTTCCCTCTCTACTCCTGTCACTGACTACTACCGCACGTACCGACCTGTTCTCCCTCGTGTTCTCGCCTCTCTTGTTACGGACCCTCGTGCCTCTCTGTCCTCTGTCTCCGCCCTTACTGTCGCCGTCACTGAGTTCGCCACTACTCGCCGCCTTGACTACGCCACTTGTCTCGTGGCTGCTCCTCCTACCAGTCCTCTGGCCGTCGGGGTTGAGTCTGCCCTTGGCTGTGACGCCCTAGAGGACAGGCAGTTTGAGCTGGAGTTCCTGGCAGCCGCTTCCCCTCATCTCTGTGCCATGCTCCTCTCCCCTGAGGGAGACCCCGACGCCCTTGACATACCGACTCCTCGCACTTACGCTGAGGCAGTGTCAGGGCCTTGGGCCTCTCAGTGGAGAGCTGCCATGGACGCAGAGATGGCCTCCTACAGATCCAAAGGCACCTACGTCGACGAGGTTCCCCCCCCTGGGGCGAACGTAGTCGATGGCATGTGGATCTACAGGGTGAAGCGGCCACCGGGATCTCCTCCGGTCTTCAAGGCGCGCTATGTGGCTAGAGGTTTTAGTCAGCGCGAGGGAGTTGACTTCTTTCAGACCTTCGCGCCTACCCCGAAGATGACCACTCTTCGGGTGTTACTACACGTAGCAGCACAGAGAGACTACGAGTTACACTCTCTCGACTTCTCCACTGCTTTCCTTCAGGGTAGCCTTCACGAGGAGGTCTGGCTGCGTCGTCCCTCTGCCTTCACTGGCACTTTCCCTCCTGGGACCCAGTGGAGGCTGAGGCGACCTGTCTACGGTCTCCATCAGGCTCCTCGTGAGTGGCACGACACTCTTCGTTCTACCCTCTCTGACCTTGGTTTCCAGCCGTCTTCTGCCGACCCGTCACTGTTCGTCCGTCGTGGCTCCACACCTTTCTTTGTTCTGGTCTACGTCGACGACCTGGTTTTCGCCACTGCTGACAGGGTTCCCTTGGCAGAGTGAAGTCCGAACTGCAGAAGAGACATACGTGCACTGACCTTGGTGAGCTGCGCCACTACCTTGGCCTGCAGATCACCAGGGACAGAGCTGCTCGCACCATTACACTCTCATAGTCACACATGGTGCAGCAGGTTCTTCAGCGGTTCGAGCTTTAGCACTCCACAGTCCAGCGCACACCTCTTGCTGTTGACCACAGACTTACTGGACCCTTTCCTGACGAGTCGTTTGAGTCTAGTGGTCCCTACGCAGAGCTGGTGGGCTGCCTCATGTACCTGATGACTTGTACTCGCCCGGACCTCGCCTTCCCTCTCAGCATCCTTGCTCGCTTTGTTGCGCCAGGGAGACACCGTCCTGTTCACTGGACGGCAGGTGTGAGGGTGGCGAAGTACCTAGCGACGACATCAGGCGTGGGGCTAGTTCTTGGAGGGCAGCAGTCTGTCGTACTTACTGGTCACTGTGACTCTTCTTACGCTGACGACGCTGAGACTCACAGGTCTACTCAGGGGTACTGTTTCAGCTTGGGTTCTGGAGCTGTTTCGTGGAGGTCCACGCGCTCCTCTTCGGTCTCGACCTCTACTGCTGAGGCTGAGATCTACGCTGGTGCCATGGCGGCACAGGAGCTGCGTTGGTTGACCTTCTTGCTCGCCGACCTTGGTGAGCGGCCGAGCTCTGCACCGACCTTGTTCACTGACAACAAGGCGTCGATTCTCCTCTGTCGAGAGCCGCGACTGGAGAGCAGAGTGAAGCACATTAACGTCAGGTACTTTCTTTTGCGTGAGTTGCAGAGACGTGGACATGCTCGCTTCGAGTTTGTGGAGTCCGAGGCCAACACTGCAGACATCTTCACCAAGGCGCTTCCGCCTTGTGACCACCAGAGGTGTTGTATGCAGTTAGGTCTTGTTGACACGGGTTCTGGTCGTGTGTAGGCTTGAGTTTACCGTTTGCTTTGCTTGTACTCTTGCCATACACCTTTGTGAACTCTTGGACTGGCCTTGTGGCCCCTGTTGCTTGTGCTCAGATTGTGTGGTGACGTTGTGATCCACCCTGAGCTTTGTTTCTTTGTGACTGGTCTTGTGACCGTACACTTTTGGTTTTGCTTGACACCCCTCACTTAGGCTATGGGGGTGTGTCAAATGTTGTAGCCTGTAGTGAGGTTTGTCTTAGGGGGTACAAATGTTAGGGTTTGCCATATGTACCCCAACCCTCATCAATAACACAACACTTTCATTCTTGAAAGTGATAGTCAAGCCAATAGTCTAGGCATGGTCCTTAGTTTTTGTACATGCTGTTCGTACCTCAATGTCATTTATACATCAACCGTGAGAAACAGAAACTGCAACAGTGTGTTATTATTGCATGGATTCCCATTTTTGCTGCTAATAACCTGAAGAATGTGGTAATCAGTATTACACTCCTCTAAGCATCGTCCTTTTACCTTATTACCAAAATCTCACCGATACACAACCGATTACATAAATAATAACGAAGCATGCTTGTACGGGAGTCTCAGTTTGGGTGATGGATCTGGTGGTGTCTGCGCTTCGACAAATTCCCGCCTTCAACACTGGAGCTCATTGGCCACGTCATCAGTCTTGCCGCTTCCCACTTGCCAGTGGGCATCTGACGTCCAGCTGGGCCTTCCTCGGTTAGCCGGCGTCAGTGACTCTGTTTGCCCAGTCATGGCAGCGGCTCGACGCGGATGTCTGGGAAAATCTGTTTGATGCGACGCCGCACGAGCTTTGGCGAAGCCGAATTCTGGTGTTCCGCAGACCGTGGATGATGGGATGTCGGATTTCGCCTGGATGTTTTTGCTAGTTACGATTTCCTCGTGAATCGTAGTTACCAATTTCTCGAAGCTCGCAAGCCCAAACTCACTGAACATTCGTCGCCTCAGAAGCCATCACATGGTGGGCTTTCCCTTTTGGGTAGTTTGGTTCATGTGTTCGTTACGGTCCAAAGCGGTGCAGAGAGTGAACCGTTGTGTACCGTGTAAGAACGCATCGAAACGCATTGCACCAGCGTACATACACCCAACATCACCAACCAAATCCACTTCCACACGCCATTGCATATTTCTCCTTCCTAGTCAATCCCAACACCTGCTAGCTTGAGAACCCAGGCCACGCAGCAGGACAACGGAGGAGCTTTACCTTTACCTCTCTTCTACAGAGTCTACAAGCATAAAATCTCCCCGTAAGCTGCGTATAGCCCCAGCGCGCCGCTCTTTACGTCAGTGTATAGCTGAGACACCGGCCTGGAATAGGAAGTAGCGGGTTTATAGAACGGGAAATAGTCGCGTGTAGACAGCCACTTTCGCGACTGAACTACAAAAACATGGCGTGCCTCACGGTCAGTCTAGACCGTTGCTTCTTCTGCGCAATCCTTCTCCTCCTGCTCCTCCGCAACTCATCCTATGCGCAACTCGAATCGCAAGATCCCTTCACGTCGCTACCCGACGACACAGGCGAGCTGGTACAAGGCAGCGCGCCGTCCATGTCCGCCTCGGATTTCCTCGCCGCCGCAAATCAGATCACGACGGATAAAATCCAGTCGATCCGCATGCGAATCTACCAGCAGTTCGTGCAGAATCTCGCCATGAAAGGCGCCAGCACGGCCGCGCTCGGTCAAATCATCGACCTGCCGCAACCGCCGTTCACCAACATGACTCTTCAACTCGTGAAGCTCAAGCTCTCTTCGCTGGTCGCGAATGGGTTTTTATTCCACGAGTTTTTCATCCCGCCGGGAATCCAGGTCTCTACGAATCCGGAACTCGTCGTGCTGTTATATAACCAGATTCCAGTCACCTTCGCGCCGTACAGACCACCGACTGGTTACTCCTATTCGCCGTATTTCGCTGGGGTTGACATCCTCCCGTACGTTAACGACACGACGAAGGCTCCGGGCCCGCTGCTTGTGCGAACGAGCCCGTCGTTACCAATAACTGTTACATTTCCTTTCGACGACTCTCAGCCTGGTTACGTTCAGTGCACTATGTTCGGTCTGCTCGGCGCGCTTATTCCTCTCAACCAATCACAGGACAGCACACCCACGCGAGTCATCTGCGAGAGCGTCACCCTTGGGGAATTTACCCTCACAATCGGCTCCAACCCATTCCCTTCCCCGCCGCCCCCCGCGCCGTCCCCTCCGCCCCCCCCGTCCCCGCCAACTCCGCCAACCCCCACTCCGCCTTCTCCGCCCGTAACCACCCCCACCGACAACGGCGGGTCAAGCGGGCTGACGATCGGGCTAGCGATCGGACTCGCGATACCGATTATTCTCCTGCTCGTGCTGGGCGCGTGGTTGATCTGGCAGCTGCTGCAGCGCGGGCGCTACGAGAAGATGGAGCTCGCGGCGGAGCGCGCCGCGAACCTCGAGACCGCGCTCATCGCGGGCCAGCGCGCGCCGTCCGCGCCCGCTGTGCGCACGAGGGGGGCACTGGAGGACGAGGCGTGAGGGTGAGGGAGGGTATAGCGTTTGAGGCGCCTCAAAAGTCGCCGTGCGCACGAGGGGGGCGCTGGAGGACGAGGCGTGAGCGCGGGGGGGAAGGGCGGGGGGAGGGGAAGTAGGCATGCGTTGACGTGGAGGAGGGGGGAGGAGGAAGGGGACAGGGCGCCGTCCGCGCCCGCCGTGCGCACCAGAGGCGCGCTGGAGGACGAGGCGTGAGCGTGGGGGAAGGGCGCGGGGAGGGAAGTGGGAATGCGCAGACGTGGCGGAGGGAGGAGGAGGAAGGGGACAGGGGAGGGAGAGGGGGGGGAGGGGGTGGGTGGGGGAGAGAAGAGGAGAGGATGGTTCAGAGTGTAGAAGGTGGCGGTGGGCTAACGATGTGTCGTTTGCTCCCACGTGCACCATCTGCGGTGGTGGTTTGGAGGAGAGGGGTTGTCGGCCATGGGCATGACTCACCACGGGAATGGGAGGAAACGCGCAAGGGGAGTTGAGATGATGGGGAATTCGCTGTCGAGAATGGGGGTGGATTTGAATGGTGGTGGTCGGGGGAAGGGGATGGGTTTGGTTGGGCAGACCATGAGTGTGTGGGGAACAAGGGTGCATGTGATTGTGGGGTGATGACTGGGTGTGGGTTTCTGCTTCTCATGTTTTGGTGTGTTTGTGTGTGCATTAGGATGGGGAAGGGTGCGGGGGGGAAGGGGAATGAGGGGATGCTGCGGGGTGCAGGCAGCAGGACAGGTAGCTGATGGCGCAACCACAGTGTCGCTTCTTGAGTCGACTTAAAAAGGGGATGCTTCGGGGTACATGCAGCAGGACAGGAAGCTGATGTTGCAACCACAGTGTCCTGGCAGTACAGGCAGTAAGCTTCCAGTGTTAGGGCCAGACAAACCTGGTCACGTATTTATTCCGTCTTAACACATCATACTGGTACCAGTATTTATCTGAGGGTTGTTGTGCCTCATATAGAAGTTTCAGCACATCATAGAACTTGTAGTCATGATTCGGCCAGCACATGCACAGCACGGCGAAGGTTACTGGAGTCCACAGTCCAGAAAGAAAGAACCATCGCCATCACTGTCTTACCTAGAGGTTGCATGCAGTAGGCATTGCTTGTGAATATGACGCATTTGAAGTGTTCACTGGCAATCTGCAATGGCTGTACATAAGCCCTACGATTATTCTCCAGCTGCCTGGTGTGATGATCTGGACAGCATCAGCATACACTTTACGTGTTTCTTTCAAGTTGTGCAAAGTTTGCTTGAATCGATTTATCACCTGCTGACAAGCTCAGACAACTGCAAACTACATTGAACTACCGTACCATGAAGTACCGATTCTACACATCAGCAGCACCATCAAAAGCATTGGCTTATTTTGAATTCATCATCACTCGCTTGCTTCAAGTACATTATGTGGATATAGAATATAGACAAACTATCAACCAATCCTGTAGGACTGAATACCGTAGACAACAGCAGAGTGCCATGAGGCACTGCAGCTCTGGCATGGCAGCTGAGGCAGCCATGCATGGCACATGCCACACTCCTCCACTCCGCCACCCTCTTCCCTCCTCTTCCCTCCCATTCAGTCTTCCTTGCCTTCCATCGTGCTCCTCGTCCCTCCAGCAGCTGCCAGCCTGCAGATGGCATGATGCCATGCCACATGATGCCATGCCACACGATGCCATGCCACACGATGCCATGCCACACGATGCCATGCCACACGATGCCATGCCACACGATGCCATGCCCACACGATGCCATGCCACACGATGCCATGCCACACGATGCCATGCCACACGATGCCATGCCCACACGATGCCATGCCACACGATGCCATGCCACACGATGCCATGCCCACACGATGCCATGCCACACGATGCCATGCCACACGATGCCATGCCCACACGATGCCATGCCACACGATGCCATGCCCACACGATGCCATGCCCACACGATGCCATGCCCACACGATGCCATGCCCACACGATGCCATGCCCACACGATGCCATGCCCACACGATGCCATGCCCACACGATGCCATGCCCACACGATGCCATGCCCACACGATGCCATGCCCACACGATGCCATGCCCACACGATGCCATGCCCACACGATGCCATGCCCACACGATGCCATGCCACACGATGCCATGCCACACGATGCCATGCCACACGATGCCATGCCACACGATGCCATGCCCACACGATGCCATGCCACACGATGCCATGCCACACGATGCCATGCCACACGATGCCATGCCCACACGATGCCATGCCACACGATGCCATGCCACACGATGCCATGCCCACACGATGCCATGCCACACGATGCCATGCCACACGATGCCATGCCCACACGATGCCATGCCACACGATGCCATGCCCACACGATGCCATGCCCACACGATGCCATGCCCACACGATGCCATGCCACGCAATGCCATGCCCACACGATGCCATGCCCACACGATGCCATGCCACGCAATGCCATGCCCACACGATGCCATGCCCACACGATGCCATGCCACGCAATGCCACGCCAACAGCATGCTATGCCACACCATGACATGCCAGCAAATGGCATGCCACACCATGGGATGACACACAATGACATGCCCACACCATGCCATGCCACACCATGCCATAGCACCCTATGCAATGCCACACCATGCCATAGCACCCTATGCCATGCCACATCATGCTGTGCCAAACCACACCATGCCACACCATGCCATGCCACACGATGACATGCAGCACCATTGGAGACAACAACATGCCATGCCACGCCATGGCATGTCACACCATGACATGCCACACTGCATCACACTGTATCGTACCACATTGTATCATCCCGCACTGCATCACACTATACTGTATCATACAACACAGCATCATCCCACACGATCTCATACCACACTGTACCATACACACTGTATCATCCCACACTATATCTTACCACATTGTATCATACCACACACCCTTTTAACACATTGTACCATACCATACTGTATCATACCACACTGCATCATACCACACTGTATCATACCACACTGTATCTTCCCACAGTATATTTTACCACTGTATCATACC
The DNA here is from genome assembly GCA_947471745.1 of Closterium sp. Naga37s-1. Classification (NCBI taxonomy): domain Eukaryota; kingdom Viridiplantae; phylum Streptophyta; class Zygnematophyceae; order Desmidiales; family Closteriaceae; genus Closterium; species Closterium sp. Naga37s-1. The sequence continues at coordinate 4,588,561 of CANJKZ010000149.1, read as the reverse complement.
TCACACTCGTTAAACACACTGTACCATACCACACTGTAATTATACCATACTGTATCATACCACACTACTTGTTACCACACTGTATCATACCATACTGTATCATAACACCCTTGCTGCTTAACACACTGTATCATACCGATACCACACACTCTTTTAACACACTGTCCCCTACCACACTGTATCATACCATACTGCATCATACCCCACTGTATTATACCCCACTGTATCATACCACACTGTACCATACCACACTATATCATACCGCACTGTATCATACCACACTATATCTTACCACACTGTATCATACCACACTGAATCATACCACACTGAATCATACCACACTAAGTCACACACACTGTCACACCACACTATGTCACACTATACCATACAACCCCCCCACCACCCCTTGCCCACCCACCTTGCCCCTCCCCACCTTTACCTGCCAGCAGTAGGAGCAGCAGACAGCACAATCTCTTTCGGAAACAGCATCATGAAGGAATGTGACTTGTAAGGCGAGCTGTGGCAGTGAAAAATCGCTTCCAGCGCAAGACTCAAATCCCACCCCTGACGTAGCTAGAGCTGACGCGAACCAGAGCCGCCGGCCGGTCGGCTCTGACGGTGTCCATTAAGATTTGAACGCCAGATTGGTTACTTGAGCACCGAGTGCTGTGCCGCGTAGATTCCACCCACCACACCCCACCACCACAGGAGATGCTGTTCCTAAGGCAGTGAACTCCCCGCTTGCTCCCATGCTCCCCACCCACCCACCTCACACTTCACCCCCATGCCTCCTTACCTGTACCTACTACAGCCGTGCAGAGTGCCATGATGCTGGGGCTGATGGGAAGTGGAGAGAGTAAGGGGGATTAGGGGAGGGGGAGACTCCTCTGTGGTCCAGGCCAGGTGCTGCTGGGAGGGAAGGGAAAAGGGAGAGAGGGGGAAGTGAGTGCTCCAGTGCTCCCACCTTCAGCCTGCAGGGAGAAGAGGAAAGAGAGAGAGGAGGGGATCAGCTTACCATACCTTCACCTGTTACCATACCATACCTGGTACCATACCTCACCTGGTACCATACCTCACCTGACCATACCTCACCTGCAGCTACATCTAGCCTAGCCTAGGCCCCCTTCTCCCACAGCTGCTACTGCTGCTTCCGCTTCTGCTGCTGAAACTGCTGCTCCCGGTCTGCTGCTCTGTTTCCCCTGCAGCTGCCGCTGCCCCTCCCCTCCCCTCCGCTGCTGCCCTGCTGCTGCCCCCGTGCTGCCCTGCTACGGCCTTCAATGTACTGGGAGGGAGGGAGCAAGGTAGGCAGGGGATCAAGGGACAGCAGTGAGAATGGGGAGAAGAGTAGGCAGAAGCTACAAGGAAGCAAGGGAGTAAACACGGGAAGTGAGCATGGGGAGAAGAACAAGCAGCAGCATGATTGCATGAGGGAAAAGAGGCTCACCTTGTTCCAGACGACCCAATCTCGATACTCTCCCATCCCATTCCATTCCAGCCCAGTGGAGTGCTGCCCCCCAGCCCCGACTGCTGCTGCTTCTGCTTCTGCTGCTGCTGCCAGTCTGCTACTCTGCTTCCCCTGCTGCTGCCGTTGCCCCTTCCCTCCCCTCCGCTGATGCCCTGCTGCTTGCCCCCCTGCTGCCCCCTGCTGCCCTGCTGCCCCGCTGCAACAGGCTTCAATGCTCTGGGGGTGAGGGAAGAGGGAGGGGAGAGAAAGGGAGGCAGGGGATCAGGAGACAACAGTGAGAACAGGGAGAAGCGTGAAAGAAGGGAGAGGGCAAGAAAGAAAAGAGAGCATGGGGAGAAGACCAAGCAGCCGCATGAGTGCATGAGGGAAAAGAGGCTCACCTTGTTCCAGACGACCCCATCCCGATACTCTCCCATCCATCCCAGCCGAGTGGAGTGCTGCCCCCCTCCCCTCCCACCACTGCCACCTGCACGGGCACAAGGGGAGGGGTGCGGGGGAGTGGCGGTGTTGACCCCCACGCCCCTCCCCTCCACCTGCAAGGAGAGAACTGAAGACAAGTGAGTAAGTGGTTAGGGGTAACAATGTGAAGGGTGTGCATGGGTGGGGTGGGGTGGGGTGGGGTGACAGGTAACAGCAAGTAAGGGGCCACTGGTGCAGCTTCAGCTAAAAGCCACAGGCTCAAAGGGAGGCTTAACCTGAGAGGATACCTGTACCTGGGGTGGTTGACAAACAAAAAGGGTCTGTGGCTTGAAGTTGTAGCACGACCAGAGGCTCAGGTTTGAAGGGAGGTTCAGGTCTCTTGGTTGTGACAGAGGGCAGCACATGAATATAGAGAAAGGGCGGGGTACTTAGCTGTGGGTGGGTTGGGTGGAGAGCAGCTGCTGCCTGTGCACTCCATGTCCCCCGCCACTGCCACTCCCGTGTGAGCGACCTGCTGGGACGAGAGGGGGCAGGTCGGGATAGAGAGAGGAAGGGAGGAGAGGGGGGAAGAAAATGGGGAAGTGAAGGGGGCGCAGAGGAGTGGGGAGAGCAGTGAGGAAAGAAGCCAAGACAAGTGAAAGTGAAAAGTGCAGCAAGCGCAAGCATGATGCGTGTCGAAGAGAAAGGCCCCGCCCTTGCTTGGGCGCAGCCGATCTCGCCGTCGACGAGAAGTTCGCGACGGATTGGTCGACGAAATGGGCTTCTGCAGTTCGACGGAAGTTGCGGTCGAGCAGGCTCTGCTCGACAAGATCCGGTCGACGAGCTCTGCGCGATGAACTCTGGTCGACGATCTCTGCGCGACGAGCTCCCGTCGAAGAGCGTTGGTCGACGATCCTGGTCGAGGAACCCTGGTCGAAGAGTTCGGGTCGAGGAACTCTGGTCGAAGAGTTCGGGTCGAGGAGCTCTGCTCGGCGAACGCTGTTCGACCGAGCGATGTTGGGCTGATCGACCGAAGTTGCAGAGTTGTGCGAAACTCTGCGGAGGCGTGCGAACTTTCGCCCAGGAGATTTTGGCGAAGTTCTACCTGCGGAACGGCAGAACGTGCTCGACGGTGCGCACCTGGCGAAATCGACGAGCACGTTTTCTACCTGGCACCTGCGCAATGTGCCTGACGGTGAAACCGCCAACCTGCACCTACTTGGTAGGTGCGCACATCTGCGCAGATAGACAACCTGCGACTGCAGATAGTTACCTGCGACTGCAGATAGTCACCTGCGACTGCAGTGCTGGCAGACCGCGCGCAGTGCAACGTTGGCAGACAACTCTGCTGCAACGTTGGCAAGCCGCTCTTCTGCTGCGCTGGCAGATTTCGCCCTTGCTAGGTGTTGCATGCCATTCTAGTCTCTATCATTCTGCATGCCTCAATTGTACTATAAACTTTTCAATTCAAGTTGTTCTTTTCCTTAGTGGAATTCTTGCCAAACTTCTGTGTGAACACAAGCAAGTAGTAAGAACGTTAGCGCAGAGCTACGATCACTCGCACAACCCCGTGCCCTCCACCGTAGTCCACTCCCGTTGTGTAGTGACTCTCCGCATGGTGCGGTGAGCGTGGACGGCCCCGCGTTAGAACCTTTAGATATCCGACTTATGCGTTCATGACCTAAGTTGTTGTAAGGCCGGCAGCCGTCTTAGTCGCCATGGTCGACCCCGTGGTCGAAGCAGGTGTAGAAGATACCCTGCAGGCGAGAGAGGCTGGTGTTCGGGCACGCCACGAGGCTGGCGGGTACGGCGAGGCGGACTTGGAGATTCTGCTCCTTGGAACTCGTGCGCAGTGGGCGCGTGAGCATCCCCCTCCGCGTGCAGAAGCGGCCGACGCGTCCGCCTCTCCCCGACCCGTGCACAACGAAGGTGATGGCGTCAATATTGTCGGCGGTGGAAGCACGAGGGTTCGCGGAGTGATACGGCCCGCCGACGTCAGCGTTGGCGGAATGCAGACGCAAGTGCTGCGATCGTCCGCGACTGGAGGCAACTCGAACGGCAACATCGATGGTCGACGTCAATCTCCTCTGCGGAGTGGAGTCGGGCCGACTTCGGCGACTCATGCGTCGGCTGGTCGAGACGGAGGCATCGCGCCGGCGTACGGATATTTTAAAATTTCGTCGGACAAGATCGCTGTGCCGAAGCTGCTGGAAGGTCGACACGACTTGATCACATGGATCGAATCCATTGAGCCTCAGCTGGAGATCGCCGGATTGAAGAAGTTTGTCGACGGCAATGTTGACACGCCGGACGCAGACGACTCTGAACTCTGGGCGGAATTTCGCGCTGCGATGGGGGAGCAGGAATCGGCGACCGAGTACTGCAATCGAGCGCGGCGAGTCTTGGCCGATCTGCAGATGGCCGGCGTCGACTACTTGGTGGCGTCGTATGTCACCCATGTCATCAGCGGCCTCCCCTCGAGCTACAATCTAATGCGCCGGATGTTGACAATTCCTGGCACGCGTGAGACTCTGAACGAGGACTCGCTTTCGAGCCACATCATCCAGGACGAGTTCATGCAGGAGTCTGAGCGACCTGCAGAACTGCTTCCGCAGGCCAACTACGTTGCCCCGGCGAAGCAGGGACGCCACCAGGGGCCGCGTGGGCAGTCTGGCGGAGGCGGAGGCTGGAAATCGTCGAACGCGAAATCGACGGAGGGTGCCGATCGCGGAAAGTCGGCGAAAGGAGGTGATCGCGGAGGCGGTGGCTTGCGTCGAGAAGGACGCCGTTGCTACATCTGCGATGCTCCCGACCACCTCTCGTGCGACTGCCCCGACCGAGACGAGTCTGACGACGATCGGGACGCCAACCGCAGAAAGGGAGATGGTGGCCGTTGTCGCCGGGACAACCAGCCGCGCAAGGAGAAGCAGCCGTCGAAGACGTCTTCGACGAATGATGCGGACTCCTCTGGCGGCAACGCTCGTGGCGAGGAGGCTTCGTGCTCGATGGTCAGCGTGGTAGAGCCAACGATCTCGCTGGCGCTGGAGGCTGGCGAAGACTTCAAGGCGGTCGCTGCTGCTGTGCAGGCCAATCCGACCGTTGTGCTGCTCGACAGCGGCTGCTCCCACCATTTGATGGGGACGAAGGAGGCGTTCGTCGACATGCAGCCGAGCGGCGATGTACGCCACTTCCGCGGCTTCAACGGGGCACTTCAGAGCGTCAAAGGCAGAGGCACCGTTGCTCTGCAAGGGGAGGCCGGGAAGCAGGTCCTCGTCCTCGACGTGCTCTACGTTCCGGGTGTGCATGCGAACCTGTTGTCTGCTGGCCAGCTCAAGGAGAACGGCGTAACGCTGCAGGACGACGGCGGAGAGATGCTGCTGGTGTCTTCTGCCGGCGATGTCCTTGGTCGAGCACGCTACTCCGGGAGAATTCTCTGCACCGACCTGCGCCCCTGCTCGACGAAGTCTACGACGACTTCGACGGAGGTTGTGGCTCTGCGGACGATCGCGCCAGCGACAAAGTTGACCCCGGACATGTTGCACGCGCGGCTTGCGCACGTCGGCGTCGACACAATCAAGAGCCCCGTGAAGAATGAGGTCGCTACCGGTCTGGACATCAAGAAGTCGACCACAGATGATCTGCCGTGTACCTTCTGCGTCGGCGGCAAGCTTGCACGGCACACCTTCCCCGACCAAGGATCGGACGCCAAGAACGCGCTCGATGTGGTGCACATCGACCTCTGCGGACCGTTACGGGTGGCCGCCAAAGATAGGAAGACTCGCTACGTGTGGGTGAGGCCTATCGCGAAGAAGAGCGACGTGCTGGTCGTCTTCGAAAAGTGGCTGAAGGTGGTGGAGAGGCAGACTTCGAAGACGGTGAAGATGTTGCGTTCTGACCGCGGAGGGGAATTCCTCGGTCGAGCCTTCACCGACCTCGTCGAAGACAAGGGTATCCTCCACAATCTGACGTGCCCCTACACTCCGCAGCAGAACGACATGGCAGAGCGGGAGATGCGCACGGTCGTCGAGGCCGTGCGTACGATGCTTCTGCACATGGGCGTGAAGCATCACTGGTGGCACCTCGCTCTGCGACAGGCCGTCGGGGTGCGCAACTGCCTCGAGCGTGCTTCTCTGCCAAAGGGGACGACGCCTCACGAGCTGCTGTTCGAGAAGAAGCCGGATCTTACGCTAGCGCGGCGGGAAGTTGGCGCCGAAGGCCCGTTGGGGTCTTCACCTCGGAGTGTCGGCAGAGAGCAAGGGCTGGGAGGTGCTCGACTTGACGGACAACAAGGTCGTCACGACGGTCGAAGCGATCTTCTACGAGAACTTGTCGATGGAGATGTGGAAGGTGGAGTACGGACCGGCGTCGACGAGGACGCCCTCTACCCTGCCAACCGATTCCTCCTCGGTGCACCCTCCACTGCTCACCGCGGACGACGAGCTTGATGAGGACGACGCAGACGACGTCACCACCTCCCTCCCTCCCCCTGTGCAGGGATCCTCGTCGACCGCCGGCGATGAGGGGGGACTCGGTGCGTCGCCTGCGGCGCCGACCGGTTGCATCGCCGGTGGCTGACGTGACGCCGAGAAGGTCAGCAACGGGAAGCGGCAGACGACAAGGGAGCCGTCGAAGAAGACCGCAGAGAAGCCATTGGCAGAGGCGCCGACCGCAGAGAAGCAGTCGGCAGAGACGCCAACCGCAGAGAAGCCGTCGGCAGAGGCACCGACCTCAGGGGAGCAGTCGGCAGAGGAGCTGCCGACATGGGAGCAGTTCGACGACGACTCGTCGAGCGATGTTGTGGAAGTCGTCGGTGCGGCCGGCGACGATGAAGGGGAGCTATCGGCAGGAGAGCAGTCAGAGGACAGTGACGTGGTGGAGGTTCCGGTCGAAGAAGTGAAGCAGCGGCATTCTACCCGCTCCAACTTCGGCAAGCCGCCTGAGAAGCTGAGCTACCACACTTGTGTGCCGCCGACCGCCTACAGCACTCTGCTCGACGACGCAGAGGACGACGTCAATCTGCCCAAGCTCGACCCCGACATGCACGCCGATCCAGAGCATCGCTGGAACATCGCCAACATGACGGTGAAGGAGGCATTGGCGAGCTGGAAGGGCAAGGCGGTGAAGGCCGCCATGGACGAGGAAATCAAGAGCCTCATCTCCAATGGGACGTGGGAGCTTGTTGAGCGTCCGCGCGGTGTCAACGTGATGAAGAATCGTTGGGTACTTACAACGAAATACCACGTCGACGATACGGTCGCCCGCGAGAAGGCGCGTCTGGTGGTGAAGGGCTTCACGCAGATCTACGGCGCAGACTACGACGGAACGTACGCGCCGGTGGGGAGCTACGTTACTCTGCGGATCTTCCTCAGCATCGTTGCGGTCCTCGACCTGCATCTGATGCAGCTGGACATGAAAAACGCGTTTCTGCAGAGCAAGCTGGATCGCGTCCTCTACATGAACCAGCCCGACCACTACAACGACGGAACCGGTCGCGTCTGCAAGCTGCTGAAGAGCTTGTACGGACTGAAGCAGAGTCCACTGCTGTGGTACTCGGCGCTCGACGCGGTGCTGATCGATGCCGGTTGGAGCAAGAGCCAGGTAGACGAAGCGCTCTACTTCAAGGTCGGCGACGACGGAGTGACGTGCTGGGTGCTCGTCTACGTCGACGATCTGCTCGCCGCAAGCAGCAGCACTGCGATGCTGAAGGAGCTGAAGGAGCTGCTGGAGGCCGCCTTCGAGCTGCGCGAAATCAGCCCGGTCGAGAAGTATCTTGGGCTGGAAATCGTGCGCGACCGTCCTGCGCGGAAGCTGTGGCTTCACCAGCAAGTCTACGTCGACAAGCTGCGTCGGCGCTTCATCGACGAGGAGCAGACCGGTCGAGTGCCGAAGACGCCGGTCTCCGTCGACGCCTATGCAGAACTGGTGTTCGACGACGAGGAGTTTCAGTTGCGCGAGGAAGCAGAGTATCGACAGAAGGTCGGCTCGCTGCAGTTCGCGGCCACCACGACGAGGCCCGACATTGCCTTCGCTTGCAGCAAGCTCGGATCCGGCCTGACAGTGCGGAGCTACAACCACTGGCGTGAGGTCGATCGCTGTCTGCACTACCTCGCTGAAACTCGTGACGCCGCTCTGGAGTTCGGCGGCGGACCAGAGTCGCTGTGTCTGGTCGGCTATGCAGATGCCGACGGCGCTGGCGACAAACAGAATCGGACGAGCACGGGCGGCTACGTTTTCGTTTTCGGAGGAGCCGCAGTCTCCTGGTCGAGCCAGCGCATCAAGTGCGCGACACTTTCGTCGATCGAATCAGAGTACGTTGCGGCCACGAAAGCTGGCAAGGAGGCTCGCCGTCTGCGCTTCCTCCTTGCAGAGTTCCGTCTGCTCGACGCACGGAAGCCGACTGTTCTGCACGTGGACAACCAGTCGGCAATCACTATCGAAGAAGGCTTGGGGCTCAAGGGCAACCTCAAGCACATGGAGCGACGCTACGCATGGCTGCAGCAGATGGTGAAGCACGGGAAGATTGCTCTGCAGTACATCCCGACCACCGAGCAGCCGGCAGATTTTCTGACGAAGGCGCTGCATTTTCCGGCTTTCAACTGGTGCTCCGTTGCAATCGGCCAAGTGCGTCTGGCCAACGTGGGCGATGGGGATGACGAGGTGCAGCAGTAGGTGCCGTGCCCTTCTGCACGGCTGGTGCGGTGATCTACGTGCTATGTGTTGGGTGCACGCAGAAGGAATTTTCTCCTTGTATTCTATCCCTCTGGGTTCTGGGTGGACCTTGTGTGTGGGTGCCCAAGCGTGAGCTGGGCAGGGGAGTGTCGAAGAGAAAGGCCCCGCCCTCGCTTGGGCGCAGCCGATCTCGCCGTCGACGAGAAGTTCGCGACGGATTGGTCGACGAAATGGGCTTCTGCAGTTCGACGGAAGTTGCGGTCGAGCAGGCTCTGCTCGACAAGATCCGGTCGACGAGCTCTGCGCGATGAACTCTGGTCGGCGATCTCTGCGCGACAAGCTCCCGTCGAAGAGCGCTGGTCGACGATCGTGGTCGAGGAACTCTGGTCGAAGAGTTCGGGTCGAGGAACCCTGGTCGAAGAGTTCGGGTCGAGGAGCTCTGCTCGGCGAACGCTGTTCGACCGAGCGATGTTGAGCTGATCGACCGAAGTTGCAGAGTTGTGCGAAACTCTGCGGAGGCGTGCGAACTTTCGCCCAGGAGATTTTGGCGAAGTTCTACCTGCGGAACGGCAGAACGTGCTCGACGGTGCGCACCTGGCGAAATCGACGAGCACGTTTTCTACCTGGCACCTGCGCAATGTGCCTGACGGTGAAATCGCCAACCTGCACCTACTTGGTAGGTGCGCACATCTGCGCAGATAGACAACCTGCGACTGCAGATAGTTACCTGCGACTGCAGATAGTCACCTGCGACTGCAGTGCTGGCAGACCGCGTGCAGTGCAACGTTGGCAGACAACTCTGCTGCAACGTTGGCAAGCCGCTCTTCTGCTGCGCTGGCAGATTTCGCCCTTGCTAGGTGTTGCATGCCATTCTAGTCTCTATCATTCTGCATGCCTCAATTGTACTATCAACTTTTCAATGCAAGTTGTTCTTTTCCTTAGTGGAATTCTTGCCAAACTTTTGTGTGAACACAAGCAAGTAGTAAGAACGTTAGCGCAGAGCTACGATCACTTGCACAACCCCGTGCCCTCCACCGTAGTCCACTCCCGTTGTGTAGTGACTCTCCGCAATGCGTGCATGAATGGACTGTTGCAGTGGCACACCGAAGAGACCTCGTACCAGCTGAACCAAACTAAAACAAATACCTGCGGCTGTACTAAGAAAAAATATAATTACTACCTTGGGGGAGGGAGGTCTAATGGGTGTGACAGAGAGCAGTGAAAAGGGAGTGTAGAGCATGGTGCGAGCCTAGGTTGGCATAAACGCGTTTGGCGTATATACGCGTTTAGTATATACGCCAGCGTTTGCACGCTAAACGTTAGAGGGGTCAGATCAAGGATACGCAATTCTGGGCAGGAAAAAAACTTTCCCGGGCAGGGTAAAAAAACCCTCCCGAGGTTGGGTCCAGAGTGGTTTCGTGCAAGATGTTTGTCCGTTTTTTTTTTCTTCCCCATAATAAAATTAGCAGTGCCATACAAATCCAGTAACATGTCATATTAGTCTCTCCCTACTACTACCCACCCTCCTCCCCCTTCCCTTCGTTAACCACTACTCATACTCGTCCTCCAATATGTCGTCCTCACCCTCCTCCTCCATCTCATCCAGCATATTGTAACCTTCGGGGATGGGGGGCTCCGGCTCATTCCCACACACAACTGACATCCTTGCGTGTGTGCCAGTTGCGCACAACCTTCTAGTTGTGCGCAACAAACACCAAATTCACACACTTGGCGGATCCTAAGCGGTTCCTGCGGGCAGTGTGGACGGAATCCCACACTGCCCAACCACGCTCACAGGGTGAAGTTGAGACGGGCTGCGAGAGAACCCGGATGGCGAGGGACGCAAGGCGGGGGGCATCTGTCCCGTTCCAATGCCACCACTTCACCATGCTGTAAGTGCCCGCCTTCACCTTCTCCCTTTGTGCCACAGCCTCTGCCATCCCGAAACTCCCCTTCATGTCCAAGAAATCCCTCAGCCCGTCCCCCCAACTCAACCAAGTAATCGCAGGCCCCATCCCCCCCCTTCCCGTCGTGGCCGACGAGGAACTCTGCATGCTGGTGAAGGAACACTTTGAAAATCCGCGTGCATTCGGCGTCGCTGCCGAAGATGTCTTCTTCCACCACGTGGATTCGCCGCGTGCATTCGGCGTTCGCGGGGTTGAGGATGCGGGCCGCCACGTGCATGGCGCACGCGAGGCTCTCGTCCCACCGGTTTTTGAGGATGCGGCGGATCTGCTGCTTCTCGCTATAGCACAACTGTTCCTCATCCGCGTCCACGAGAGCCCCAACGTCCTCCGTCATCACGTCGTAGATCCTGGCCATCATCCCTTTTGCCTCCCGTTCGTCATGCGCATCGCCTTGAAAGGGAGCTTCAGCAGCTTGGTGAAAAACTCGGCAGTTTTCCACCAAGCTGAGTCGAGTACCAACGCGGCGAACCCCTCCGCAGCCGCCTTCCGCGAGCCAGCAGCCCACACCTTCCACTCGTCGCTGAGGACCATCTGTGTAAGGGAGGGGCGGAGCTGACAGAGACGTGAGATAGCGATGTATTGGGTCCCAAAGCGGGTCCCCGCAGGTTTCAACGCTGCAACACCTTCCCCTCCACCAACTCCGGGTTCCGCAAGTAACCGCGCGTCCAATGGTGGTTGCGGGTGAAGGAAATCATCTCTGCACCACGGTCAACCACCTTTTTGGACCACCCCATTTTCCTCACGTCCTCCATCAGCAGGTCCATGACGTGGGTGGCACAAGGAACCTGCTGAATGTGGGGCCACATCTCAATCAGCTGTTGGCACGCCGCCGCGTAGTTGGAACCCCCATCCATACAGAACGCGACGATGTTCTCAGGTCCCACTTCCTCCACGACGGGTTTCAGTAACCCCGCGACATATCCCCCTGTCTTCTTCTCCATGTTGCAGTCCACACACTCCTTCAGGATGGCACCCGCGTCGTTGACGAGGAGGACATTTGCCTGCGGCCAGCCACACTTGTCCGTCATCATGCCGGACGCGATGGTAACACCCGTCTTCTTCCAGCTAGCCTTGATCCCCATCAAGCCGTTCTCAATACCCTTTTGGCAAGCAAGCAGTCCGGCCCTGCCAATGTACTTCCGACGTGGGGGAACGTAGCCGCCACCGGCGCGGGTGACGAGGTGCATAGAGTTGACGAAGAGCGGATGGTCGATGAGGTTCTCCGGGAGGCGAAATGCGGCAAACATGAGCGCAAGGCCTTCATGTGCTTCACGTTTTGCCGCAGCAGTGTCGCCCTCCAGGTAGTCGGTCATGCGGGCCCGTTTACCACCAGCTTTGACCCAGGCAATATCAGCCAACACCGCTCTCTGCTTCTCTTCTGTCGCAGCAGCATGCGCCTCGTACTTGTTGTGCATCTCGAGGCGAACATCAGAAGGTGCCTCTTTGCAAAGCGCCACCTCGCAGCGCTTCATCTGGAAAGACACTGAACATCAGCATGTGTTCTCCTGGCGGCACCTGGAAAGACACTGAAGCAGTACTTGCACTCATACTGCTAAGCCTTGCACTCCTCGCGCTTGATGATACTGAAGTGCTTAAAGACGTCGTGGACTACATCGGGAAGGTCTGGACGAACCCTAGCACTCTCCACTGTCTGAACGGAAGGCGGCGTGAGAGGCGGACTGCGGAGAGTCACTCGACAACGGTAGTGAGCTAGACTACGGGGGTTGGCACGAACTACTAGGAGTGATCGTAGCTTTGCTTAGTTCCTTAGTGCTTGCGCATACACTGGAGAAATCGGCAAGAGTTTCACTAGGCAAAGTTGGAATTACAGAATGATTGAGTTCACAATGACAAGAATGACTACATCAGGCATCTAGCAACTCGGCAGCTAGCCTGGTCGACCGCCAGCACAGCTTGGTCGACCGCCTGCCAGCATTGCGTAGAGGAGCCGTGCCAGCACTGCAGAAAGGCGACCTGCCAACACTGCAGGTCGACGGCGTGCCAACGCCGCAGCAGAGCGGCTGTCCAGCGTTGCTCCGTAGAAGACAACAGTGCGCACGCTCGCAGGTCCGCGCAGACGACTGGCCCGACTTGCACCGGTGTGCATCCGTCGGCTGTTGTCTGCGCCTGACGAGCCACATCGACTTTGGGATACCAACCCGAAGTCGCCTTCGCCATCGCGACCTCGACGACGTTCGCGTGCCTCCGCATAACTCGTCGAGCAGGTTACCCGGTCGACCTGGTCGACCACCAAGTGCTCTGGTCGACCACCACTGCCTCTGGTTGACCACCAGGTGCCTCTGGTCGACCACAGCTCTTGTCGAGCTACCCCCTGGTCGACGGACCCCTTCCGTCGACCGGAACTGTCAGCTGTTGTCGCCGAGCTCCCCTCGTCGACCGCTGCTCACTTGTCAGGTCGACGGACTGCTCCGTCGACCTCCCCGGTCGAACTGCTCCTCCTGGTCGACGGCCCACCTGTCGCCCAACCCAGTCATGTGCAGGTCGACAGCCACCTCGTCGACCTGCCCCGCAGAAGACGGCCGTCGAGCACTCCTGGTCGACGGCAACACCACAGTGAACCCTTGCAGCTCGACGAGGCCCGTCGAGCAGCTCCTTCACTGCGTACAGTCGGCTGCTTCTCCCGTACATCCGACCAAGTCGTCGGTGTTGCCCAAGCGAGGGCGGGGCCAACACTCCACTCCCGTTAACACTCCCCTGCCGCGCTCACGCTTGGGCCTCCAGTCCCCGTCGCCGACGTCGGCCAGACGAACTTGGCCGATAGCGACAATCGCTCCATGTGCTTGAGGTTGCCCGTCAGCCCCAAGCCCTCCGCGACCGTGATCGCCGACTTGTTGTCCACGCGGAGGACGGTCGGCTTCCCAGCGTCGAGCAGCTTGAACTCTGCTAAGAGGAAGCGAAGTCGACGCCCCTCCTTGCCGGCGTCCGTGGCCGCGACATACTCTGACTCGGTCGAGGAGAGCATCGCGCACTTGATGCGCTGGCTCGACCAGGAGACCGCGGCCCCTCCAAAGACGAACACGTAGCCGCTCGTGCTCGTCCGGTTCTGCTTGTCGCCCGCATCATCGGCGTCCACGTAGCCGATCAGCTCCAGCGACTCTGGTCCACCGCGGAACTCCAGGGCGGTGTCGCGGTTGTCGGCGAGGTAGGCGAAGCAGCGGTCGACCTCGCGCCAATGCTGGTCGCTCCTCACCGTGAGGCCGCCCCCCAGCTTGCTGCAGGCGAACGCGATGTCCGGCCTCATCGTCGTCGTCGCGAACTGCAGCGAGCCGACCTTCTGCCGGTACTCCTCCTCCTCGTGCTCCTGGGCCTCCTCGTCGTCGAACGTCAGCTCAGCGTAGGCGTCGACCGAGACCGGCGTCTTCGGGACTCGACCGCCCTGCTCCTCGTCGATGAAGCGCCTGCGCAGCTTGTCGGCGTAGTTCTGCTGGTGCAGCCACAGCTTCCTCGCCGGCCTATCGCGCACGATCTCCAGCCCAAGGTACTTCACCACCGGCGAGATCTCACGCAGCTCAAAGGCGGCCTCCAGCAGCTCCTTCAGCTCCTTCAGCATCACGGTGCTGCTGCTAGCGGCGAGCAGGTCTTCGACGTAGACCAGCACCCAGCAGGTCACTCCGTCGTCGCCAGCCTTGAAGTAGAGCGCCGTGTCGACCTGGATTTTCTTCCAGCCACCGCCCAGCAACACACTGTCGAGAGCCCTGTACCACAGCAGCGGCGACTGCTTCAGCCCGTAGAGGCTCTTCAGCAGCTTACACACCCGGCCGGTCCCATCGTCGAAGTAGTCCGGCTGGTACATGTAGAGCACCCTGTCGAGCTTGCTCTGCAGGAAAGCGTTCTTCATGTCGAGCTGCATCAGGTTGAGGTCGAGGACGGCGACGATGCTGAGGAAGATCCTCAGTGTGACGTAGCTGCTCACCGGCGAGTACGTCTCGTCGTAGTCGGCACCGTACTTCTGCGTGAAGCCCTTCACGACTAGCCTCACCTTCTCGCGCTGGACGGTGTCGTCGATGCGGTACTTGGTCGTCAGCACCCACCGCTTCTTCATGATGTTCACCCCGCGTGGGTGTTCGACCAGCTCCCAAGTGCCCATGCCGATGAGGCTCTGGATCTCTTTTTCCATGGCGGCCTTCACCGCCTCGCCCTTCCAGCTCGCCAGCGCCTCCTTCACCGTCATCGTGGCGATGTCCCAGCGGTGTTCGGGGTCGGGATGCACGTCGGGGTCGAGCTCCGGCAGTTCTTTATCCTCCTCGGCGTCGTCGTACAACAGGTCGTCGTCAACCTCGTTGTACACTGTGGTGAAAGCAGCTGGCGGTAGGCAGGCGTGGAAGCTCAGCCGCTCCAGCGGCCGTCGAGCTCGACTTGTGCGTCGCAGCTCAGGCTTCGTGATCAGCACCTCCACCACGTCGCTGTCGGTGGACTCCTCACCCGCCGACTGCTCCCCTTCCTCGTCGACGTCCTCGTCGTCGACTAGCTGTTTCGATCCTTCGACCGGCTGCTCACTACCTGCTGACTTCGACAGCTCCCCTGTCGACCGCCCCGTCTGCTACTCCCATGTCGACTGCACCCCTGCTGCTGCCTCCTGTTCGACCGGCTCCCCTGTCTGCTGCTCCCCTGTCGTCAACGGCCTTCGGTCCTGGTCGACGAGCTTGGCGCCTTGTCGACCGCCGGCGATGCCACTGGCCGGCGCCACAGGCGACGCCTCATCGCCGGTGGCCGACAAAGGCAGCGACACAGGCCGATCTGCGACGGGGGAGGGAGGAGCAAGAACAGGGGAAGGTGGAAGAACCTTCAGAACATCCTCATCAGTAGGCTCGGCGACTTCAGCGAGCAGTGGAACCATCGCTGTCGAGGTGTCCGTCGGCGGGTGTGCCTGCGTCCGCCCCGACGCCGGCCCATACTTCGCCTTCCACACCTCCAGCGACAGCGTCTCGTAGAAGATCACCTCGACCGACGTGACCACCTTTTTGTCGGTCAGGTCGAGCACCTCCCAGCCCTTGCTCTCCGGCGACACACCCAGGTGAAGCCCCCAACAAGCCTTCGGCGCGAGCTTCCCACCGCGCTGCTGCTCGGGAACCATGAACTGCACCATGCAGCCCCACACCCGTGCCAGCGTGAGGTCGGGCTTCTGCCCGGTCAGCAGCTGGTACGGAGTCGTCCCCGGCGGCGTTGTCGACCGCTCCAAGCAGTTGCGCACCCAGACATCTTGGCGTAGAGCGAGGTGCCACCAGTGGTGCTGCACGC
Organism: Closterium sp. Naga37s-1; assembly: GCA_947471745.1. Taxonomy (NCBI): domain Eukaryota; kingdom Viridiplantae; phylum Streptophyta; class Zygnematophyceae; order Desmidiales; family Closteriaceae; genus Closterium; species Closterium sp. Naga37s-1. The sequence goes on along the minus strand of CANJKZ010000149.1, from coordinate 4,572,802 downwards.
CCATGTGCAGCAGCATCGTCCGCACGGACTCGACGACCGTGCGCATCTCCCGCTCAGCCATGTCGTTTTGCTGCGGAGTGTAAGGGCACGTCAGGTCGTGGACGATGCCCTTCCCGTCGACGAAGTCGGTGAACGCCTTCCCGAGGAACTCCCCCCCTCGGTCTGAGCAAAGCGACAGCACCGACTTCTTCGTCTACCGTTCCACCAGCACCAGACACTTCTGAAACTCCCGCAGCACATCGCTCTTCTTGGCGACCGGCATTGTCCACACGAACCGAGTGTGGCGATCCTTCAGCAGCAGGAAGTACAAGCTGCCATCCTTGGCAGCCACCCGGAATGGCCCGCACAAGTCAATGTGCACGACAGCCAGTGCTTCCTCGGCGTCCGAGCCCTTGGCGGGGAAGGTGTGCCGCGCCAGCTTTCCTTCGATGCACGAGACACACGGCGGGTCTGCTCCGGTCGATGGCGTGATGTCGAGCCCAGTAGCGACTTCATGCTTCGCCGAGCTCTGGATCGTGTCGACGCCAACGTGCGCGAGCCTTGCATGCAGCCGGCCACGGGTCGACGTGGTCGCCGAGACGATCGTCCGCAGAGCCACCACCTCAGTCGACGGCGACCGCATCGAGCAGGGGCGAAGGTCGGTGCAGAGGACTCGACCGGTGTAGCGTGCTCGACTGAGCACCTCCCCGGTCGCGGCGACGAGCAGCATCTCGTCGCCGTCGCCCTGCAGCTGCACTCCGCTCTCCTTCAGCTGGCCAGCAGACAGCAGGTTCGCCTGTACGCCCAGAACGTATAGTGCGTTGGGGATGAGGACCTGCTTCCCGGCCTCCCCTTGCAGAGCGACGGTTCCGCGACCCTCGACGGGTTGCAGCGCCCCGTTGAACCCACGCACGTGCTTTACACCATCGCTCGGCGCCATGTCGACGAAGACCGCCTTCGTCCCCATCAGGTGGTGGGAGCAACCGCTATCGAGCAGCACCGCCACCAGGTTTGCCTGCACAGCTTCCGCCACCGCCTGGAAGTCCTTGCCAGCCTCCGGCGCCAGCGAGACCGTCGGCTCCACCACGGCGACCATCGAGCACGACGCCTCCCCGTCGCCTCGGCCCTTGCCTCTGGAGTTGTCGACGTCCTTCGTCGACGACGTCTTCTTCGACGTCTGCTTCTCCTTGCGCGGCTTCTCATCTGGACGGGGGCGACGACTGGCCGATCGACAGCGTCCTCCCTTGTGGTCGTCCTCGTCGCTGTCGTCATCCAGATGAGAAGAGGATGATGATGGCGGTTCGCCATCATCATCCTCTTTATAAGGTTTGTGACGACCACAAGGGAGACCACGGGGCATTCGTAGGAGAGATGGTCGGGGTCGTGGCATATCCAGCACTCCCGCCGTCGACCTCCACCTCCTCGGCCCTTGTCCCGCGTCGACCTCTTCTCTTTGACATCCTTCGTCGACCGCCCATCTCCGCTACCACCTCCGCCCGGCTTCCCGCGCTGCTCCTGCTGACGATTCGGCTTCGTCGGTGCAGCGTAACTCGCCTGCGGAAGGAGCTCCGTGGGCTGGTCTGCCTCCTGCATAGCCTCGTCTTGCAGGATGTAGTTGGTGATGGAGTCCTCGTCGAGGGACTCACGCGTGCCGGGCACCATCATCATCCTCTTCATGAGGTTCTAGCTGCGCGGTAAGCCCTTGACGATGTGGGTGATGTAGGACGCCGTCGAGTATTCGGCTCCCGCCATCCTCATCTCAGCCAGGATCCGTCGAGCACGGTTGCAGTAGTCCATCGCCGACTCCTGCTCGCCCATCTGAATGTGCGTCATCTTCTCCTCCAGATGTCCGATGTACAGGTCGTCCCTGACCTGGTACGTCGACAGGATGAAGTGCCATGCCTGGTGACCAGCATCCAGTCGCTCTTGACATCTCCTGAGTGCTAGCTGCACCACCGGCGAGCAGCACCTCGAGATGACCATGAAGGTGAGCAGGTGAGCAGCACGAAACTCCCCGCGCAGCTCGACATCGTCCACGGGCGGAATCGGTACGGTGCCGTCAGCGAAGCCCTTCAGGCCGACGACCTCCAGCTGAGGTTCTATCGACTCCATCCAGGTGATGAGGTCCCGTCGACCTTGCAGCGGTGCGACGGTGATCCGGTCTGGCGAGAACTTGAAGTAGCCATACGCCAGTGCAATTCCGCCCGCCGTCACGTGCGTCGTCGCCGAGAGCCCTCCACCGCTTCGTTGAGGAGATCAACGTCGACCATCGACGTAGGCACGCGAGCTGCCTGCAGCCGCCGTCGACCGCTGCACTCGCGCCTGAATCCTGTCGACGCCACCGTCGACCTTGATCACCCCTCTCTGTTTCGTGCCTTCGCTGCCGCTGACTTGTGCACCGACGTCGACCTCGTCGTCGACGCCACCTTCGTTTCGCACCGGTCGAGGAGATGCAGGACGGGAAGGGTGCTCTGTCGCCCACTGCGCCCGGATGCCCAACTCAGCGATCGCCCAGAGGATCGTCCCGTACTCGCCATCCGCGTGGCGTTTCCTCGCATCAGCCAAACGTGCCTCCAAGGTGTCCGCTACGCCCGCATCAACTACGGGGTCGACCATGGCGACTAACGCTGCTGCCGGCCTACGAACGACTTAGTAGGTGCAAAAGTCGGCTCCTATCTGAAGGTAATCTGCGGGGCCGTCCACGCTCACCGCACCATGCGGAGAGTCACTCGACAACGGTAGTGAGCTAGACTACGGGGGTTGGCACGAACTACTAGGAGTGATCGTAGCTTTGCTTAGTTCCTTAGTGCTTGCGCATACACGGGAGAAATCGGCAAGAGTTTCACTAGGCAAAGTTGGAATTACAAAATGATTGAGTTCAGAATGACAAGAATGACTACATCAGGCACCTAGCAACTCTGCAGCTAGCCTGGTCAACCGCCAGCACAGCTTGGTCGACCGCCTGCCAGCGTTGCGTAGAGGAGCCGTGCCAGCACTGCAGAAAGGCGACCTGCCAACACTGCAGGTCGACGGCGTGCCAACTCTGCAGCAGAGCGGCTGTCTAGCGTTGCCTGGTAGAAGACAACAGTGCGCACGCTCGCAGGTGCGCGCAGACGATTGGCCTGACTTGCACCGGTGTGCATCCGTCGGCTGTTGTCTGCACCTGACGAGCCACATCGACTCTGGGATACCAACCCGAAGTCACCTTCGCCATCGCGACCTCGACGACGTTCGCGTGCCTCCGCAAAACTCGTCGAGCAGGTTACCCAGTCGACCTGGTCGACCACCAAGTGCTCTGGTCGACCACCACTGCCTCTGGTCGACCACCAGGTGCCTCTGGTCGACCACCAGGTGCCTCTGGTCGACCACAGCTCCTGTCGAGCTACCCCCTGGTCGACGGACCCCTTCCGTCGACCGGAACTGTCAGCTGTTGTCGCCGAGCTCCCCTCGTCGACCGCTGCTCACTTGTCAGGTCGACGGACTGCTCCGTCGACCTCCCCGGTCGAACTGCTCCTGCTAAACGACGGCCCACCCATCGCTCAACCCAGTCAGCTGCAGCTGTCGAGCTCCCTGGTCGACGGCTCCAGCCCCGTGACAGTCCTGTGCAGGTCGACAGCCACCTCGTCGACCTGCCCCGCAGAAGAGGGCCGTCGAGCACTCCTGGTCGACGGCAACACCACAGTGAACCCCTGCAGCTCGACGAGGCCCGTCGAGCAGCTCCTTCACTGCGTACGGTCGGCTGCTTCTCCCGTACATCCGACCAAGTCGTCGGCGTTGCCCAAGCGAGGGCGGGGCCAACACTCCACTCCCGTTAACACGAACTGGTGGCCATAATCGCAATGAGGCTAGTTGTTGGTAGCGGGAGAGGGAAACTTAATGGGATGGATGTTTTGACGAGTTGATAAATAGCATGACGGGTGGTGGGAGATTGAGCAGGAATGGTTGGACTGAAAGAATGCTGTGGGTTTGAATGCGGTAAAGGATTGGGATAGAAATGTAAAAACGTGCAAACACGACTCGATGTACGTGACCATGCATGTGTGAACGTGCAACATGTGAAAGTGAAATCGCAACAGCAGGACATGAATCCAATTTCCTGCAACCCTAGACCTCGGACGTGCAATCTGACGTCGCAGCATTGCTCGCCGTGCCATTCCGCATCTTTTGGTGTGTTTGAAAAAAATTGGGTCGGGCGGGCTGCCCCAAAAAAATATGGGTCGCGTATAGCGTTTTCGCTAGCGTTTCGCGTATTGCGTGTACACGCTAGCGTATGAGCGCTGAACGCTAAGGCCCCTTAGCGTATATTCCAACTTAGACCCACACTGCACACACACACTGCACATACACACTGCACACACACACTGCACATACACACTGCACACACACACTGCACACACACACTGCACACACACACTGCACACACATATACTACACACCCACACTGCACACCCACACTGCACACACACACTGCACACACACACTACACACATACATACACTGCATACACACACTGCACACACACACTGCACACACACACTGCACACACACACTGCACACACACACTGCACACACACACTGCACACACACATTGCACACACACACACTGCATACACGCATACACACCCCATCCAGCACACTGCCACAACTTATGCGCCTCTAATCACACATGGCGCATCTTTCCATTCTGTCATCCCCTTCTCTCTTCACGCACACCCCATGGCTCGTCACTCGAATCTTTTGACACATCCTTGAACCTTCCCTTCCTTGGTCTCACCTTCCCACCTTCCCACCTTCCCACCCTCCCACCTTCCCACCTTCCCACCTTCCCACCTTCCCTCCCGCTTCAACATCCCTCCCACCTTCCCTCCCGCTTCAGCATCCCTCCCACCTTCCCTCCCGCTTCAACATCCCTCCCACCTTCCCTCCCACTTCAACATCCCTCCCACCTTCCCTCCCACCTTCCCTCCCGCTTCAACATCCCTCCCACCTTCCCTCCCCCTTCTCCCCCTCCTCCCACTCTCCCCCCTCCTCCCACTCTTCCCCCTCCTCCTCCCCGCGTCCATCCCAGGAACCTCTCCAACAATCTCCTATCGGGCTCCCTCCCAGCCTCGCTCACCCTTTGCTCCTCCTTCAAGTTATTTCGAGGCGGGCTCCCTCCCAGCCTCGCTCACCCTTTGCTCCTCCCTCCCAGCCTCGCTCAAACGTGCTCCATCCCATCCCCTCGCCCAAACGTCCTCCCACTCTCCCCCCTCCTCCCACTCTCCCCCCTCCTCCCACTCTCCCGCATCCTCCTCCCCGCGTCCATCGCAGGAACCTCTCCAACAATTTCCTCTCGGGGTCACTTCCAGTCTCCCTCTCTCTTTGCGCCTCCAATTACTCCCTGTAAGCTGCTCTGTCCGCTCTGCCCTCTCTGCCCGCTCTGCCCGCTCTGCCCTCTCTGCCCTCTCTACCCTCTCTACCCTCTCTACCCTCTCTACTGTCTCTACCCTCTCTACACTCTCTACCCTCTCTACCCTTTACACACTCTCTCCATACTCTCCCTTCCCCATGGTCCAGCCATTTCAATGTTAACTCAAAGTGTCTTCTGGTGCAACTCATTCATGCCTTTTCGACCCTCACCATGCCATCTCCCCGTTCCCTTTCCCTACTCCTGTCAATCCCGTCTTCCCTGCAACCCTCCCCTACCCTGTTTTTGAGTCGACTAAAAAACATCTCCCCGTTCCCTTTCCCTACTCCTGTCAATCCCATCTTCCCTGCAACCCTCCCCTACCCTCCCACGCTCATCCGCCCTGTAGGGACCTCAGTGCCACCCACCTGCTTCAAAAACAATTCGTATAACCCACTTGTTTATCTCTTCTCCCCACCCGCTCTCCCACACACTCGCTCCCATCCTCCCTACAACCCCTTCTCTCTCATACTCATCCGCCCTGCAGGGACGTGAGTGGCAGCTACTGCAACAACAACCCCACCACACTCATCACCAACCCTCGTGATGTTCTCTGTGTTGCCTCTTATCCTCCTCCATCCCTTCTCCCCTTGCCTCTGCCTACCTCTCTCATCCCCATCCGCCCTACAGGGACGTGAGTGGTAACTATTTCAACAACAACCCCGCCACTCTCATCAGCAGCATGGCCTCGCTCGCCTATCTGAACGTCTGACGTTTTGTCTTCGACGCGCTTCAAGAGTTGGTTCCAGTCTGTACGTATGACTATGGTTGCATGTCACACGATCACACCTCTCCACTTTCCTTGATGAAATGCTGTACCGGATTAGCCTCCGGAAATGCTCTCCCCTCCCCTCCCCTCCCCCACCTCACCCAGCAATTCTCTTGCAGTTTCTCCCGTCCTCCCTCACTCCCTAATCTCTCTCTCACTCCCTACTCTCTCCCTCACTCCCTAATCTCTCCCTCACTCCCCATTCCTTTTCTCACCCACCATTCCCTCCCCATTCCCCCTCCCCATCCCCCCTCCTCTCCCACCCCCCCAGCAACCTATCGCGCAACTACTTCACAGGTCCCCTCCCATCGCTCCCCTCCGCAACATCGGTTCTTTCACTCGACCTCTCCTCCAAAATTTTATTCGGCCTGGGCAACGCTTATGACGCCTCCGTCACCCCCATTTCCCCATCCGAGACCGTCCCTGCCAACATCACCAGCAACTGCCTCTCCTACCTCTCCTACCCCCCTTGCACCGACCCTAGCTACCCCCCGGACCAGCCGCAGTGATCCGTAGCTCAGTGCCAAGCCTTTTGCCGGACCAGTTCCTCAGGTTCGGAGAGCGGGCTCGTGAACGAGCAGTGTGGGTTCGGCGGAGGGGTGTGTATTGCCACGGCAACAGTCTCGGCGGCAGCGGGAACAGCTACAGTGCAGTACAAGTGTAGCTGCAACAATGCGCTGTATACGTTATCTGCTGACGGCTTGACATGCATTCGGAAACGTAAGTTGCTCTGTCAGACTTCTCTTCTTGAGTGATGTTTCACATCGTGTTTCTCTTTTCGAGATTTTTTCCCCCTATTTTCTTATTTGGACCTTCTCATCATCTGAAGTGTGAGTCATGTTTCTGAGAGCCTGACTCGTTCCGTTGCATTGCTCTCACTGCTTTTCTTGCTTGTGCCTCACTTTTCTGTTTACCAAGCATTTTCCCTCTCTTCTTCCCCCTCTCTCCCCTTCCTCTTTCCCGTCGCTTTCCCCTCTCCATCTCTTTCACTCCTCTCCCCCTCCGTTTTGTTTCCTCTTTCCCTCCTCTTTCCCTCCTCTTTCCCTCCTCTTCCCCTCCTCTCCCCCTCCACCCCCATTCCCCTTTCCCCTTGCCAATATGCAGCGGGCCCCCCTCCTCCCTCTCCTCCTCCCCAGCCTCCTTCCCCCCCACCTTCTCCCTCCCCTCCCCCCTCTCCGCCTCCCAACCCGCCTCCCCCACCTCCACCCTCTCCGCCCCCTCCCTCGCCACCACCCCCATCGTCATGGCAAGTCACTCGGTGGGAGTGTATAAACAAGGACCTCCAGGGCACCTGTGCTTGCAGCTGCGTGTTTGGTAACCAATGCTACTGCCCTATCTAGAGCACATGGTAACCAGTGTTACTCGCATGGCAAGTGACTCGGTGGGAGTGTATGAACAAGGACCTTCAGGGCACCTGTGCTTGCAGCTGCGTGTTTGGTAACCAATGCTACTGCCCTATCTAGAGCACATGGTAACTAGTGTTACTGGCATGGCAAGTGACTCGGTGGGAGTTTATGAACAAGGACCTTCAGGGCACCTATGCTTGCGCTGCTTGTTTGGTAACCAGTGTTACTGCCCTATGATAGAGCACATAGTAACCAGTGTCACTGCCCTATCTAGAGCATGTGGTAACCAGTGTTACTGCACCGAACTACAGAATGTGGTAGTAATGAGTGTTACTGCCCGATTTAAAGATTTGATAATGTTAGACATTTAAACAACCAACTGCTACATCTTAGATGACTCCCTAATGCTGCCCATTTTGTTTGTTCGGGTGGCCGTTCACAATAACGATTTCCATGTTAATGAGTATTTACATATTTTCCCTTACACAATTGGTGTGCAAGCATGGCAGAACGGTGTTCGGTGCAGTGGAGTTTATTATAGTGAACCGGTTTAGGGTGGTTAGATCTCGGTTCGGTCTGGTTAGTTTATACAATTCGAATCATACAAGCTGAGCCTGCCAGATACGCGCGATTTCTAAGAACGAGAAAAGGTTGTAGTTCTGTCGCACAAGGACAAAATCGACGTTTTGGATCTTTGGCAAAAAGAGGGTCGTCAGATGGTGAATCTCCTGGGGCTAGAGTTTCAGTCGGCTCACTCGCAAACGGACACGACGACGCAACGATCTCACGAGTCCATCCGAGCCCTGGTGGATTCGAATCCACCAGGTGCCCCTCCTGGTGGAAGTCGTTTCCACCAGGACGCGGAGCCGGCGGAAGCTGTCTGCCCGGGGGCAAAAAAACTATTCCCCATCGCGACCGGCATGCCGTTCGGGAGCCTCAACCCTAAAATTTTAGGGTTGATGCCTCCCGAGCCGCATGCCTTCCGGATGGGTTTTAGTTTTTTTTCTTGCCCGCGGGCAGATCGCTTCCGCGAGCACGCGGAAGCGGTCGCGGATTCGCCCGTGATTTACTGTTCCTGCTCGTATGAACCTTTGAGTCACGTAGGACGTCTAAATTGCCTCCGCCGGCAAGGGTTTGTATGGATGGATGTTGTATGGTCCGAACATACTCTCGAATCGGACGACTGTCACGACACGAACAACCGACGTCGTTGAACGACTTCCTGCCAACCATCCGCCATCCCACATGTGTCCTGAAACCACTCGGCCCTTACGGTATCCTTAAAGCTCGCGTCTCATATTTCTGCCATCCAACCAAGTGTTAAAACCGGGGTTCCAAACAGCACAAAACTGCCTCAACCTTCCTAACTTTGGTTGGAGGTGACCCAGTAGATACTGACTCAGTTCGCATTTTGTCGGGACAAATTTCGCCACGCGAAATTACTGTACTCGCGAACACGAAAGCAGTGTCGAATTCGCACACAGTTTTGAAGCTCACGCGAAACTGTTGCAAACTATTTCGCTAGTTGCTTTCAAGATCTGGCTACACACGCGAGGTACTCAGGCTCTGCGATACCCAACCACAAATCTCGACACGTCCCTGGTTCGCGCGCCACTCACATCCCTTTCCCCAAGCAAGCTTCCTAACTTAGAAACTCTTGGACCCCGGGTTTTAAACGGTTGGAATCCGGTAACAGCAGAGTTTGTCGCAAAGCACACCAAAGCAAGGGGTGGGTTGGGAAAGTTGGCTGTCGCACACTTCCCCGTGCACACCAAGCGTTAACAACTCTCGAAAATATGAGACTCTGAACTCATCGTTGACAGAACCCGGGACCAAACCTGTCCCCCTTGGCTCGTTTTCCACCCAAACCAAGCCACCCTGGTTTGTTTTGGCCTCGACTGTTTGGGAGTTCGCTGTGTTTTTTTCACCCACTCGTCAAATATTTCGTCATTCGTTACCCAATCACAGACGGGAAAACCCAACCAAGTGTTAAAAGGTTGGAAATCTGAGACGCGAGCTTTAATCTCAACCACATCCCTCTTGTCCCCTTCCCAACCATACGCACCAACTTACACTACACATCCTTCTCACCTCATCCTTCGTGTTGCTAGCGGCAGCTCTGACTCAAATTTCCTTGCGTTTCTTTTTACCGGCCTACTATAGTTGTGGCTATCACAAGGGGCAAACCTGACTCTGGCAGAAGCATCATTTTCTTGCCCAGCTTCCTAACTCCACCTTCCACTTGGAAGGTGGCACATCTCCTCGCCCTTCCTCAGCCTTTTCTGGGAGTCCAACTCACCCTTGGTCACTAGTAGTTGGTGCTACCACTATTGCTGCCTCAGTTACAGCTGTGCAGTCCGCCTATCCATCCTCACTGACACTGTCAGCGAACGTCTCCGGCTCGCGTGGCAGCCGCCCTGGCTTCAACGCGGCGGCGGAGCCTCGCCATGCGGCGCTCCACCCTCGCCTGCCCCAGCTCGCCTCCAGCGGCGGCGGCGAGCCGCGAGGGAATGATGGCGCGAGAGCGGCGGGTGCAGCGCGCGCTGGCACTCGCATGCCGCTACCTCGTCGCCCTTCAACTCGTCTCAACCCTCGCCGTGCTCCACGCCCAGCCGCTCCAGCCCTCGCAAGGTAGCGGCGCTCATGATGGCGCGACGACAACGGCCGCATCGGCTTTGCGTAACAACTTGCTTGTCACGCGCTCCTCCCCTCCCACACACCAGCTCCACCACGACTCGCCGTTTCCTCCTCACTCCCACCTCCGCAACACCCCATTTCCACCCGTCCCTCCCCACTCCCTCCCCCCCTCGACCAACCCGCAGTGCAATTCCTGCAGGACTTCCAGACAGCATGGGGTCAGAATTTGGCTGGGTGGGGGGGCTCCGATCCTGACTGCAGCAGTGCAACAGGCGTCACATGCGACAACAGCGGCATGATCAGTGCGATGTGAGCTTCGACCTGCACTCGTGATTCGCGTGTCAGCTTGCACGGCAGCACGGCTCGTCAAGCCGGTTCGGGCTGGCTTGGGACGAGCCGACTTCTATTTGCTCAATGGGGCGAGCCGCGACTCGTTCCATTTGCCATCTAATAGTGGTACCCCTCTGAGGCCATTCCAGTTCAGTGCAATCTCGAAGGCCGTATCACACTTCCAAGCTCTTGATGACTGATGCTGATACCATGTTGCACTTGCGGGGCATGTTTTGGTGCATTTGGATGCAGGCGACTATCGAACCTCAATCTGAGAGGGCCCATTCCGGACTCCATCAGCAACCTCCAGAAGATATCTTCTCTGTACGTCCCTATGATTGCGTTTGGCACGCGAAGCTGCGGGTCTGGAGGGCGGAGAAGAGGTGCGGAAGACTGGGTGAGAGGGGGCTGTACGAGGGTGGACGAAGTTGACGAGTGCAAGTGGAGGGAGTGCCGAAATGGAAGCAGAGAAAGAGAGAGAGGCGTCAGCTGTGGCAGGTGCAGTGAGGGGGAATGTGAATAATAGGGGAGTTGAGAGCTGGGCAGAAGGCAGAGTGAGAGCGTTGGCTGAGAAGAGGAGAGCATGGGAGGTACGAGAGAGGCAACAGATATATAACGCAATTCCTCCTGCTGCCCCTCCCTCACTCCCTGCTTCCTCTTCCATCTACTTCCCTCCTTCCAACGCCATTCCCCTTCCCCTACATCTGCATTGTTTTTGCGTCCAATTTTCCACCGCCTCACACCTCATTCCTTCCATGTCCTCATGATTTTTCATTTCATCCTCTCTCTTCTTCCGTATCCTTTTGTCGCTATCTGGTCTCCACCTCTCTCCTCCCCTCTCTTATGCACTCTTCCCCACGCCCATTTTTTGCGTGGATGACAAGCATCAGCAGGAAAGAGCACCTGTTTCCTCACTTCTTCTGCCCCCGTCTATCCCCAACCATTGCCTGCACACATCCCAGGGACTATGTCCATCGCACTGCCTCGTGCCTTTGTTGTCAATTCTGGATTTCGCATATTTTCCTATCTGCTGCTCGTTTCCATGCAAACCCGAGCTCCCTGTATCTACCTACCACTACCACCTGCCCATTCGTGTTTATTTTCGCAGAGATGTTTCAAACAATTGGATCAATGGCTCAATCCCGGCTAAAATTGGCGACCTTACAAACCTGCATTTCTTGTAAGGCCCTTTCTTTGTTTTGCTCTCCCTTCTGCACTTCTCCTCTCCACAGTTTCTCCACCTCTTGACCCTAGTCCAGACGGGAGAGTGGTGCTTCACTTGAGTCCAGAGCCTGCGATTCGAGTCTCTGCTGTACTCAGATTCTGGGCGGTTGCCAATCTTCAGTTTATTCAGAATTTCTCATAACCTTCCTAACCACTGCTTGCTCGTTTCCATGCAAACGTAAGCTCCTTGTATGTAACGCATGTTCGTGTTTATTATCCCGCAGATCTCTTAGTGCAAACCAGGTCACTAGATCTCTTAGTGCAAACCAGGTCACTGGTTCAATCCCTGTTGCAATCGGCAACCTTACAAAGCTGACTTACTTGTAAGGCCTCTCTGCTGTGTTGCATGCTGCATTCTCTAGCGCTCGTCCCAACTATTTCTCCTCTTGCTTCGTCTACCGCTACTCTTCATTGGACCACTCCATTTTTCCCTCCGTTTTCGTAGTGGGGAAAACGAGTACTTGGCATGGCAGCGAGTAGAATGGGGTGTGAGAGCTGCAGATGGCATGTAGTGCACGAAGAGATGGAGTGCAAAGCCAAGTGGACGGTCAGGGCATACAAGGCAACACCCCGCAATCCCTCCTCTCTTGTCTCCATCGCAAGCCTCTTCTTCTCACCCCTGCATGCACAAGACGGAATGAACAGCTCAGCATGGCCACACGCATGCTCCATGCACGCACGTCCTTGTCTCTCCCCCCTCCCCCCTCCTATATCTCTCTCATCTCTTTCCCTACCAGCCCCTCATGCTCCGCTGCCCTTTCCTCAACTTCTCGTGAAGCCCCCTCCCATGTGCTACAGGTTCCTTAGCAACAATCTCTTGACAGGACCCATCCCTCCATCCATTGGCGCATTTCCAATGCTCCAATGGCTGTCAGTGTTCCTGTGCCTCTGTTTCTCCTCAACGCCCCTGGCCTCCTCACTCATCCTTTCAACGTGTCACGATGTGACTCTTGGTTGACTGTGAATCTGTTCCATACCCCCCATTCACCTGCTAGCATGGACTCTGTGGAGACCTTTGACATCGCTCTCTGCCATTCACAGTAATCCGCTCTTCTCTCACTCCCCTCCCGAGCGTTCTTGACACCAACCATCTGTTCACCTGCACACACGCTCTCACCATACCTTCGGGGTTCGGCTTGGCTTTCCCCGTTTGAGGATCGAGATCGAATCGAGAATTCCGCGATCGAGTTTTTCTTTAGTCCCTTCGATCCTCGAATAAAGAGGCTGAGGACTTGTTTCCTTGATTGAGGAGAGTTTAAATCTGGTCTCCGTTTTGATCCCTCGCGTTTGACCTCCGTTTTGATTCCTCACGTTTCTCTCCCCCCAATTCCCCCTCTTCAGTGATTTCGCACACAACTACCTAACAGGTCCCCATCCCATTGTGAAGGCCCTGGATCTTATGTACCTTGACCTTTCTGACAACTTTTTGTCGGGTCAACTGAGTGTAAAAAACTGTCGGCTCCGCTTTATCGATGTCAACTGCTTCACAGAGCACAAAGACTGCCGTCCTGAGTCCCAGCGACCCGCAGCACAGTGCACAGCGTTTTGTGGCATCTCCAAAACCACTGCTGCATGTGGCGGCCATGGCGTATGCTATCCAGATGGGCCCAGCTTGGTGCCCACGTGCTCGTGTACTTCGGGATGGGTGCAGCTCGAAGGTTCTTGCATTGCAGCAGGTAATAATGTATCTCTAGCTCGCGTTCAGTGTTCATGACTACAATGTGAAAGTAACGCATGGCCACACTGCACTGGCTATACGGATGTTAATTTCTTCCTTTGCCTTGCATTCCCTTTTTAGCCACTTGTTTCACGGCTCCTGCCTGGCGCCACACATCGGGTGCCCCACGCCTCTGCTGCACTCACCCAACTTATTCAGAGAAAATGAGTGCCCCCCTCAAAGGGTTGACCGCACTCACCTTTTGTTTTCCTCCTCTCCTTTCTTCTTCCAAAGCTTCGCTCTGATTGCTCCCCCTCACAACTTCTCAGGCTGGGTCCAAGGAAGCTCCATCCGCATTCTTCTTCCATTCACATCTCTCACCGTGGGCACGAAGCAGCAAACAGTGGGGCGCTTCCTGGCGAAGCCAGTGACCCTGTTTGTGTACCCTCCTGGTGTGAGCTCGCGATGTGGCTTGGAGTTGGCGTTCAGAGTCAACTTCACCTTCGCTATTTTTCCCCAGAATGGTGATGCCAGGTCCAACGGCTTTGCGTTTGTGATCGCAGCAAAGCCCAAGGTGGGGAGACATGGTGGTGTGGGGTATGCTGGAGTAGGGGCTCGGAGCATAGCCATTGCGTTCAACACGCTTCAAAACGACAAGCAGATTGATAGAATGGAGCAGCACGTGGGGCTGAGCATCAACGGCACGGAGGAGCCCTTGGTCACGGAGGTATCACCATTCACTTTCACGGACGGCAAGTTATACAAGGCATGGGTGGACTATGAGCCTGGGGATCCCGGCACCATTCAAGTGTTCCTGGCAGATTCATACACGAAACCAGAGGAGCCGCTGCTGCAGAGGAGGCTGTCGCTGTGTGCGGTGCTGCAGCCTGGAGTGAAGCAGCCGGCGTTCTCGTTTGGCTTCGTGGCGTCCACCACTGTGAAGCCCTTCCAGCATCAAGGCATTCTCATTTCTTCCGTGCAAACAGGCAAGGATATGCCAAGTGGGGTGTTGGCCATGACTGACTGAATGAGGACACGATGTAAGGTACATGGGATGGGTGGTGCTGGTGCCAGCTGGTGCTGCTGATGTATTGGTGGCATTAAGGATGGGGTTTTATGATGGGCAACGCTGGTAATGATACTTTGTCACCAAAGCCAATGGTTTTGTGGCAGACTGGAGCTAGTTTTAGGTATCTGATTGGCGGGATCTCTCATTGCTAGCTCTTCATGTGGTTCTCTCCCTATCTGAAAACTCAACCATCATGGGCTGTTGTGCTTGTGCATTTTTTCTTCTGCCTTTCTCTCCTCATAGACCTTCCTTCAACCAAGTCAGCCCAGATCAAAGAGCAAGGTGAGCACTCTGCCAAAAGTCCAGTAGCAAGGTGTAGAACATCCGCAAGAAGCTGAAGGCTCCGGATGAGGTGCACATGTGTGTCCCAACCGCCATTTGCCAAGTGCTGCACCTAGTTGTCCAGATCGCATGCTTGTCAGACTTTCTTGGGTGCTCCAGTCGGTTCCTCTTCCAGCAAGTGGGACTCACAAGTAGATCGGGCGGCTGACCACCATGACATTTGCAAATTCAGGCCCTGCCGTATCTCTCAACTACTGCTCTCCCCCTATTCCCCTAGCACAGCTCTCTTCTCCTCCACCCATTCCCACCCCTCACAGCCCGAGGCCTCTCATTATCGGAGGCCACGTTTGCCCCACCTCGAAGCAGCCCCTTCTCGCGCTACGTGAGTGCGGACTTCCGACTGTCAAGCACCAAAGTGGACTCGTGGAGCATCCGTGACTTCCACACTTGGGACTCCGTGGGCTTCCTTGCTTGGCCTGTCAAGAACCAGAACGACTGCAGTAAGTGAAAGGAGAAGCGCACGTTCCCATCTCACATCTGACACGCTTTGGCATTGCCTGTAAGAATATGTTTTTTTTTTCTCCTAGTGGCTCATGATTTGTTCAATGTCAGTTGCTCTTATTTTTCTTGTCAGACGATGTTGTAGTTTGCACCGCAGCGTTAATAAAGGCAGCAACTGCCACCGTGCTTTAGTCTCCTCCACTGCCATTACATGCTTCTCTCTTCCGCATCCACTTTTCAGATGCCTGCTGGGCGTATGCGGTGGTGGCGAGTGTGGAGGCCGCATATGGCATTGCAAAGCAGCAGAGCGCTCCGCGGCTGTCAGTGGAGCCCCTCTTTGCGCTCATGGGGCTCTCCGACTCTAACAAGTGCACTGCTGGAGGCTCCCCGACCCAGGCCTTTGAGATGCTGGTCGCTCTTGATGCCAGCAGTGGGCTCACAGGGGACAGTGACCCGGTAGGGCCAACAGAATGGAAAGTTGTTTGTGAGGCGAGATAGAACCAAGAATGTATCATACCAGTTTACATTCTTAAGAAGAATAAATGTAAACACATACTTCGGGGCTATGTGGAAAAAGACGCTCAGGAGGGCGAGCGTCCTGCGTCTGGACGCGTCCAGACGCAGGACGCACGCGAAGACGCAGGACGCTCCGCGGATTTTTTTAGGGTTGCCCGGAAAACAAAATCCGCGAAATCGCCATTTGCGATTTCGACGCTAATGTTAGATTCGCGCAATCGTAACTTTATGGGAGCGATGTCCCCAAGAAAAATCGCAAACGAATGGGAGCGATTCTGCTAATTTTGCAAAGCAAAATCGCTAGCGAACCATTTTTCCCCCAACCTCCACACATCACCGCACTGAATCTTCCCCACCCAACCTTGTCGACCTGAAGAGAATCAAGTCGACATTCATAGCTTTCTCTCCTAGTCGACTTCATTCTCTTTCGAAAACCCTAAATCTCGGTTTTAACTATGTGTGGAAAATTGGTGTTTAGGGAAGGTTTTAAGGATAATCCATGTTCAATGTGGTTTGCAATGTCCCGAAACCCCCTTTCCCCCCCCCTCCTTGACGGGTTTTTTGCCTGCCCGAACGTTTTTTTATCCTGCCCAGCCCTGCGTCTTTTTAGCGTTTTGGGGACCCCTAAAACAGCGTCTTGCGTCTAAGTCATTGCTTTGCAAAATTAGCGTCCAAGACGCAGGACGCGTTTTTTTCCACACAGTTTCAGGTTGCTTGTTTACCTTTCAAGGCTTTAACTTGTTGCTAAAACACTTTAGTCAACGAGCTAGGCAGGTTTGGAGAAAGAAATTCATCTACTTCTATTTCCGGCAGTGCCTTGACTTGACTCGATAAGTTGTTGTTGTTTGTTTGTTTGTTTTTGTTTTTGTTTTGTTTTTTTTTTTTCCTGGTTTATCAATCACCTTATCACGTCTTCTTTGATCCTCCTCAGAAGGGACATGTCTTAAGTTTTCTACCCTTTTTTCCCTTCCTTACTTGCTTAACTAAAAAAAAAAAACCCCTCTGTTCCCCCCTTTCCAAGTCGCCCCACTGCCGCTCCCACCCTCACCCCACCCACAAACAACCAAACCCCTCCTTTTCTCCACCAATGCTGCAATCTCGTGGCCAGGCAACAAGGTACCCGGTGCGGGCCTTTGAGTGGGCGCAGTTCAAGGGGTATGTGGGGCTCATGCTGGCAGTGCAGCGCCAGCCAGTGGTGGTTCACATCGAGGCGTCTGCTGCCACATTTATTATGTATGATGGGGTGAGTGAGCCATTGCAACTCTCACCCAGTATGGTGCGTTGTGGATGGCCAACATAGAGATCTCACATGCATTTCCACAAGTAACTCACATATTGGCAACGGCCAGCATTGTCGAGTGGTGCTTGCAACCCTTCTATTTCGACTATATGCCTGACTGATTCTTTATGGATGATCTGTCCTCACTTTGCTGCAGTCTTACAAATACCAGGATCCTATTTGCTACACGGGCAGTCTCAACCATGTTGTACTCGTTATTGGCTACTTCATCACAAGAAACGATGGCAGCCAGAAACGAATTGCTCCTCCGTTTTGGATCATCCGCAACTCATGGGGAGAGGAGTGGGGCGGCAGAGGCCACATGCGCATGGACATTCAGGGAGGGGATGGCGTGTGTGGCATCAATGCGCTGCCTGGGATCTACCCCATTGTCAAGAGTGAGCATTTTCAACTCCGTTGTCAAGAGTGAGCATTTTCAACTCTGTTGTCAAGAGTGAGCATTATCTACTCTGGTGTCAAGAGTGAGCATTTTCAACTCTGTTGTCAAGAGTGAGCATTTTCAACTCTGTTGTCAAGAGTGAGCATTATCTACCCCGTTGTCAAGAGTGAGCCGTATCTACCCCGTTGCCAAGAGTGAGCCGTATCTACCTCGTTGTCAAGAGTGAGCATTATCTACCCCATTGTCAAGAGTGAGCATTATCTACTCCGTTGTCAAGAGTGAGCATTATCTACTCCGTTGTCAAGAGTGAGCATTTTCAACTCTGTTGTCAAGAGTGAGCATTTTCAACTCCGTTGTCAAGAGCTGTGTTGCAGAACACGCACGGCGCGTCCTGCGTCCTGCGTCTGGACGCAGCGTCCAGACGCAGGACGCAAAACGCACATTTAGACGCAGGACGCATGGGGTGTTTTTTTTCGGTCTGACCGAAAAAAAAACTTTTTTGCCCGCGCGCGACTTTGACATTCGCCATTTCGACGCCAATGTCGAAATCGCGATTTCCCCCCCCCCCCCCCCCAAAAGGAAATCGACCGTCAAAACCAGCCCAAAACCCAAAAACGGAAACCCCTCCTACCAAAATTTACGCTACATCCTACTCAACCGCACAATATCTACTCAACCCAACCACAATTGCATACCACCAAGAGTATATTGGAGCACAAGTGCTTCATTTGTGCTCCTCCACTCTAGTTCAACCTAATTCTCCTTGGAAAACCCTAAGGGGTTTAGGATGAAATGTGAACTATGTACCCCCCCCCCCCCCCCCCCCCCCCCCCCCCCCCCCCCCCCCCCCCCGGCCCCTATTGGGTTTTTTTTGGGCCTGCCCGAACGTTTTTTTGGTCTGCCCGGGCTTTGCGTCTGTATCTGCGTCTAAAAAGTAAAAAAAAGCGTCTTGCGTCCTGGACGCAGCGTCTAGACGCACTGCGTCCAGGACGCAGGACGCGTCTTCAGGAACACAGGTCAAGAGTGAGCATTATCTACCCCGTTGTCATGAGTGAGCATTATCTACCCCATTGTAATAAAGACCTAAGTTGGAATATACGAAACTCTGAATTTGCGTTTTGCGTTTATATCGAATTCGTATTCTAGCTATTCATTCTCTCGATATTCGTATTCTAAGTTGTTCACTCGATATTCATTCTCTCGCTTCCTATTCTAGCTACCTCCCCTCCCAAGCCACCATGGATGCTACTCCTACAGCAACAAGTTCTCGTTCTCCACCCTCAGAGGCTCCTGGTAGTTCCGCTGGACGGACCTCTTCTGTTATGGCTTTGGTCTGCATGGACAGCAAGCATGCTGTCTACCGCCACTTCAAGGTGGCTTTCGAGAGCGTTAGCGAGAACGGCACCAAGAGGTGTGCCTACTGCAACTTCAAGTTCGTTGGCGGGATGTACCGCTGCGCGCAGCATATCACCAGCTGGAACGGCATGCGCCGTCGTGAAGTGCATCTCTGCACTGAAGCGCCGAAGACTGCACGGGACGCCGTGAAGGCGGTTTACGAGTTCAGGTTGAAGGCCCGTGAAGCGAAGCGTGCGGCTGAAATTGCGGCGGTCGGCGCAGTCAACGGCGGTGGTTCCGACAAGAAGAAGACTCGAATGACCGACTTCTACGGCGACGAAGCCGCGTGCGCGAAGCAAGCTGCGGACGAGGCGCTTTGCCTCCTCTTTGCCGCTCTTCATATCTCGGAGCATCCGCTCTGGCGGAACGCAGTCTCCAGCATCGCGCGCGCGGGGACGGGTTACGTGCCGCCGAAGAGACACTATATCGGTGGGGCCGGTCTTGCAAGGTGTCGCCAGCGCATTGAGGCGGCTCTCGGTCCGATCGCTGCAAGCTGGCGCCGTGACAGTGTCACCATTGCAAGCGACATGTTCTCTGACACGGCCGTCCGCCCGCAAGCCAATGTGCTCCTCATCAACGATAGCGGAGCCGTGTTTGTGGAGTCGATCGACACCAAGATGGAGATCAAGACCGGCGGCTACATCGCGGGCATCTTGCGGCCCATCATCGAGAAGGTTGGCCCCGAGAACGTCGTCGCCGTGTTTTGACGGCGGGTCCAACTACGCGGCGGCGTGCAGGGAGTTGATGACGGAGTTTCCCCACATCGAACACGTCCCTTGCGCCACCCATGTCCTTGATCTCCTGCTGGAGGACATTGGGAAAATGGGATGGGCGAAGGACATCGTCACGCGCGGTGGTGAGATGATATCGTTCGTCCGCAACCATCACTTCACCCGTGGATACATGCGGAGAGAGCTCGTGAACGGCGGCAAGGGGAAGCAGGTTTTCAAGCCCGCGGGAACTCGATTCGGCACCAACTACATTGCCATTAACCGCCTCTGTGAAGTGCGTGCCGGCCTGCCTAGTTTTGTTGAAGTAGAAGGCCTAATCTAGTGGACTGGCAAGAAAATGGTACTAACTGCATCTCTACAAACCTAAGTAATGCGCTGGTCAGTTTGGCCGGTATGCGCGCCTGTACTTCAGGTACCATGCACGACTGGAATGCCTATATCTGCCGAATTACATGGATCCAAATTGTTAAAACCTGGTAGTGGGGTGGGAGATGGTATAAGTTAGTGAAAAAGGAAAAAGTGTATGGTACTCACTGTATTTCTACAGAGAAAATGATGCGTTGGTCTGTTCGGTCAGTATGCACGCTTTAGTGCAGGTACAAGGCGGAGCTGGAACTCTGAAATCTCTCAAATTATGTGGATCCAAATGGTTAGAACCTAGTGTTGTTGAAGTAGAAGGCATAATCTAGTGGACTGGCAAGAAAATGGTACTTACTGCATCTCTACAAACATAAGTAATGCACTGGTCAGTTTGGTCGGTATGCGCGCCTGTAGTGCAGGTACCATGCACGACTGGAATGCCTATATCTGGCGAATTACATAGATCCAATTATTAGATCCTGGTAGGGAGGTGGGAATTGATATAATTTAGTGGAAAAGCAAAAGATATATGGTACTCACTGTATATATACAGAGAAAATGATGCGTTGGTCGATTCGGTCAGTATGCAAGCTTGTGTGCAGGTACAAGGCGGAGCTAGAACTCTGAAATCTCCCAAGTTATGTGGATCCAAATGGTTAGAACTTAGTTTTGTTGAAGTAGAAGGCCCAATCTAGTGAACTGGCAAGAAAATGGTACTAACTGCATCTCTACAAAGATAAGTAATGCGCTGGTCAGTTTGGTCGGTATGAGCGCCTGTAGTGCAGGTACCATGCACGACTAGAATGTCTATATCTGCCAAATTACATAGATCCAAATGGTTAGAACCTGATAGGGGGGTGCGAAATGGTATGATTTATTGGAAAAGCAAAAGATATATGGTACTCAGTGTATATATATAGAGAAAATGATGCGTTGGTCGGTTCGGTCAGTATGCACGCTTGTGTGCAGGTACAAGGCGGAGCTGGAACTCTGAAATCTTTCAAGTTATGTGGATCCAAATGAATAGAACCTAGTTTTGTTGAAGTAGAAGGCCTAATCTAGTGGACTGGCAAAATATGGTACTAACTGCATCTCTACAAACATAAGTAATGCGCTGGTCAGTTTGGTTGGTATGCGCGCCTGTACTGCAGGTACCGTGCACGACTGGAATGCCTATATCTGCCGAATTACATGGATCCAAACCTGGTAGTGGGGTGGGAGATGGTATAATGTAGTGGAAAAAGGAAAAAATGTATGGTACTAACTGTATTTATACATAGAAAATGATGCGTTGGTCTGTTCAGTCAGTATGCACGCTTTTGTGCAGGTACAAGGCGGAGCTGGAACTCTGAAATCTCTCAAATTATGTGGATCCAAATGGTTAGAACCTAGTGTTGTTGAAGTAGAAGGCCTAATCTAGTGGACTGGCAAGAAAATGGTACTAACTGCATCTCTACAAACATACATAATGCGCTGGTCAGTTTGGTCGGTATGAGCGCCTGTAGTGCAGGTACCATGCACGACTGGAGTGCCTATGTCTGCCGAATTATATGGATCCAAATTGTTAAATCCTGGTAGTGGGGTGGGAGATGGTATAATGTAGTGGAAAAGGAAAAAAATATTTGGTACTCACTGTATTTATATAGAGGAAATGATGCGTTGGTCGGTTTGGTCAGTATGCACGCTTCTGTGCAGGTACAAGACGGAGCTGGAACTCTGAAATCTCCCAAATTATGTGGATCCAAATGGTTAGAACCAAGTATTGTTGAAGTAGAAGGCCTATTCTAATGGACTGACAAAATCAGGCTCGTTGCTCGAGCCCATCTCCCCAAGCCCGTCAACTCAACCTCACTCGCTCTCAGACTCGTGTGCTCGAGCCCATCTCCCCAAGCCCATCAGCTCAACCTCATTCGCTCTCAGACTCGTGTGCTCGAGCCCATCTCCCCAAGCCCGTCGGCTCAACCTCATTCGCTCTCAGACTCGTGTGCTCGAGCCCATCTCCCAAGCCCGTCAGCTCAACCTCGGTACTAACTGCATCTCTACAAACATAAGTAATGCGCTGGTCAGTTTGGTCAGTATGCGCGCCTGTAGTGCATGTACCATGCATATCTGAATGCCTGTATCTGCCGAATTACATAGATCCAAATGGTTAGAACCTGGTAGGGAGGTGGGAAATTGTATAATTTAGTGGAAAAGGAAAAAAAGAATGTATGGTACTCACTGTATTTATACAGAGAAAATGATGCGTTGGTCTGTTCAGTCAGTATGCACGCTTTTGTGCAGGTACAAGGCGGAGCTGGAACTCTGAAATCTTTCAAATTATGTGGATCCAAATGGTTAGAACCTAGTGTTGTTGAAGTAGAAGGCATAATCTAGTGGACTGGCAAGAAAATGGTTCTTACTGCATCTCTACAAACATAAGTAATGCACTGGTCAGTTTGGTCGGTATGCGCGCCTGTAGTGCAGGTACCATGCACGACTGGAATGCCTATATCTGGCGAATTACATAGATCCTGGTAGGGAGGTGGGAATTGGTATAATTTAGTGGAAAAGGAAAAAATGTATGGTACTCACTGTATTTATACAGAGAAAACGATGCGTTGGTCTGTTCAGTCAGTATGCACGCTTTTGTGCTGATACAAGGCGGAGCTGGAACTCTGAAAAATCCCAAATTATGTGGATCCAAATGGTTAGAACTTAGTGTTGTTGAAGTAGAAGGCCTAATCTAGTGGACTGGCAAGAAAATGGTACTAACTGCATCTCTACATACATAGATAATGCGCTGGTCAGTTTGGTCAATATGCGCGCCTGTAGTGCAGGTACCATGCATGACTGGAATGCCTATATCTGCCGAATTACATAGATCCAAATGGTTAGATCTGTTGGGTGCAAATATTTTTTTTTGCACGTCAAGCAGCCGCCTGCATCGCATTTTGCATTTTGTGTGTGCGCGCATTTTCATTTTCATTTTGTGATGTTCAGTGCGCATTTGTTCTTGCATTTTGTGTGTGTCGTTTTCATTCGTAATTGCATTTTGTGTTTGTGCATTTTCAGTTTCGTTTTCACTGTTCTCATGAAGCGCTCAAATGAGGCTCACATGATGCGCTCAAATGAGACTCCCACGAAGTCTCAAATGAGGCCCTCATGAAACTCAAATGAGTTCCCATGAAAGTCACATGAGAAATATTTCATGCGAGGCTTATATTGGCGAGCTTCGAATGATTTATGCGAGGCTCATTGAAGTTGTTGGGTGCAAATTGTAATTTGCACGTCAACCTGTCGCCTATTCGTCGAGCAATGTGAAACTTGAGGGATTTTGTTTTAAGGTAATTTGTGGTGTGTGTGATGCGCATTTGTGTGCTTGTCATTTGTGTGTTTACGGTTTGTGAATCGCCTTAGCGGTTCATAAGTTATGTGCGTTTTTTGTTATGTTGCATTCATGAATGTCCATGACTGTTCGTGTGCGTTTCGTGTGTGCATGCGAGGAGTTCCGAGTTTTCATGTGTCTTCGTGTTGTTTCATGAATGTGCGCGGATTCGAGTGTTCATGTTTGTTCATGGATCTTCGCGGGTTGTTCATGAGTGTTCGTAAGGTGTTCGTGTACGTTCATGAGTGATCATGTACGATCGTGTTCGTTCATGACTGCTTGTATTTTCTGTCATGATTTTTCATGTGTGTTCATGAGGGGAAAGCGAGTGTTTTCACTTTTGAGATATTTCGCGTGGTCAAGGTAAGAATGGGCGCGAGAATCTGGACCGCGCGTGTAGCCCAGATCTCGCGTGTGGCCACACAAGGGTCGCGCGTGTGCTTTGGCACTGTTGCACGCGTGGCAAGGCCTATGATCGCATGGGACAGCGCACGTTCGCATGCTGTACAGCATGACCGAAATATCGGTCGTGCATGATTGCGCACCTGAGGGGTGCGCGTGTGTTTCAGGGGGTGCCGCGGGATCCTGAGGGGTGCTCGGGATTTGACTCGAAATTTCAGTTGAATAACTGAAATTCGAGTCTTGTATTTTGTGACGTGGCACAAGGACATTTCGCCAGAAGCTGCGCATTTAAAGGTAACAGTTTAGCTACAGGTACGAAACGGTGAAAAACCGTTTTACAGCTGTACAGTTTCGGGAAAACGGTAATCCCACACGAGGGAACATGATTCTACATGTGCGTTCATGATCGCTCGCGAGAGGTGTCAGCAGGGGCGTTTGGACGAAGTTCAAATTGGATGTCGTTTTTCTACAGAGGCGGATCAAGCCAAACGCAGCAGCTGTTGGATAACCATTTTCACATGCAGGCTTGGCGAAGTCCTGGAAATGCAGTTTATCAACTGTTTGGTAGTTTCCTTTGTGTGTGTGCTAGGCGAAATATATATGCGTGCTTATGCTTGGTTGTAATCAACACTTTCTGAATGACAATTGCTCTATCATCGTATTGACGTGAAGAGCTACTTCTGCACACGAGCCAATCCGTCGTCCAACGATGCGCGAATGAGTTTGGGAGCGTTCTAGTGCACGCGATTGGATTTACACTTAGTGCATCCCTCGACAAACACGGACCCTTGGTTAGGGGCTGGCTTTGCCAGGCACCCGAGGACCCTTGGAGGTGACCCCGTGGGGACTAACTAGTGTGTATTAAAGGCGTGCTTAGAGCTTCTAGATCCCAAATAGTAGGTCAACAGAAGTTCCATATGCCTCGAATATTTCATACGAGGCTTATGTGAGTGAGTGGTGTGCTGGGGGGATCGAATGTTTGACTGGTCAAGGGGGGTGCTGTTTGACTGTTTCGCGCGAGTCAAAGGGTGCGAAAATCAGGACCGCGTGTGGGTCCTGATTCGCGCGTGTGGCCCCTCAGGGCTCGGGCGTGTGGCGCGCACTGTTGCGATAGTGCTGTACAGCACGATCGCAACAAGACAGGGCACGTTTCGGCCCTGTCCCGTACTGTACACGCGCATGATTGCGATCATGGCGCGCTGTACAGCACGACCGAGAAAATATCTCGGTCGCGCGTGTGGCACGAGGGGCGCTCGGAATTTACAGTTGAAAAACTGTTTTCCGGGTTGACTCACGGGACAGGAAACTTCTCGCGAATGTCACGCCGCTTTGCGCGATCATTTCGCCACAGGTACAAAACGGTTATTCCGCTTTTCAAACGGTAAAAGTCGTTTTACAACTGTGAGCTCGCATGAACTCATGAGAGCTAAATTGGAGTCACATGCGAGTCTCATGAGTGTACACATTTGAGTCAGCAGTGGCAACTGTTACAAGTGCAATTTGAAGACAGTTTCTAACAAGAGGGGGATATAGCCAAATGTTCAAGGAGTTGAACAACCGTTTTCAAATACAGCTTGGCAAAATCCTGCGACCTAGTTAAACAACTGTTTTATGCTTGTTCCTGCCTGTGCGTAGAATTTATATAAATGTGAATGCTTGTACCTGTCGAAATTAATCCAATGCATTCGCGTTTTTTTTTTGCTTGAATTCTACTACTTCGTATTGACGAGAGTAGAAACGATCACGTTGCTGCCGAAACTCTGCTCGACCAGTTTACTTGTTCTACAAGCATAAGCAAGGCATAACTACTCACTTGCGTTTTTATTACGCCATTGGCTAGGAGGTGACAAGCTGTCACACTCGAAGGGCTGCAAGTGATGTTAAGTGTTGCTAAGCTTTGTTTGTAGTTCCAGTTTAATCGCTTCCGCATAACGCTATATAAGTCAACAAGATCCTGGTAGGGGGATGGGAAATGGTATCATTTAGTGGAAAAGGAAAAAATGTATGATACTCACTGTATTTATACAGAGAAAATGATGCGTTGGTCGGTTCGGTCAGTATGCACGCTTCTGTGCAGGTACAAGGCGAAGCTGGAACTCTGAAATCTTCCAAAGTATGTGGATCCAAATGGTTAGAACCCAGTGTTGTTGAAGTAGAAGGCATAATCTAGTGGACTGGCAAGAAAATGGTACTAACTGCATCTCTACAAACATAAGTAATGCGCTGGTCAGTTTGGTCAGTATGCGCGCTTGTAGTGCATGTACCATGCATGACTGGAATGCCTGCATCTGCCGAATTACATAGATCCAAATGGTTAGAACCTGGTAGGGAGGTGGGAAATTGTATAATTTAGTGCAAAAGGAAAAAAAAAAAGTATGGTACTCACTGTATATATACAGAGAAAATTATGCTTCGGTCGGTTCGATCAGTATGCACGCTTGTGTGCAGGTTCAAGGCGGAGCTGGAACTCTGAAATCTCCCAAATTAAGGATCCAAATGGTTAGAACCTAGTGTTGTTGAATAGAAGGCCTAATCTAGTGGACTAGCAAGAAAATGGTACTAACTGCATCTCTACAAACATAAGTAATGCGCTGGTCAGTTTGGTCGGTATGCGCGCCTGTAGTGCAGGTACCATGCACGACTGGAATGCCTATATCTGGCAAATTACATAGATCCAAATGGTTAGATCCTGGTATAATTTACTAGAAAAGGAAAAAATGTATGGTAGTCATTGTATTTATACAGAGAAAATGATGCGTTGGTCGGTTCGGTCAGTATGCACGCTTGTGTGCATGTACAAGGTGTGTCAGAATGTTATAGTTGCCTAGTCTGCAGTGGGGTACTCCATAGTGAGTACAACCCAAATTAGGGTTTGCTATATGTACTGCCCTGCTTACTAGTGAACCCCTCTTTCTTGTTCTAAACTTCTGCCTGCTATTCTGACATGGTAACAGAGAGATTACGCTCCTGGCCTGTGGGCCGCCTGCTTCCGCTGCCATACTGTCTGTCGCGCGCCCCGTGGCGCGCGACGTTCCTTTTTTCTTCCCGCCACGCGCTCGGGGCGCGTGGCGGCGGTTTTCTGCCCGCTGTGCGCCCCGAGGCGCGTGGCGGTTTTCCGCTCCGTCGCGGCGCCCCAGAGGCCCGCGCGCCACCCCCTCCCGTCGCCCGTCGTGGCGCTCTCGGGGGCCCGCGCGCCACCCCCTCCCGTCGCCCCGTCGCGGCGCCCTGGGGGCCCGCGCGCGGCCCCCTCCCGTCGCCCGTCGTGGCGCCTCGGGGGCCCGCGCGCCTTCCCCTCCCGTCGCCCCGTCACGGCGCCCTGGGGGCCCGCGCGTGGCCCCCTCCCGTCGCCCGTCGTGGCGCCTCGGGGGCCCGCGCGCTTTCCCCTCCCGTCGCCCCGTCGCGACGCCCTGGGGGCCCGCGCGCGGCCCCCTCCCGTCGCCCGTCGCGGCGCCCTGGGGGCCCGCGCGCGGCCCCCCTCTCGTCGCCCGTCGTGGCGCCCCAGGGGCCCGCGCGTCCGCCCCTACCGTCGCCCGTCGTGGCGCCCCGGGGGATCCGCACGCCGTCCCCCGCGCTACTGCCCGCACTCCTGCCCCGTGCTGCCCGTTTTAGGGTTTGGGGGTTGCGAGTGTGGGGGTGGCGGTTATGGGGGTGACGGGTGTGTGCGCCGTCCCCTGCTCCTCCTCCTCCTCCGTCTCCCACTGCTGCAGCTGCCGCTGAGGGGGGTGGGTGTGTGGGAGCCGAAGGAGTGGTGCTAGGGGGGTGACGTGGGAGTGGAGCTAGGGGTACAGCAAGGGGTGTGTGAAAGGGGGGTGGGACAGTTGGGGGAGGTTGAGCGGAGGTTGAGCCGTCGTGTCGCCAGCAGCGCCAGTAGTCCGGAGGCTACAATCTCCGGTAGTCGCCAGTCGCCCGTGGGTCAGTTGCTCCAGCCGCTCAGAGTTAGCCGCAGAGCCAGTTACTCCTGTAGTCCGGGCCTTTGCTTCGGTAGCCACTGAGCCAGCCGCTACCGTGTGTCTGCAGCTTCCGTACTCGCCTCCCATCTCCTCTCCTTTTACATTCCCTCCTCCTCCTCACTTGCCCTTTGTGAATGCCTCTAGCGTTGCTTGTCCTTGTGAACCTGCTCTATGACTGCTTGCTGTGCTGATTATACCCCACTTTGACTATGGGGGTGTGTCAGAATGTTATAATTGCCTAGTCTGCAGTGGGGTACTCCATAGTGAGTACAACCCAAATTAGGGTTTGCTATATGTACTGCCCTGCTTACTAGTGAACCCCTCTTTCTTGTTCTAAACTTCTGCCTGCTATTCTGACAAGGTGGAGTTGGAACTCTGAAATCTCCCAAATCATGTGGATCCATATGGTTAGAACCTAGTGTTGTTGAAGTAGAAGGCCTAATCTAGTGGACTGGCAAGAAAATGGTACTAACTGCATCTCTACAAAACATAAGTAATGCGCTGGTCAGTTTGGTCGGTATGAGCGCCTGTAGTGCTGGTACCATGCACGACTAGAATGCCTATATCTGCCAAATTATATAGATCCAAATGGTTAGAACCTGATAGGAGGGTGGGAAATGGTATGATTTAGTGGAAAAGCAAAAGATATATGGTACTCAGTGTATATATACAGAGAAAATGATGCGTTGGTCGGTTCGGTCAGTATGCACGCTTGTGTGCAGGTACAAGGCGGAGCTGGAACTCTGAAATCTCCCAAGTTATGTGGATCCAAATGGTTAGAACCTAGTTTTGTTGAAGTAGAAGGCCTAATCTAGTGGACTGGCAAGAAAATGGTACTAACTGCATCTCTACAAACATAAGTAATGCGCTGGTCAGTTTGGTCGGTATGCGCGCTTGTACTGCAGGTACCATGCACGACTGGAATGCCTATATCTGCCGAATTACATGGATCCAAACCTGGTAGTGGGGTGGGAGATGGTATAATGTAGTGGAAAAGGAAAAAAAAAAATGGTACTCACTGTATTTATACAGAGAAAATGATGCGTTGGTCGGTTTGGTCAGTATGCACGCTTGAGTGCAGGTACAAGACGGAGCTGGAACTCTGAAATCTCCCAAATTATGTGGATCCAAATGGTTAGAACCTAGTATTGTTGAAGTAGAAGGCATATTCTAATGGACTGACAAAATAATGGTACTAACTGCATCTCTACAAACATAAGTAATGCGCTGGTCAGTTTGGTCAGTATGCGCGCCTGTAGTGCATGTACCATGCATGACTGGAATGCCTGTATCTGCCGAATTACATAGATCCAAATCGTTAGAACCTGGTAGGGAGGTGGGAAATTGTATAATTTAGTGGAAAAGGAAAAAAAGAATGTATGTTACTCACTGTATTTATACAGAGAAAATGATGCTTCGGTCGGTTCGATCAGTATGCACGCTTGTGTGCAGGTTCAAGGCGGAGCTGGAACTCTGAAATCTCCCAAATTAAGGATCCAAATGGTTAGAACCTAGTGTTGTTGAATAGAAGGCCTAATCTAGTGGACTGGCAAAAAAATGGTACTAACTGCATCTCTACAAACATAAGTAATGCGCTGGTCAGCTTGGTCGGAATGCGCGCCTGTAGTGCAGGTACCATGCACGACTGGAATGCCTATATCTGGCGAATTACATAGATCCAAATGGTTAGATCCTGTTAGGGAGGTGGGAATTGGTGTAATTTAGTGGAAAGGGAAAAAATATATGGTACTCACTGTATTTATACAGAGAATATGATGCTTCGGTCGGTTCGATCAGTTTGACGCTTGTGTGCAGGTTCAAGACGGAGCTGGAACTCTGAAATCTCCCAAATAAAGGATCCAAATGGTTAGTACCTAGTGTTGTTGAATAGAAGGCCTAATCTAGTGGAATGGCAAGAAAAGGTACTAACTGCATCTCTACAAACATAAGTAATGCGCTGGTCATACAAACATGTATGGTACTCACTGTATATATACAGAGAAAATTATGCGTTGGTCGGTTCGGTCAGTATGCACGCTTGTGTGCAGGTACAAGGCGGAGCTGGAACTCTGAAATCTCCCCAATTATGTGGATCCAAATGGTTAGAACCTAGTGTTGTTGAAGTAGAAGGCCTAATCTAGTAGACTGGCAAGAAAATGGTACTAACTGCATCTCTACAAACATAAGCAGTGTGCTGGTCAGTTTGGTCGGTATGCGCACCTGTAGTGCAGGTACCATGCACGACTGGAATGCCTATATCTGCCGAATTACATAGATCCAAATGGTTAGAACCTGGTAGGGGGGTGGGAAATGGTATAATATAGTGGAAGGAAGAAATATATGGTATTCACTTGACCTGCACACAATCGCGCGTTTGAAGCTTCCCCCCCTCTGTTGATCTAAACACCCCCCCTCCCCCCCCCCCCCTCCCCCCCCTTCCTCTCTTTCAAGCGGTGCACGGAACATTAAGAAGCCGCCTGCGGAGGTGGTGCTCAGGTGGATCTCCCGGGCCTGGAAGGCATTGCCCACTGACCTCATCAAGAAGGCGTTCCTCACTTGCGACATCAGCAACGCGCTTGACGGGAGTGAGGACAAGCTCGTCATGGCGCACAAGAGGAGCCAGCTGTCCCACGAAGTGGACGTGGACGACGAGATCACTGCCGATGGCTTCTGGGGCAACAACTGCCAGGAGCCCGAGTCAGTGAGGACTAGCCCTAGCTTGTAAGGAATTTTCCCGAATTCCTTATCGGGGTTGACTGCTTCGCGTACAGCCCGATTTTCGGACTTCGCACGTTCGGCCGATTTCAACGCTGCGGAGGCTCCTCGCGTCGCCTTCGGCATTTCCCAATCGCCAAACCTGCACCCAACCTCGCTCGTCCGAGGTTCCCTCCTAGCTAGGCTAGCCCCTACATTAGTCTGTGCCTTCATTGTATTCTCAGATCAGTTAATCACAGTCTCGTTATTCGTTTACCTGCGCACTCTCTTTTACAACTCATAACACCTGGTATCAGAGCTACTTTCCTAGTTCACCCCGCTTTTCCGAGGGTAGTTTGGTGGCATAGGGTGTGGCTGGTTTAGTGACTACACGACGGTTGGCTGCAGGGATTGTTAATTCAATCCTGCCCGACTCCGATAGTTCGTGTTTTCACTTGCCTGAAGGCCACGGATACCCGATTGCCCACCAGATGTAGCGCTAGGCACATGGATCAGGAGGAGGTTAACAGGATGATGGCGCAAGTGGCAGAAATGCAGGAGAGCATGATGTCGTTAATGGCGGAAGTGACAACACTGCGTGAAGAAAACGCCGAGCTGCGCCAGACGCGAGGTGAAGCGCGTCAGGTGTCGCCCGAGGACGAAGGCGAGGGCAACAGTCAAGCGGTGAGCAATCCCTTGGACGCGCTCACACGTGACTTCGAAGAGGAGGATAGGCATCGAGTGGCATCAGCGCCAGTTGCAGTAACGACGATCAAGATCAAGCCCGTCAACCCGCAACTGTTTAATCCTACGGACAAGACGGTTACAGTAAAAGGGTGGCTGTTCGGTGTCGAAGTCTTCTTCACTGCAGCAGAAGTTAATGACGACGCCACGCGTATTAATTACGCGGTTTCGCTTCTTCGAGGTGCAGCGCTTGAGTGGTGGCGCCGAACCTTGGAAACGGGGACGCCGACAGGTGTGACGCATGCGGCAGACGGGACCTCAACAGTGACTAATCAAGTGGCAGAACCGATCTTCGGAGTGACCACGATACGCACGTGGAAGGAGTGGGGCGCAGCCTTACGAGATCGCTTCGAGCACGTATCCGCCTCGGAGCAAGCTCGCATGAAGCTGCGTGCATGGTCACAGATGGCTTCTGTCCAAGACTACACGGCGTCATTTATGGGCCTCGCCGACCAAGTGGATGACATGTCGGAAGCAGAGCGGTTGGATAAATATATCAGCGGCCTCAAATACGAGATACAGTACGAGGTTCGCAGGGGCCGCCCGACATCATTCCTTGAAGCAGTACGGTTCGCGGAGTCAATGGATGTGCTGATGCAGTACGCGAGAGCAGCTTCCAGGGATGGAAACCGCTTTCGTGGCCAGACCCATCGGGCCACAATCAACACCGTCCATACACCCGACCGCCCTCCTAAGGGTCCGTGTTTTCGGTGTGGGAAGACGGGTCACTACATGAGAGACTGCCATGAGAAAACGCCGCTGACGGGGAACGACAGGAAGGAGCAGGGAAATGGGAAGAGTCAGTAACTAACGGGCCCTTTACTGACTATGCTCCGTCGCCCGAACCCCACCATCCCCACCGAGTCGTGGTTCCGATTCATGCAATCGATCGCACTCGGCCGAATAACGGGGATACACATGTGGATCACCCTGTGCTGGTCGCTGGCAAGGTGTTAAAAAATAACTTGAAAATGTTCGTCGATGGAGGGGCCAGCCATAGCCTCTTCAACTTGGCGAGCGCAAAAAAATGCAAGCTGCAACTTGACAGGTGTCTGCCCGAAATTGACGCCCGCCTCGTGGATGGGACGCCTCTGGCGATAACGGAAGAAACACAGACGGTCAGGATCGACTGCGGCGACGATTTCGGCTTCAGCATGAAGTTCCTCGCGACAACACTGGACGGCTGCGACGTACTGCTGGGACGTGATTGGCTGCGACGGCACAACACCGTCATCGACTGGACAACGGGATCGTGCAGCATCAACAAGCACGAGGGGCTAATTAAGTTGCCTGCATGGACACCTGACTACATCCAAGCCCCGTGCGTCAAAGCTGTCACTATAGCTCGCCACTTCAACAGGGGCGCGCAGCTGTTCGCTGTCTGCTTACGCGAGTTGGCGGTTGACACCGACGGAAAGGACATCGGAAGCTGTGTGCAGCTGTACCACCGGATTTATCGGAGCTGATTCGGAGGTACCCCGACATTTTCCCCGACGATCTGCCACCTGGACTGCCACCCGAGAGACCTGAGGACCACAAAATCCAGCTGGAACCTGGCGCGCAGCCGACTGTTCGGACACAGTGGCGGTTGACCCAGCCGGAACTCGAGGAGCTGCGAAGTCAAATTGATGCACTGTTGGAGAAAGGGTTCATTCGGGCCAGCACATCTCCCTTCGCAGCACCGATCCTGTTCACTCCGAAGAAGGACGGCGGGCTTCGCATGT
>CANJKZ010000149.1:2730000-2737500 GCA_947471745.1 Closterium sp. Naga37s-1 | reverse complement strand
TGTGAGGGAGTGCGGTTGTGTGTGAGGGAGTGCGGTTGTGTGTGAGGGAGTGCGGTTGTGTGTGAGGGAGTGCGGTTGTGTGTGAGGGAGTGCGGTTGTGTGTGAGGGAGTGCGGTTGTGTGTGAGGGAGTGCGGTTGTGTGTGAGGGAGTGCGGTTGTGTGTGAGGGAGTGCGGTTGTGTGTGATGGTATCAATCAACGCCATGACTGTGCTCCTCAACACAGAAACACGCAAGCACACTTCGCAGCATGCACACACACACGTAACCATGCACCCAACCCCTGCACCCAGCAATTCCCACACCCAGCAACCCCCACACCCCCAGCAACGCACACACCCAGCAACCCATTCCCCCAGCCATTCCCAGACCCGTGCATTTACCTGGCAGGAGGGGCAGATGGTGATGCGCACTTGCGGCTGCACGCGGAACCTTCTCAGAAACGAGGGCTCGCAGTCGAGAGAGGAGGGCGGCACATGCAGGGAGCACCAGGAGGAGGGGCAGCTGCGGCACACCACGGCCACTGCTGCCCGGCACCCCCGCTGCTTGCACTGATGCCTCGGGCAGATGAACGGGCAGCCGTCCTGCATGCATGCAGAGAGCGACAGTAGGTGGGCAATTGCAAGGAGGCAGGGGATGGGGAAGAGCAGGGAGCGAGGGAAGGTGGTGGAAGGAGCAGAGCGGGTGAAAGTAATGCAAAGAGGCGAGGGTAGGTGGGAGCAGACGCCATGCTTGCTGCTGGGACAGGGCAAGGCGAAGGGAGCAAGGCGATGGGGGCAAGGCGATGGGGGCAAGGCGATGGGGGCAAGGCGATGGGGGCAAGGCGATGGGGGCAAGGCGATGGGGGCAAGGCGAAGGGGGCAAGGCGATGGGGGCAAGGCGAAGGGGGCAAGGCGAAGGGGGCAAGGCGATGGGAGAAAGGCGATGGGAGAAAGGCAATGAAGGCAAGGCAAGGAGCAGAATACCAGAACTACAAACCGTTGTGCCTAACCTACCCACAGTGACTCACCTTCCCCTTATGACTCGCCTTGACTAATCACTACCTTACTGACTTGCCTTGACTGCCCCACTACTCACCTTAACGGCAGCATGCACGCAGCGAGCGTGGTAAGCCTTGGCGCACGGAATCAGCCCCACCACCGCCCCGCCGCCGCCGCCCCACTCCGCCGCTGTCGCCGCCACTGCCTCGTCCGACCAATAGCACGGCGACAGCTGGCCGTCGGAGGACTTGCAGGCGAAGCAGTAGAGCTCGTGCGTGGCGGAGAGGGAGTGCGGCGGCGGGCCCTTCTCAGTGCGCAGCATGAGGCACGTCAGGTACCGCTCGTGCCGCCGCACCCGCTCCTCCTCCCCTCCCCCCTCCTCCTCCTCCCCGCCCCCCTCCCCCTCACCACGTGCCGCCGTGGCAGTGGCGGCGGGGGCGGGGCGGGTGGACTGGGAGCGGGATCGCTTGGTTGGCGTGGTGAATGCTCCTGAGGCCACCACGCCGCCACCACCACCTGACACAGCACCTGACGCAGCACCTGACACAGCACCTGACGCAGCACCTGACGCAGCACCTGGGGCAGCACCTGGGGCAGCACCAGCTGTCCCCCCTGCTCTGCCTGCACCACCATCTGCGGGTGCCCCTGCGGGCGGCACGGCCGGCATGCTCATGAACGCCTTCCCTGCAGCCCTCTCACTGCCTGCCACTGCCACCGGGGCAGGAGGAGGGGCAGCAGCAGCGAGGGCGGCCAATGCAGGCACGGGGAGAGAGAGGCGGGGGTGGGGCGCAGGGGGGGCACTGGCAGCAGCTGCAGCAGAGGGCGGAGGGGTGGAGGCGCGTGCCTCTGCTGACACAGCCTCAGCGGCTGCTGACGTGGAAGGGGCGGGCGCGGGGGGAGGGGTGGGCGGGGGGGAGGGGGGCGGGGGGAGGTAGGCGGCGGCCTCCTTGGAGAGGGGGGGGGCGAGGGCGGAGGTGCACCAGCGGTGGCGGCGGAAGAGGCCCTTGAGGTAGTTGAGCCAGCGCGTCTTGATGGCCTGGATGGACCTGTGCACGCACAGGGGCGTGGGGGGAAGGGGTTGCAGAGGGGGGGGGGGGGGTGAGGGAGGACGGGGCGGCGGGGATGCGAGTAATGGAGAGCATGCGGGGCAGCACAGCGAGAGTGAGTGACAAGAGTTGCTGCAGTGGGCAATGGGCACGCCACACGCACGCACTTACCGGCCGGGCAGGATGCGTTCAATGCTGATCCACCGGGTGCCGAAGAGAACGCGCCCCACCAGCAGGATGGCGTCCTCGTTGGGCGTCCACCGCTCTATCTTCTCCCCCCCGCCCTCCCGCCCTCGCCCGCCCTCCCTAGACCCCAGCGTGCCCTTCACCCCCAGCGCTGACGTCATCATCTCCTCCGCCAGACGGTCCTTCCACTTCTCGCCCTCCCCGCCCACCCCTCCGCCCATCTCCACCTCCCCCGTGCGCCCCGGCAGCCCCCCCAGGCGGCGCCTGGCGCGCTCCAGGAAGCGCACGGCGGCCACGGCGGCGGGGAACGACCCGCGGATCATGTTCGCGTCCACCACGGGGAACGCCAACCCCTCCGCCCCCTGCTGCTCGCCCCCGCCCTGCTCCCCGCCCTGCTGCTGCTGCGCGGCCCTCTCCCTGTCCGCCGCGATCAGCTCCTTCAGCCACGCGGGCATCATCGTCTCCTCGCTCGCCGCCGCGCCGCCGCTCTCCGCGCCCGCCGCTGCCCCGCTTGCTGACGCGCCCGGCCGACTCCGCGCCGACCGCGGCCTGCCTGGCCCCCTGCGCGCGACCACCGCCCCCTCGCCGTCCGACCCCGCGTGCTCCCCCCCGTCCGCGTCCGTGTCGTCCGCGCCGTCCCGCCCCGCCGCGTCCTCGTCCTCCGCGGCGCGCTCGTCGTCGTCGCCGTCGGCGCGCTGCACGGCGAAGGAGCCGGGCGGCGGCACCCAGTGCGCGTAGAGGTCGGGCGGCACGGGCTCAAGGTCGGCGACGAACGCGCCGTAGTACGCCACGCCGGCCTCCTGGCGGGCGCGCAGCGCGGCGAGCAGCAGGTTGTAGTACAGCACGTCCATCTCCGGCGACGGCGACCGCGACGATCCCGCTGCGCGCCGAGCCCGCTTCACTCCCGCCATGGCGTTACCGTGCTTTTGCAACCAAAGTGGCTCGTATGTGCTGATCGGTGTGAATTAACGGCGATTGAAGGGTCGATGCGATTATTCGACGTTTTTTGGGGATCGAATTCGGAGCCGTCGATAGCCTTGTGTCTGAAAACCACACCGGCCAAGAACGCGCTGATATGGACAAATTGTCATTCTAACGCAGTTACGGTAGTTTCATTCAACTTCGTATTGGAAGTACAGCTGGACATGGAAGTTTTAGGCTGGCTTAAAAGCTTTTAATACAAATTGTACAAATGAAATCATTTTACTCTATCCCCATTACAGGAGGTTTGAAGGCAGTATTGTATTTTACAAGGGCCGTTCTTCTGCCACCAGAGCTGCCAACTGCGCAGCGTTCAACGCCCCGCCTTCCTAAACTTGACATGAAGCAGCAGCAAAGCAAGGAAGAAGGTGCCATGCAGGCGCCAAGAGCACACCCACAGACACACAGCACAACGCCAAGGTCACCCACAGCAGCAGCCTCTGCTCATGCAGCCATCGCCTCACTGCCACCACTAGCGGCCGCAGCAGCAGAGCAAGCAACGTCCACGGAGACAGCTCCTCCAGCTCCTTCAGCTCTCTCATCGAACCATAACCTTTGGCCCTGGCCGGGAAGTTTTTTTTTGCAAGAGAAGCTGCAGGTTTGTCTGAGTGGTGCAGGTTTGTCGGGCGCTCAACCCACCCTGTGGCAACAGTCACTCTGTGCCGCCGCACCACCCTGCTGCTGCTCATCCTGCCACCACTCCTCCCCTCGTTACTCCCCACTTTCCTCACCACTTCCCTGCTTCCGCCAGACTCCACTGAGCCTCCACTGCTGGCCGTGTCCTGCAGGTCAGGGTCGGCACTCTCGTCATCCGTCACCACAGACGACACCACATCCACATCCTCTGTTTCAATCTCCTCCGTCTCTACCTCCTCTGTCTCCACCTCCCACTCCTCCATCTCCACTGCTCCTCTCCCGCTTCTCCACCCCCTCCCACTTACCCCCAGCAGCATGTCTTTGTGCACCACCCTCCCTTCCGAGTTCACCCACCACCGCGACTCAAACACCTCCTCCTCCTCTTCCCCTTCCTCCTCGCTCCACTCCTCTACCGCCACCTGCTCCTCCACTCCACCGTACACCAACCCACCACCACCCTTCCGCCCCACAGCCCTCTCGCCCTGCAAGCCTCCAGCCGCCCCTCTGCTGCCAGCCAGCTCAGCAGCGTGGGCAGGGCGGGCAGGGAGGGCGGAGAGCAGCTGCAGCACACCGCTCAGGTACCGCGGAGCGGGGCGCAGGCCCCCAGCAGCCCTAGTCCCGCCCACACCTGCCCCTCCACGCGACAGAGAGTGCACTGGCCTGCCTCCCCCCACACGCCCTCCCTTCGAAATAACTGCTGTCGGTCCAGCTGGCCCACGCGGCTTGACGGGCTGGAGGACAGAGGGAGCTGACTCTGCTCCTGCTTTGACGGGAACCAGCTCCGCCTCTGCACCTGCCCCTACCCCTGCTGTTGTTGCTGTTACTGTCGCTGCTGCTGGTGCTGATGTTGCTGCTGTGGAAGCAGCAGCTCCGAGGTTGACTGAGCGCTGAGCAGGCAGGTACTGCTGCCACAGGTGGCGCTGCCCACGTGCCTTCTTGGCAGACTCGGCAATGAGGTCTGCTATGGGCCGGGTGCGCGCACACACACACCGCTGGTCCTCAATCTCCTCCCTCGCTGCCTCCTCTGGCTCGGGCACCGGAGGAGCAGGAGGAGGATGCAATGAGAGCTGTGCATCTGAATCGAATGCATCATTTACTGCACTTGAGCACTCCGAGGAAACAGCACTGGCCGTTGCAGCAGGGGCTGCAACGCCCAGCGATTTATCAGCAGCTGCTGAAACGCCCGCTGCTGCTGCTGAGAGTTTCTCCGCCTGTGCCGTGGAAGCATCGTCGGATTGAACAACATCTGAAGCTCTTCCAGCGCACACCCGGTGCGCTGCAGCGCTGCCGCCCAGCAGCGCGCTGAGTTTCGGCATCACGTGTGTCGGCATCATCTGGGATGGAGTTGCTGCAGTGGGGCCTGCTGGCCCCTCCGCCTCCATCGGGGTTTCACTGCTCCTACTCCGCCCTGCCCTGCCTCTCCCCACATCTGCCTCTTCCCTCTCCTCTTCCCTCTCCTCATGCTGTGGATCGCGGAGCTGAGCATCATGGCGGCCAGGCACGTTGCCACCTCCTGCCACCTGCTGCCTCGCCTGCTGCACAGGCTGCTGTCTTGCCTGCTCTATCTGTACTTCACGTGCCACACCACCACCGCCCTGCGCGTGCAATATCTCCCCGTCGCCCGGAGCAACCACCCCTGCCCCTCCCTCGCCGTCGCCACCGCCAACCCTCTCGCCATCACCATGACCATCCATCATCTCACCCTCCATGCCTCCCTCCCCTCCATGCCCCTCTACTCCTCCACGCTCCTCCCCTCCTCCGTGCTCCCGCATTCTTGGATCATGCTGCGCGTCAAGAGCCGCTGCACCTCCGACTTCCACCACCGCACGCCCTACTGCCGCCCCAAGCATCACGGCACCACCTGCTGCTCCGCCTGCCCCTGCATCCGCTCCTGCTGCTGCTGCAGGGGCCGG
Source organism: Closterium sp. Naga37s-1 (assembly GCA_947471745.1). NCBI lineage: Eukaryota > Viridiplantae > Streptophyta > Zygnematophyceae > Desmidiales > Closteriaceae > Closterium > Closterium sp. Naga37s-1. The sequence goes on along the minus strand of CANJKZ010000149.1, from coordinate 2,731,760 downwards.
AAGCACTCTCCCCGCTGCGGCAGGTAAGGCAGGAGCTGCAGGCGCAGCAGCAGGAGCGGCCCCTTGTGCAGCAGGAACGGCGGGAGGGGCTAGATGCGGCCCAGCAGCCACACGTGGGGCTGGTGCCGCGAGAGGCAGGGCGGCAACAGCCCTGGCAGGAGCACCAGGAACAGGGGGCTCTAACAAATGATGAGCTATAGGAACACCAGCTAAAGGCTCGCCCGCTAGGGGAACATCCGCTATAGGAACACCAAGTACACCTGCAGGAGCAGCAAAGGCGACAGGGGCAGCAAGGGCAGCAGGGGCCGCAACGGCGGCAGGGGGAGGAAGGGCAGCAGCGAGGGCGGCGGCGTCACCAGCGAGCACGAGATCCTCCAGCCCTGCCCACTCCGCCTCCCCTTCCATCTCCGCGTGCCCTCCCCGCTCCTGTAACGGGTGTGGCTGTAACACAAGCGCTTCAAGCACATGTGCATGCAGTCGAACGGGCTCAGCAGCCGCTAACCCTACAGCACCACCTTCTCTTGCACCGCCCTCCACCGCACCGTCCTCTGCCGCACCGCCCTGTGGCACGGGCAATATGCGTACTCCTTCCTCCTCTTGCCCCACCACCCACAGCGCACCTGCCGGCCCAGCAGCACCACCAAACGCACCGTCTGCAGCGGCACCAGCGGCGCCAGCAGCGGCGCCGGCAGCAGGAGCATAATCACCCGCACCAGCATGCGTGTGGGCGTGAGCGGGGTGGTGTGTCATCCGCGCCCCGTGTCCTTCCAGGTCTTCCACGCCGAAATGCATTGTGACGTCTGCCGCACGAGAATAGAGGAGGGGGCGACACACACACGCGCAGAGACACATGCACGGACCATCAGCCACCGCCACGTCAGACAAGGGAGAGGCAACAACCTCGCGGAAACACAACAGAGAGTGAGAAGCGGGCGGTGGGAAGACGTGACAAATGGCGACACGAGTGGACGGTGGTGGCTGGCTAGCGTGGTGTACCTGCAACGGCGCTGAGCTCCATGCGTGAATCCAGACCCCGCCCATCAAACGTTGCTATGGGTGTTGCTGCTACCATGCCCTCATGCTGATCCATCCCCCTAGCCCACTCTTGCGACCCCATCAGACAGTCCTCATCATTCAAACTTCCACCGGCCTGATTAAAAAAAGAAATGGATAGGAGGGAGGCTCGGAACAGTCAAGAAAAAGATAAAAACACGGGAAGAAGCAGACAAAACTACCCGAAAACAGGACAAGGCCTGAAAAAGAAAGAAACAATCAAAAAGTGCCAGAAAAAAAATAGAAAAAGGTTTGAACAGCAGTCACCGCCGCTTAATATATCGCAATACCTGGGCAAGACGCGCTTGCGCGTGCACATGAGGAGTTGGGCGCGCGTCCAGATTCAACGAGGGCACACCACTGCGGCTGCCGCTGCTCGCCAGCCGCGCTCCGCCGCCGCCACCCGCCAGCTGCGGCGGGTTGAACACTTGCATGCGCACGCGTCGCCCTGCCACCGACGCGCCGGCGGCAGGCATAACGGCGCCAGCGGCGCGCACAGGCCGCGACCTCGGACGCACGATCGCTCTCGTGGCGGTGGCGCCCACGGGAGCGGCGGCGAAGCGAGCGAGGCCGGAATTGGAAGCGGTAGCGAGAGGTGCGAAGCCTCTCCCTGCTGCTGCGGCGGCGCTCTGTGCCGCTTTGGCCTTCGCCAGCGCTGCGGCGGCGGCTGCAATGGTGGCTGTGCCTGTGGCGCGCGCTGATCGCAG